>CAOLHI010000381.1:1200000-1745078 GCA_948474755.1 Ctenosaura bakeri | reverse complement strand
CCCCGAATGGGGAAAGGTAATAGGAGATACATTATTGAACAACGATTTAAAAGGGCCCAAATGATATTGAGGAAGTAAATGAGAGATTTCGTTTAAAGATCGCAGAGAAGATTGTAAGAAGTGAGATAGAATGTTTGTTAGAATGTATATATGAGTTGGAATGAAGATGAATGGGAAGTTTGGTGTGGGATGGAGGTATTCAGGACTAAGATTACATTATGTATATAATGATTGTTTGTGTCGAATATATGTGAATGTATTGATGTTTTTATGTGTTTTTTAAGGAATTGTAAATTTGAATAAAGATTATTTAAAAAAAAAGAGAGAGAAAGAACTTTGGACTTGGAGACTATATACGCTAGCAGATGAGGAATAACCCAACTGTAGTGGATTGCCATCCAGAGAATCCTGAAATATCTCCAGACTGTGAAGCTGTGTTTTCAGGCAGAGCTAACCCTATCTAACACAGGCTAAATCTCTATTCCCAGATCTATCTTTCAATTGGCCAGAAGCACCTCTGTCTTCTCTGGACTCAGCTTCAACGTGTTTGTCCTTATTCAGTCTATTACAGCTTCCAGGCAGAGGTTTAGCAAAGAAACAGCTTCCCTGGAATTAGGAGGAAAGGAGAATAGAGCTGGGTATCATCAGCACACTGGTGACATCTGACCCCAAAACTTTGGATAACCTCTCCCAGCAGTTTCATGCAGATGTTAAATGGCACAGGTGACAAGACAGAACCCTGGGACATTACACATGCCAATGTCCAAACAGTTGAGCAGGAATCCCCCAGCCTCTAAGAGTGCCCCTCCAAGAAAGAATAAAGCCAGTGTAGAATAGTACCTCCAAGTTCCATTCCAGCGAGGCAACCCAGAATTTTATCATGGTCAAAGGCATTGAAAATCATCAACAGATCCAGAAGAACCAAGAGAGACACACTTCTCTGATCCAGTTTCCAGTGTAGGCCATTTATCAAGGTGAGCAAAACTTTTTCTGTCCCACAGCCAGGTTAGAAATTGGTCTAGATAATCTGGTTTATCCAGGAAACCTGGAGCTAAGAAGCCACCACATTCTCTAGCACTTTTCCTAAGAATGGCATGTTGAAAATTCATCTATATCCAATATAGTAGAATCCAAGGAGGTCTTACAACAGCCTTCTTCAGGCATACTGGGACTTTGCCATGTTGTAAAGAGGTATTAATCGCTCTCCAACCACTTCTCTGCATGGACTGCATCTGCGAATTTGTATCCAGTTGAACTATTCAGGCTATCGGGAGTCTTAACTCAATCACCTCCTCCTTTGAAACTGATCCCAGAGCCTTTGTCAAAGGCATGACAGTGAACTGCTAATCATTTC
This sequence comes from Ctenosaura bakeri, assembly GCA_948474755.1. Taxonomy (NCBI): domain Eukaryota; kingdom Metazoa; phylum Chordata; class Lepidosauria; order Squamata; family Iguanidae; genus Ctenosaura; species Ctenosaura bakeri. The sequence continues at coordinate 1,743,724 of CAOLHI010000381.1, read as the reverse complement.
ACTGACAAAAATCTCTCAGGTAAGAGCTGACTTAGACACCATTGTTATAGCAGAAGCTGACAATGAGGTGTTCAGCAACTCTGTGAGTAGGATTATAACGGATTAGTTTCAGTTGGTGAGTACTACAGACAGGCTGCTGGAACAAGTAAAGAAGACAATTTGTCTTCTTGATCCCTATCCATCTTGGATAGTCATCCAGGGAGGAGAGGCAGTTAGATCTCAACTACAACATATTATTTAATGCATCTCTCAGGGAAAGAATTTTTCTGTCTCATTTCAAAGAAGCAGTGGTACGAACATGTCTTTAAAAAAACCTCCATGGACCCCCTGGGCTTAAAGGCCAATCTTCCTTTTCTGGGCAAGATGATCAGCAGGCAGTTTTGGATTATACAAGTTTTCTAGACAGATTACAAACCAGCTTCAGAGCACAATATGGAGTTGAGACTACCATGATCTCCTTAGTGGATGTCCCTCACCTGAACATTGCTGAGGGGAGTCTATCCCTGCTGGAACTTTTCTCAGTAGCATTCAATACCATCCACCATGGTATTCTTTTGGAATGCCTGAGAGGTTGGAAATAGGAAGCTCTCCAGTCCTATCTCTCAAGTAGCTTCCAACTAGTGGTGCTTAGGAATAGCTCTCCTCAAAAAAAAAAGGTGTAGTTATCTGGCATAACACCAGGTACTATTCTACCCTCAAAGCTGTTTACCATCAACATGAAACTGGCAAGAGAGATCATCCAGGAGCATGGGATGGGATGACACCCAAATATATTTTAAAAACAGCATCAGCTAAGAATAGTATATCTCCTCTGGATGAAGATCTGAGGAGATAATGGGTTTGATGAGGAAAAACAAAACTGAAACTGAATCCAAACAAGATGGAGGTGTTTATTGTCAATGGTCCCAACCAGATTTTAGAGGTAAGTCAACCAGTCATGAATGGGGTTATATTCCACATGAAAGACTGTATTTACAGCTTGCAGGTGCTTCTGGATCCATTGCTCCAGATTGCCCAGACAGATGTGATGTCCTAGAATGCTTATTATCAGCTTTGGCTGGAACATCAGCTGCACCTCTTTTTAGAGCTTGGGGACCTAAAATTGGTAGTGCACATGCTCTTTACCTCAAGGCTGGATTTCTACAATGTCTTGTACATTTGGTTACCTCTATATCAAGTTCAGAAACTTCAGTTAGTTCAAAATATGACAGTCATATTGGTTACTGGCACACCCCAGAATCATCATATTACACATATATTGAAATCACTCCACTGGCAGCAGTTAGTTTCCCAGCAACGTAAAAGGTGTCGTTATCTTTAAAGGCCTAAAAGGTTTGGCTCCAGGCTACTTAATGGGATCGTTGTCTCCTTTACAATCTGTCCATAAACTAGAGAACACGAATAGGGGACAGTCATTTCAGTCAGCCAAGACTAGGCTGATAACTGTTACCCAGAGGACTTTTTCCTCAGTCACCCTTAGACTGTGGAATAACCTGTCAGAAGAGATTCAACAGCTACATACACTGTCTCAGTTTAAAACAGCTCTAAAGACTAACCTCTTCCAGCAAGTCTATCCAGATGGTTTTTAAATCATGGGTTTTAAACTTGAGAATTGATTATTTTTAAATACAGTATGTATGCTCTTTTAACAGATATGTGAAACCAGGTTGCCCATTTAACAAATGTGCCTGTTTATCTGATCTATTAAACCAATAGCTATCACATTCAACTAATGTGTTCACCTGGACCCCTTTTCAACTGATCTGTGCCTTTTCAACTGATACGTCTTATGTATGTCTTTTAACTATGCTGCGTGTTTTCAAGTGATGCTGTGTGTTCATGTATTGTATTTTAATCTGTTGTTGTTCCCTGCTGCTCCTTATGAATTTAGGAAGAGGAGAGTAAGAATTTTATTTATTTATTTATTTGCTCAGCCATGAGGGTTGGGTGGTCTGCCTCCTTATCTCTGGTTTGTTTTCGCTAACTCTGCTATGAAACAGAATTCAAACATTCATATTTAATATTTCCATGACTTTTACACAGGCAAGTATTTTTTAAGCTCTTGACTTCTAAAAGGCAGGGTTCAAAATCATCATCATCATCATCATCATCAAATCATAACGGATTTCCCATGACAATCCATTTTATTTATTTTATTTTTTCATTATATTAATGAAAATGATATTTTTTTAAAAAAATATAACAGTCAAGTAGGTCCCTTCTCCTTTGATGACACTCAACAATATAGTCCAAATTCAAGATTTTCTCTAGTGGTTATTATAGTAATTCCATAATAAAAAGGAGAAAATCAAGCCTAAGATTTCAGATAGTTAAGAATTCTAATATGTTCAGTTTCTGCAATTTAATTATTCTAGCCATGCAAGACAATATGTTATTACAGTCTAACATTAAACTCTGTTCTCCTCAGGAAGTGCATCTATCTAAACCAATAATGCTTTATTTACTTTGACTGAAATTCATTTTTAAAAAGAATTTCAAAAATACAAGATTTGCTAAAGTAACTGTAAATATTGATCAGAGTGGGTCCAAATTCTACAAATTAAAGGGAAAGGCAGGAGCATCCAATCTCTACAAAACCTCTAGGAGGGCTTATGAGTTTCAGCACCATAAAAAGAGGCAATATCCACCATTTCAGATAGCTTGAAAGGGGAGAACTGAACAGAGAAATATAGAAAAAAAATATATCCATGACTAATAATCCCAATTACTATGTATACTATCTATACTCAGAGACATAATACATCTCAATTGTTCCTGCTCCTAGAAAATGGAACTAGTTCTGCCTTCATGACCTGCTTGTCAGTTTCTGTGAAGCCTGTGGCTGGCCATTGCAGGGAACAAGCAAGATGCCACAGCTTCAGCTTGGAAACGTCAAGGAAGAATTAGGAAGAATACTATAAAGCCTAAAAAAAATCAGTAAAATTACTTCATGGATTCAAAAAACTTTTTAAAGCAAAAAGGACTCTTCCCCAAACGTGGAAAATGGGAGGGAGGAACAATTATCCCACCCCCTGTCAACAACTTAAGCTGACAATACAGCAACTGAAAGACTAATTTCAAACATTTTGATCAGAGGCGGACAACTTGTAACCCTTCTGCTGTTGTTGAACTGAAATTCCCATCATTCCTCACTTAGGCAATACTAACTAGGACTGATAAGAACTGCAGTCCAATATTTAGAAAAGCAGTCCAAATATTTTAATATTTGGGAAGTAAGAAATCAGCCATAGAGAATGCTGGATTGTCAGATTAAAAAGATATGAAAGTGGGATAGAAAACTGCAAAAAGAAAAACAGATTCTGAGTCATACCGAGGCCATCCACAATTGGAGATCATGGACTCATTATCATCATGGCATAATATAATATAGAAAAAAAGGATATATATTTACAGCCACCCACCACATGAATTAGTACCTTTGGAAGAAAAACTCAAGATGTGCTTAAATGGGTCAGTAAAATTATATTAAATTATAAGTTAAGAAAATTATATTTAATCTTAATGCTAAATTCAAGAAGCACTCACTTTGCAATTCTGCTAGTTGAATTTCAGTACTCTGCCATTTGGACTTAATAACATCTTATAAATGATCCTCAAAAAAGGAAGGAAAGCCTACCTTTGGTTGACTGTCATTGGAATGGTTATTTTAAACCGAAGCAATCACACAATTCTTTCAAACTCTGATCACATTACCAATACTTCATCAGAAACATATGTTAGCAGCACAATTTAGCTAGAATTATTGAACAACTTTTCTTTCACTTTCATAACAAATTAGGCAATGCATAGTTGATGCATCTGAAAAAAGTTACAGAATCACAGGCCTTAAGGCAAAAGCACTGGGTGTCATAATCTAAACCATTTCTGGCCAAAATTCAAAGGCAAAGTAAGTCAACATATTACTTTGCACACCAAATTATTTTTATTGATTATCATCTTTATTTGATAATCCCCAATGGGAAACTACAGACTGCCATAGAAGCATTAAAAGCTTAAAGGAATCCTGAATGTTCAATGAGACTCATAAAATGAGGAGAAAAAAGAAATCCATATATTACGTTAAACAAATATTCAACAAGAGGTTTGACACACACACACACACAAAAAGTTGTAAAAGACCAGGAATTCAAACAGTCACTATCTAACACCTTGTGTATATGCAAGAATTTTAAAATAACTACAATGATAAACTACACACAACACAGAATGCATTAAATATTGACTAAAACAACATAACAACAGCAGCAACTATAACCATAATAATTCATTGTTCAAACTATGTAATTGATTATGATGCCAACTGTTCATGAAACTTACAAAACCCTGACAACCTAGATTATTGAGCCAAGGCTATACTGCACAATGCAATGACTTGTTAATTGGTTTGAAGCAAATAGAAATGTTTTTTTTTCTAATAATAGCATCCTCTATAAATGCACAAATTCCCATCAGAATACCAAAATAAACAACAAAAATTATTGCGGTTTAAGCTGTTTTCCCAAAACCATCACATTTACATCTTGAGACTGTGGTGTTCCTACAAAACAGATTAACACTGTCCTTAATACATACCTGCATAATAAAATAGTTTATGTGCACAGAGTAATAATTATGGGAATTCTGAATCATTGCTACAAAATATTTATTTGCTGTTGAAACAAGGGGCCTTAAATACAGCTTCCAATATTATGTTGTATAAATACGACAAACATCAACTACTATAAACCATAGGCATGAGCCAATAAAATTAAGCACTTTAAATTTCAGGGATTTCAAGAGAGAAGTTCTTCCCACTAAAATAAAAGGAGAAAGATGTGATTAATTTTGGCTGAATCTCACACACACATTAAAATCTATTTAAGGAGAGAGACCATTCCAAACTTTTAACAGATTAATAATCTGATCATTCACCTTCATCACCTGAATTATTATGTTTCTTTCTAACTGAGAACATATTTAAGTGGCTTGTTTAAAAATGATTTTTTTAATTACTGCAGGGATAGGCAAAGCTAAGACTCTGATATACTACAACTTCCAGCATTCTTCCCCACTAGCTATGTTCTCTGAGGGTGCTGGGACCTGCAATCCAACCATACCTGGAGACTCACAAAATTACATCTGCACTTTTACTATTTGCTACCTTCTCCATAGCCATGCCAAAGGAAAAGAAATACCATTTTAAATTCAGCAAAATATATTTTTTGAAAGGAAAACATAAAATATTATGTCAGTCTTTTATTTAAATGTAGCAGCAACAACCTACTGGGTTTTTTTAAGAAACTGGTGCAATGTAAGTCCTATCCTAGTTGGAAATGAGAAGTAGGCTTTTTTTTCCCTTTAAAGTAGTCATTAAATACAAAGCTATCTATGGAGAATTCAGAAAAATGATTGTAACTGGTCTTTCTGGAATTAAAAATTGTTCTAAAGAGAGGGTTGCCAGCTATTTCCTGTAATAAATACAAAAAACACACTTAAATCTACCTAGCTAAGCGAAGTTGATTAGTAGCTTGAGATCATTATTTTCAAATTTGCAACAGAGCTGCACAAGCAACCTCAAAAACAAACTGAAGATTAGAAACCCTTAGACCCCTTTCAGCTATCACATCTTTCTTTCTCCATGCTCACATTCAACCTTCTGAAATACACATAAATGCACTTTCTTTAATGTGTGGTGATACTTGGCAAACCCTGTAAATAAGGAAAGAGACGTGTGCCAAAAAGTATGCTGTCCTGGAACCACACAGACAAATTTTCAGGAAACTGTTCAACACACTCTAGCACCATGTCTGGTCCAGTGGTAAATCTGGACTCAAGCCATTATCATAATTTATCACAGGTACAACAGTAGCTGTCCAAAGGTTAGTAGTGCACACCACCATTCTTTTTTTTTATTTGGGGGCATAGGCTTAAAGGATTTTCTTACTTAGTTTTCTGGATGTTTTTTACACATTCTAAAATGTTTCACAGAACTGAATATCCTATAGGTATGAATGTCTGGTTACAGGTAGTGGCCCAAAGCTTAACTTGAGGTGCACAAATTCAGCTCCTCATAAGTAAGTGTCATAGGGAGTCACCACACATCAAAGTATGTTCTGCAAATAAAGGAAACTTGGTTATTGCAGCATTATTCTGGATGTCAAAAGGTTAATTCTCCCCAGTCATGGAGATAGATGATGAGATAGTCTGAATCTGGTTTAGAAGTTCTAGAGTCTTCAGTTCCTTACTGTTTCAAGTGTAGAAACAGCAATGAACTTCTGCTTTCTTAATGTTTGTTTCAATCTCATAGGAAAAGATTTAAAAAAAACCATTCTAATTATATTTAAAATTATGTTTGAAAAAATATGAAGCACAAACTGCATCATAACATTCTTCAACCACTTTCACTGTTCTGTTGTGATGCACACTACCATATTCCTGCTGCAAGTTTCTTTTGTGACATGCTTACATCACCAAACCAACTTTGTGCCACTCTAGCTGTTCTGTCTGCAGCAGGATACCATAACGTTTAATGAATGCATCTCATGCGAGCCAATCCTAAGTTTTAGATGTTAGTCATTCAAAAAGCTGGACAAGGGGAGTGGCCACTTTGAATTCCTACACTGCCATTATATTATCAGGCACTTGTGATCTGGGCTAGAAAAATCACAGATGACACAGACTTCTGCCATGCTTTTCTCTTTCCTAGCCAGCTGCCAGGATTCTGCCCCAGCTATATAAATCAACACAGGGCCAACTATTGTCATAATATGTGGTATCACTGATAGGTTATACATTCAACTCTTGCAATCTACTCAAGTGTTTCTCAGATGAACTCACAAATAACAGAAAAGTAGAAAAACTATATTTGAAAAAACTGAAAGATTAATAATATGAAGATAGGTAAAATGGACAGAAAACAATACATGGAATTGAAGATTTGGGCACTGTGAGGCCCTCTAGACCCTGATGGACTGCAACTTCCAACAGCCCTAGACATTACCTCCAGTTCTGAGAAATGTTGGGAGCTGCAGCCCAACATTATCTGCAAGGCCCCATGACTTCCACCTCTATGTTACTGGATATCCTAGTCAACAGGAAAAAATACAGATGGTAATCCCTAGTCATATGTTAAACCTAGTGAAATTTTCAATTAAAAAAGAAAATATCTACCGGTAAGTCTTTGTTACCAACAACTTCAAAACTGAAACATTTGGGGACTGTTTTGTCTTCCATGACAATATGTCATTTGACTGTCTTTCATAACTGTCCATGACATTTTGCAGCATCACTGAAAGATTGTGCTTTTCTATTCATGGATATTGTCCATCAGTTGAAATGGCACACGGTTCTTCCTCATGCTACACACCGCTGTGTACATCCTCAATCAACCAAGGAAAAACAGAATACAAGAACGGGCACTGAAAAAAATTCTAATCCAAAATAAGTATTTCTTCCAGAATCCTTGTCTTTTAGAACAGCTTCTCCACAATCTACAATACAATATTTTCCTATTATATTACAAAAATAAATAAACTCAATACCCAACTATAAATTCAACAAGCATCACAGTAATCAGTTAAAAGCAGGCAAAATGGGACAGTGGTAATTTTAAGCATCAGATACCAGCCAATTTCCGAGTTCCCCTAAAATAGTGGTTCTCAATCCTCCTAGTGCCGCGACCCTTTAATACAGTTCCTCATGCTGTGGTGACCCCCAACCATAAAATTATTTTCGTTGCTACTTCATAACTGTAATTTTGCTACTGTTATGAATCGCGCCAAAGGGGACAGGAGGACGCGAGCACGTGGCTCGTGCTTGCGCACCACCACCGAGGAGGGAATGGAGCCTAAGAACATCGGAAATATGTATTTTCCAGTGGTCTTAGGCGACCCCTGTGAAAGGGTAGTTCGACCCCCAAAGGGGTTGCGACCCTCAGGTTGAGAACCGCTGCCTTAAAACAAGCAAAACTTTCAAGTTAGGAACCAGTGACCTCCTGGTACACTACAAGGCCTTACCACCCACTGTCACTTTTAGTCTATCTGCTCTCTCCCAATGCCAGTATGCAAAAAACAGATTAAGGTGACAGACTATAGACGTTTAAGGATGACTTCCTCACACAGGGATCTTGCCAAGACATCTTTGCTCCTAATGCAGTACACAGACATGGCCAGAGCAAGAAAGATTAAACATCTGAGGCCCAGGACTTCTGGGTGACCAGACCAGGAACAAGTAGTGTTGCCTTGCCATGGCACATTATCCTCTGGCATGTTAAAAAGGGGTCTCTCATACCCTCCACTTGGGAGTAGCTGAAGATAATAAGATAATAGACTAATTGCCCTTACGGGTTCTAAGCATAATTGAGCACATCAAGAGAATCTACACTCTTCCTTCAACCTGTATTGTTACAGGGACAGAATTATGCTCAAAGTTACTCTTGACCAACATGATATCAGAAACAGTTTGCTCCTTAATATTACCTGAATGGGCTGGGGGGGGGACTGGACAGCAAGAAATGGTCCCCAGTCAAAAGAAGCAAGCATTTTTGCACATGATAGAATTCAAGCAGATCTGCTTCAGAATGTGCTAGGAAGCAGCTAACTTGGTTGATTTGAGAAAGTAGTAAGAACAACTTATATCAGCAGAGAACTATTATTCTCAAAGGAAAAAACAAACACCACCTTGTGTTACACAAAACATCAGTTCAGCCATGAGTACTATTTTGAAATGACAATTCTGATTTTGTTTGTTTGTTTAAAAATTCTCTAACCAATTTCCTTTTGGTCACCAGCACGCACAAAATCCACATGGCCTTCAAGACAGCCTGGCATTTTCCATTTCATTAATTTCTCACCATAGCTACATGAACAATGTCAAACTTTTCTGGTATATGGAATGGCAGCCAAAGGTTTCCAGGTTTTATTGTCCTCCCTTGCCCCTGTATTTTCTAACATACCACACCAAAAAAAAAAAAAATGTTAAAAACTCATAATGCTTAAAATCCCATACACATCTTTAAACATTTTACCCAATGCTCATAGTCAATGTAAACTTACTGACACTGTCAAAAAGGCACAAGAGCAAAAATCAGGAGGTAACATTTGTGTTGGCTCTCTCCTTTTCCCATGAGAACCTCAATAATGAAAACTAATTCACATCTGGAAACAACCTTGGATTCATGCAGTGTTAAAAATAGACAATGCAAGCTAAAAATTCAAACTTTCACATCTACTTCTCATGAAGAAAGCTGTTCATGTTTTAAAGTATGCATTCTTGCTTCTTGCCTTGTAATACGTAAATCAAAGTTTAAGTTTCTTCATTCCAAGTGATAAACATGAAGACAATTTTAAGATTAATCTGGAATTTCACTTTAAAAATTGTAAATTATGCACCACAAAGTCTTGCTCTACAGCTATGCCACAAACTATAACAGATGTGTTATACCTCTGTTTAAATATTTAGTCAGCAAACTAAAGGACTAAAAAGAAAGGCCATAGTGATTTCATTCTTTGCTTAAAGCAGGGTGGTCTACTGGTAACTTTTAGTACCAGCAGTGCTGCTAGGGGAACAAAAATGAAACCAGGTGACATCAAATTCAAATTAAAGATTTTGTACTCTTTTAAACAATCCTAAACCAAGTTTCCATAAACTCCTTAACTGATACTACTACAAATTTGACTATTTCATAACAGGCAAAGAATTATAAGTTATCCTTAGACCATCAAATTCTAGCTCCAAAAAAAAAAATTAGTTTGATTGGGACCTCTTCTTTACAAATAAGGATTTCATATTAAATATACATCATAACCATGAAAACATATCTCAGTATCACACTTTTCTTCAATATGCACAAAATATGTGCTTATACGTATACAGATTTTTACATATTATTCTAAACTTATATTTTAAGGAACTTTGAGTCGAAATAACTCTAAAATTTCAGCAAAGTCAATCACTATACTGGATTCTGTGAAGGAAACAGGGTATCAGCTTATCTTGTAAAAAAAAATAGGATATTTTATTTTATTTTATTTTAGGTAATTTTATTTTTGGTAAATGAAACTCTGACACAACTTAAACTCCAAAAAGGTAGATTTACTGGTGCATTTTAAAACATGTTACTAATGTGGATACTTGGTAATCTACATTTTGTGCACTACTTTGCCATATAAATCAGAAATTCCAATAGAAAATATGCAAACATTTAGTTGATACAACCTTATACCTCATATAAATGCATAAAGAACTACTGAAGAGTAAACCTCAGTGTGGACTTGCTTTGTTTTCAATGCACTAATCAAAGAAGTGATTGCTATGAATCTGCTAACAATCAAATTCCATGTTGTTCAACTGAGCTCATACAGAAAGAACACCTGGACAATTTGGAATTAATGAATGGTAATTGAGAGCTCATAGACAAAAAGGCACTATCTATCTGAGTATGACAGCATGAGAATGAGAGAGAAAGAGAGAGAGAGAGAGAAGGAGGGAGAATGAGGTAATATGAATTAATTAATGAATTCAAGCTAGTCCCATATCCTTACCACAAGAAATTAAGCAGCAGGACAGACTAAAGGCTGATTGACATACTTATGTACTTGCATACATATCATAAATGCTAAATGAGTCCCACTGAAATATACAGTTCTCCCTCCACATTTGCGGGTTTGATGTTTGTGAATTTAATTATCTGCGAGTGAGCATGCTTCCCCCCAATGCTCCTCCTCCCATTCCTACGCATTTTGCCCCGAAGCAAGTTCTCTGAAGCAAAACAGAAGGAAATTGAGGGGAAGGCTCCCATGAGCCTTCTTTTCCTCCTCAGACTTTCCCCCCTCCCCTTCCCATCCATTTTCTCCATGCTGAGACAAAATGAATGGGAAGGGGAAAAGGGAACTCTGGAGGAGGAAAGGAAGGCTATTGGGAACTTTCTCCCCCACCCCATTCCCTTCTATTTTGCATGGGATCGGGGAGCAGGGGGAGCAGGGAACGGGAGGGGGAGCAGATGGGGGAGTTAATTCACAATTGTTCCACTTGTTCTATGCCCCAAACCCTCATGACTGTATTTTGCTTCAAAAAGGGATGCACAGGGCAATATGAAATCTGTGCTTGTTGTCTGTTTAGCAAAGGATTTAATCCCACTAGGAGAGAGAACATTAAAATGCAAACAGATACAGTCCCTGTTAGCAGCAATCTACAAAATTCAACGGGCTTTCATTTTTTTTAAGAACATAAGGACATGTTCAATCAGTCCACAGAGCTATCTACGCCAGCATTTTGTTCACACAGCAGCTAATCAGTTGGCTATGCGAATCAGAACATGAGTCTAACTGCACCCTCCATCTCACGCTCCCCTCCAACTGATAATCTAAGGACACACTTCCTCCATTAATGGGGATGACACATAACCATCCTAACTAGTAGTTATTGGCAGCCACATCTTCCATGAATTTATTCAATCATCTTTTAAAGCCATACAACTTGAAAGCTATAACTATATCTTGTGGCAGCAAATACCAAAGTTTATGCACTGTGTTAAGCATGCCTTTCTCCCCTGCTTCTCCCGGTCAGCCCCCAACCTGAGCCTAGCCTTGTTTTCTGCAACATCAGCAGTTCCTAAGATTTTAGTATTTCCAATTTAGCTTGAAGAGACAAGTAGGCAGGGTAAGGAGATCAATTACAGCCTTGTCAATTACAGCCTTGTCACAAAAAAACTATACCTCAGAAATGATTGAATGGAAGATCAGACTGTGGCAGGAGATCCTTGTCTGGCGAGGTTTGGTCTTTTGCAGATCACTTTTGTTTTACCTCCTGGCCTATATGGAGAATAGTTTTGCTTTACTCCCTGGTCTATATGAAGATTTCACTCTAACACATAATGTGGTAATTTTAAATTCTGTGGTAATTTTAAATTCTTTCATCTAGTTCACAGTTCTGTTTATAACTTTTCTTTTGGGAAAAGCAAGCTAGCACATTACCACACATGAACATGACTTGTAGAATAATTTAACCATAATAACTATTCCATCAATATATCTTCAACAAAGCTTAAAAGTTGTAGGTCATAATCCAATGTATACAGAAGACCAAAGAAGACTTCTATTGACATCATTGGAGCTTGAATAAGCTCCTAACTATTGCTAATGTGTCTTTGAAATCAATATTCCCAGCTCAAAACATTTTCCTATTTAAACATCCTGAAAATAAATGAACAGAGTTATAGAACTGCTCTTTTTTTTTCAGATTAGCACTTGTAAGTATTTGAATTATATAAGAAAAATATACTGCCATCACATGAAACAAACCATCATTATACTTCCCTTACAGTTATTTTAGTTAAGGTTTCAAGTTAGCTCACTGGCGTGTAATTATGAAATTATTGTTCTGATCTTCTGCTTACTTTGAAAGTGATTAATCAAAGTCAGAGAAAGCCAACCATCAAGTCAAGCATGTTTCAAATTTCCTATTCAAGGATAAAGCTAAAAAGATGAGCTAATTTCACTTTAATTAAATCCTCATTTAGGAGTCTGAAATAAATGTTTTCTATTTAAGTTTCAATTAGACTTGAGTAGCAGTCCAAATTCCATATATTCTTTCCTTCTGCTACTTCATTACACACTTCCAATTAAGTTTTTCTTCTTATGCACCCAGTTACATAAAATATTTAAAATAATTTTCTTTGATTTAGTAACAATACAAAAACACATTTTAAAGTGCTGCAATAAGGCTGTCTTCCTAATCAGTCTGCTACATGTAAAAACCTCACTCAAATAAGAGATTTCCGCTCAAATGTCTTATATACCCCGCATTAGCTATATGCGCACCTTCTCACCTGGAACAAGAGGGGGGAAGAAATGGAGCTGGACATTAAAAGTAATGAATGTTACTGGACATTAAAAATAATGAATGCTTTGGCCATGTGTATTATTTGCTTAGAACTATCTTCTCCCTGTGCTTTGCACAAAAAGGTCTTCAAACACAACCATTTATACAGTAACAAACAAAAACTAAGCTTTCCTTTTTTCACCAACCTAACTGGCCCACAATGCCATAATCAGAGTCTCTCTATTCATTCTCTAACTGGAAGAAAGGATAAAGAATTCCATTTCACAGGTTACAACTTTCTTTAGTGAATTAAATTGCAGTGGAGTCTCCATGCTTCAATGACAACAGTGAACATTAAAAAAGGGAAAAAAATCTTACTGCCTGACATCTGGGGGAAAAGACCATGGGTGCAGACATGATCCCAAGTTACTCAAATAGATACTAACTGCAAATTGTGCAAATCTATGCAGAGAGACATGTTGGAACATTAGTAGGTATCTGCAGCTATTCTCATATTAGAATGCAAGCACAAGTGCCCAACAAAACAAAGCACTGTGAAATAAATACCATTAACGCTGAGGATGTGAAACAGCAATGTCCTATACTGTATGCACATTAAAGAATAAGGAAATATGTTCGTTCTCGTAAGATTGTCTCAAAATCATGCCCAGAGTAGATTTAATTGATACTCTGAAATATCCCATAAATTAAAACTTCAAGGATTCCACATTATTCTTTAAAACTATTTGTTGTTATTGGGTGGCTTCAAACCATTTCCAGCCTATGGGAGCCCTGAGGCAAATCTACAATAGGGTTTTCTTGGCCAGATTTGGTGAGAGGGATTTTTTCTTTGCCTTCCTCTGAAGCTGAGAGAATGTGACTTGCCTATGGTCACCCAGTGGATTTCCACAGCCAGACAGAGATTCAACCCTTGGTCTCTAGGAGCCTAGTCCAATACTCAAACCACTATGCCATGCTGGATGTCTCATCAAAAGTATTGTTGTCAACTGCTATCAAACCAACTCCAGGTTATGACAATCCTATAAAAAGTCACCCTATCACCCAATGTGTTACTCAGGTCTTGCAGTCTCAGGACCATGGCCTCTTTGATTGAGTCTATCCATCTGCAACACAATCTTCCTCTTTTCCTACTGCCTTCTACTCTATCAAGCATTATTGTCTTTTCTAGCTAGCCATTTCTTCTCATGATAAGTACCAGAGTTACAGTTTAATCCTCTTGGCTCCTAAGGAGAGTTCAGGCTTGATTTGCTCTACGATCCATTTATTCGTCTTTTGAGCAATCAACAGGGATCTTCAGAACTCTTCTCCAGCACCACATATCAAAAGTGTTATCTTCCTATCAGCTTTCTTCACCATTCAGCTTTCACAACCATACAGAGAAATTGGGAATACAAAGCAAGGATAAGCATTTATATTCAATGATATATCTTTATACTTCAGGATCTTGTTCGGTTCCTTCGTATAGCTGCTTTTCCTAGTTTTCCTCTGACTTCTTGACTTCAGATTTAACAACTGAGCCAAGGTACGGAAGATATTGAATTATTTCAATGACTTTGTTGTCTATTTTAAAGTTATGTAAATTACGTATGGTCATTATCTGTAAACCTGCTTTGCATGTTCTTCCTTGACTTTCTTCAGTAATCTTTCCAAGTCTTTGCTGCTTTCAGCTAGTAGTATGGGTTCATCTGTATATCTTAAAATTGCTGATGTTCCTTCCTCCAATTTTCATATCTTTTTCCTTGGAGTCTAATCCTGTTTTATCGATGATACGTTCAGTGTACAAGTTAAACATAGAGTACTGCCTGACTCCTTGACATTTCTCCATATTCCGTCCTGATGATAGCCTCCTGTTCATAGTACAAGTTACACATAAGGACAATCAAATTCCATGGCACACCCATTTCTTTAAGACTAATCCAAAGTTTTTGATGATCTACACAATCAAAAGGCTTTGCTATCATCTATAAAGTACAGACTGATTTTCTTTTGAAATTCGCTGATGCACTTTATTATCCAATCCATGTTTGCAATATGATCCTTCACGCCTCTTCCTCTTCTCAACCCAGCTTAGATATCTGGCGTTTCCTGCTTCATATATGCTAGAAGTCTTTGTGGTAGAATTTAGAGCATGACTTTGCTTGCATGGGAAATTAATGCACTGGTCCCGTGGTTACTGCAAACCCTAATGTCCCCTTTCTTGGGGACTAGAGTGTGTATTGAGCATTTCCAATCTGTGGGCCATTCTTTCGTTTTCCACATTTTTTGACAAATTTTAATTAGAACTAGACTAGATTGTGTCTCTGTAACTTGAACCAGCTCTATTGGTATTGCATCTATTCCTGATGATTTCTTCCAAGTGTCTTGAATGTAGCTTCCACTTCATTTTCTAAAATTGAAGGTTCATCTTCAAATAGTTCTTCCTGGAATGAATCTGTCAACCTTTCATATTTTTTATATAGTTCTTTGGTATATTTTAGGTCCATCAGCTTTTTACTTCTATTTGGTCATGTAATGTGCTCCCCTGCTAGCATCTCCATTCTTGGTTTAAATTTCATTCTGATTTCTCAGATCCTGTGGAAGAGGTCTCTTGGTTATTCTCTCTCTCTCTCTCGTTGTCATATATTTCTCTGCATTAATAGTTCTCTTTGACTCTGAGCACAAGTCACTGAAAAACTGCATTCAGGCTTCTGATTCTACTTCTGTCAGCTTTTACTTTTGCTTCTTGTCTATCCTTAACTGCTTGGAGAGTTTAATCCATCATCCATTGAGGCTCCCCTTTCTTTTTGGCTGCAGGTAGTGCTTTTTTTTTTTTCCCTTTTTCATTCCTCCCTAACAATGTCCCTGGTTTCAGTGCAGAGTTCTTCTGGCTCACGGTTAATAAGGCTGAATAGTGCAAATCTATTTTTTCATTATTTTTTAAATTCTACAGGCATGGTCTACAAGTTGTATTTTAGCATGATGGTTGGTTTAATGTTCTTCTTTTAGCTTTACTCTAATTTTTGATGTTAGCAGTTCATGGTCTGTGTCCCAATCTGCTTCTGGTCTTGTTTTTACACAGAGAATGGAGCTTTTCCATCTCCTCTGCTTCCGATTTTATGTTATTTGATTTCTAGATTGGCCATAATCTTTGGATCCCAGAAGAATGTGTGATGAACAAAGGGTAGCATCACAACATTCAATCACTCTCCTGATTTTTTTTTCTTGGTCCTAGGCCAAATACTCCCAAAGTCTTTGATTCTGCTCTGCTTTCTACTGTGTATTCCAATCCCTGTGATTAACAAGTCCTTTTTCAGTACATAGTCAATTTCCTCTTGGACTACACCATAGAACCTTTCAGTTTCTTCTTCTTCCACTTCTGTAGTTGGAGCATGAACTTGGATTATGGTTATATTAATAAGTTTTCCCTGTAGTCATATTGATATGATTCAGTCAGACCTTTGACTGCCTTTGCTACATCTCTCCTTACCATTATAGCTACCCAATTTCTTCTTCAATTTTCATTTTGTGAGTAAAATACTGTGTAGTTATCTGATTCAAGATTTCCCATTCCTGCCCACTTTAGCTCACTGACCTCATGTTTACATGCTCCATTTCTTGTTTTACTATGTCTAAGCTTCTCCTCCTGGCTTGAGGTGTGCAGAGGCCAGCTGCTCAACTTGGAGGAAAGGGAAAGAGGAAACTAAGCCTGCTGAAAAGGTCCTAGAGCCCACCTCTGTGCACCTCAAACCAAGAGGAATTTATTGTGTTGCTTTTTGATGATCTGCTTCCTCAACCCTTCCCTCCCAGCAGACGTCCCTGAAAAACCATCCAGAGCAATTGCCCCAGATTGGATAAGGGGAGTATAGAGGTATTTCAAGTATCCACAACACACAAAAATATGACTGACTGACTGTGAGAGGAGGAAAAAGGGTGCTAAGCCAACTGTCACTTTGCAAGCAGTGCTCACACAGTCCCAAGTGAGCCTCACTAGTTGGATTGGTGCCTTTTTTTCCCTCTCAGTTCTCTTTGCAAGTAGCATATGTGTGTAAGTGATCCAAACCTGCTGTTAGGATGCTTGCAAATTACACACATTTTACAGATGATACTAAGCCTTCACAATCAATCTCATGATTATTATAGTAATATACGAGAATTCTAATTCTTACCCCCTGCAAAATGAATTCTGAAAAGAAAATGAGAGCTTCTTACACAACACTGTTCAAACTGAAAGCTATTGAATGTGCAAAGGAATCCAAATAATTGTGTAGCTGGAAGAGAATTTGGCACCAATGAAAATCTTGTTAGAAACTGGGGGGGAGTGAAGAAACTCAACTACAAGAAATGCTGAAGGCAAAGAAAGTGCAGTGTCACAAAGCTATGCCTTTTTATGCAATGGTAAGGTATCTGAATGACTAGATAATAGAATACAGACAAAATAGTTGCAACCTGAGTCACTCAAGCATTGCATAAGGGAGCTTCAGACGGCAAAAGAAGAAAAACACCACAGAAGAGTTCCATCGCATATCTGAATATTCTGATGATGAGGAATCAGGCCTTGGAAGTTTTGAATAAGACATTTGTGTATATCTGTCAGCTTTTCTACAATCAGGGCTAAAATCAGGCAAAATTATCAAACTTAAATTTAAAGGCTTCAAATCACTGTTAATGTAGTTACCATTTTCTTTGTTTCTTCTTTACTTGCTTTGTTACATGCATGCAAAACATGTCTCACACCAATAGCAATGGGTATATTCCTAGGCCTGTGCCTAGTCATGTACCCCTCACATCATACAATTTAACCTCCCCGCTCACCATTTATCCAGCCTTTAGGGTGAACATGAACTGTTACACCTGCCAGAATTTTGAAATTCTTTGACATCATTTTCCTTTTACATCCTTTGTTATATGCTCCTAAGTTTTACCCTCAACTTGTCTGCGAGTCATAGCAAATTTCCTAATTTTGGGCCCAAAACCTGCCCTCAACTTATCCACGAGATCAACTTATAGTAGAGTATATACAGTATAACTTACCCATCATTCTTTGATATCAAGAAAACTAAGCCTGTGTCTGTTGACAAGCAAAATACAGTTGAAATAAGAAGGTATACCATTTTGTGTTTTTTTAGACTATCATATTTCTGGGACATAATACTGAACAGTGTATTCATTATTTATTAAAATATTGTTTTGGTAGTGATTTACTGAAGGTTTGATAAGATCACACAACTCATTCAGCTATACATCCACTCACAATTGCATCACATTAACATATAAATCCCGTATCTTTATAACCTTTTAAAATCTAAGCCAAAAAAGTTGTAAAACAAGATACAAATCAACACTGGCACAAACTGGGATTTCTTCCCCAAAACGGTATACTGAACAACTTCTGTACTGCTTATTTTATACTCTTGTTTTAAAAAGAAAACCCCTGTAGCATTTCTACTGCTATGAATACTGTGGGTTTTCACAGTAAATTAAGAGTCAAGCAACACTTTTTAAGAACTCCATTTAACACACAAATGAAAGACTCCCACTAAGCACCCCCTGCTTTGATTCCAACCATGTTTGTCTGTGTTTTGTACTGTTTAGATACAAATCGTTTTGAGAACTTTTCTTGGCTGAAAAATAGGATTTTAAATAAAATAACATTAAAAACACTACTCAGGGTAAATGCTTCTGAGCCATTCTTGCAGAAAAATCGGTACAGACAAAACATCAACGATATTCCAGTATAGACTTAAATTTCAGGTGTGGTTGTCTTTAGAAAAAGTAAGATTATACTAGCTTCTCTTATCTTTCATGTTCTACACTATCCAAAATTATCTTGTAAATGTTTGGACACTATACAGTTGCCAAGTGTTGTCTCAGCTACCAATAGAAGAAAAATAAAGGAACTACATTCAGCAACTAATAATGCTATAACCAAAGTTTTCTTCACTTTTCAGTTTATATGGACACTAATTTCCTGCAAAATGCCCATATCTAGACTAAGGCTACATGACAATGTAAACAGCATCAAAAACTCTTTGCAGAAAGGCAGCTGCTTATAAGACACATTGGAAAGAAACTGGTGATCACAAGCAGATTAGTCCATGGTGGCAGTGACACAAGCTAAGCAGGAGGTATGGATAATCTGGGTAAGTGCCATGGAAAAATAAATATCATGATTGGACTTAAGGCAAATGGAAACATTTCAAATTGGCTTCCTACAGTATTTTGTGGAACATATGATGTCCACATGTCCATTACCAAAAACCTCAGCACAGAACATAATAAAGACAAATGCTGGAAAAGTTTTCAAGATTTTGAATTTCTAGCCTCTCCCAAGACAAAATAGCATACATGCCGGGGGAGGGGGAGACAAATTTGCAATGCTAGCTTGTGTATACAAAAGGCTGGCAATGCTTTCTTGGACTGCCACCAGGGCTGAAGCCTTCTTGGAAAGCTTACATGGGTGTGATTTAAAGGATAACGGAGAGAAAAGCAAAGTTATCCCAGGATTAGGCTCCAGCTGGACATCAGAGATCTTTACTATGTTCCTTGCTCTCCTAAAGACTTGCTGGTTGACATTAGAGAAAGCACAAATTCCCTTTCTTATTTCTCAGCATATAACATGGCTACAAAAGCTAACTGTGTTTGTGTGTGTCTATGCACATGCAAGTACACATGTGCACACATACAAAGCAAGAAATTACTATCTTGTGAATATTTTTGGGACCACCAAGCATTATAGAGTATTTCAAAACTGCATTTTATATTTTTATTACAATTTTGTTTAATAATTGTAACCTATCCACTCCAACCACGAAAAATATGCTCTCAGGAAACAAAGTCATTAACTATCAGGCACAAGAAGAAAAATGGAGGCCAAACCAAATGTGACCACAGCTGTTCTGGATGTTTAAACATACAAATGCCCCCCAAAAACACATAGGAAGTATGGGAAGTAATCTGATTTTAACTGCAAAATGAACCTCCTACCCATGGGTTTCTTTCCCCCCAATTTCCCAATCTCTCCATACACTCTTCTCAGCCAGACAAACAATGCTAGTTGAAGAGAAAAATGCTTGCAAAGAAAGACTGCAGGTGGACAGGATATCAACTCTCCTCATCCATGCAACCATTCTGTTCAGATTCAGACCACATGCATGCAGACCACTCTCACATGTAAACACAAGAAACTACAACCACATCTAACCAAGTCTTGATTTTTTTTTATTTAGAAAATGACACTGTCATCTCTAAATGAATGACACCTTAGTGAAACATGACAGCGGCTTGCAGCCACCATTTGCAGTGTAGCCCAGAGTGCTTTTACATTTGTGCTGGTAGATAGTGAGAGCTGAGGGAATTTTAAAATTAAATGTTTAAACAGGTTGGTTACCTATAATTGTGGTTCTTTGAGTGTTCATCTGTGCCCTCACACATGGGGTCTTGCACTGGCACAGAACCATATGTAAAAGGTTCCAGAGTTGAGTTAGCTTTTCTCAGGAACCTCGTCCCCTCAGGTACACGAGTATATCTGCCAGTCAGAATCTATTCCCTCTCAGTTCTGTAGTCAGTCACGGAAATTTGGACCTGTACAGAGAAGGAGGGGGAGTTGTATAAGGGCACGGATGATCCCTCTGAGAACCACAGTTACAGGAAGTAACCTGTATTACTTCTTTGTGGTCTCTGTGCCTCATACATGGTGATTACCAAGCCAAAGGTGGTACGACAGGTCAATCAAGTATAAACTACAGAACCGCCTTCTAAAGCATGCATTCACCCTGTGTCTGAAATCCAACCAATAGCAATGGATGAAAATGGAAGGCTACAACCAAGTGGCTGCCCTGTGGACATTGGTCAGAGAGACACCTCAGAAAGGGAGATGTGAGATATGGCCACAGTTCTCATGGAGTATGATTTTGGGTGCCAGTGTTAGTAGGAAAGGTAGATGATCTAGACTACCCATCTACAAATCTCTGGAAAGAAATGGGGGCACCTGCCTTTCTGCCTCCGTAGCACAAAAAGAAACATAGTGACTTGTGTGTCAGGGCCATTCTATCAATACAGTATGCCAGGCTTTTTTTCTTTTCTTTTTTTTGACATCCAGACTATGGAGAGACTTCTCCAGAGGAGTCAACAGGAGTCAACTACTTCCCTTTTGAGGTGGAATGTGAAAACCACTTTTTGCAAGAAAGAGGAGTCTGCTCGGAGGACCACTTTTTCCATGTGAAGAACAGTTTAGAGGTCTGCCTGCAAACCACAGTGCTCACCTGCCCATTTTGCAGAACTCATTGATACCAAGAATACTGTCTTTTGTGCGAGGAGATGGAAGTTTACGATGACCATTGGTTCAAATGTTTGGATGTTAGTTGTGATAATACTAATGAGAGGGACTATTGCGGAACAATGTCTCTCACTGGCAGATGAGAGTGAGATGTCCATTTCAGAAATTTCTTAACTGCAGAGCTATGGGTAAAGGGAGACTAAAGGGTAACACACAGGTTACTGTGCTATCACAGCTGTGAGGCGGATTTTTAAAGAGGAGAAGGCAAGGTCTCCTTCTTTCAAGTAGAAGAGAAACCTCATCACAACAGTTACAGCTCCCATCTTCAGCCACAGATGAAACTCCTGGGTATACCAATAGAAGCAGCACCACTTAGCAAAGTATGAGCATCGCATGGTACTGTTTCAAGAACCCTGGAGCACTTACTGAACATGCATATTCAGCACTTCCTGATCCTCCAGGCATTGAAGCGGAGGGTCTGTATGCCCAGATGGCATTCCTGGCTGTGATGGAGGGTCAGCAGATCTAGACTATAGGAGAGACAAAAGTAACATTCTGCTCAGAGGGGTCCACGAGGGTCTTCACTTGCTACATGTACCACAAGAAGAATGATTTGACAAGGAGTACGCCAATTCCACAGGGACATTGCTAGGGTGTTGAGAGTTCAGGAACTTGTGTCCCCTTGCTTGTGGGCATACTTTGGTCAAGTTGTTGGATGCAACCTGAGCAACTTTGTTGTAAAGTTATAGCCTGCACACTTGCAGAGCTTCCATTACCACCAGCAACTCCAAGGCATTAATGTGGTAACAACACTCTTGTGTGGCCCAAAGGTTGTGAGTTGTGAGGTTCTTGCAATGTACTCCCCTGACCAACCATCTGCACTCACCATGATGGTCAGCTGAGGTGAGTGAAACAACATTCCCCTGTCCGGACTTGTTAAGCTGAGCCATCACTGGAGAGCATGTCAGACAATGGGGGGAGACATTTGCTGAGGGGGTCCCACTGGAGGTTGAAGTTGCTGAGAAACCAGTGCTTCCATATCCTGGACTGAAGACAGGCACAAGAAGTGACTATTGTAGTGGAGGAAAAAGGCCTGAGAACCTATATTATGTGACTGGCTGATACTATTCTGCTGTGTAAGACTACAAAAACAAAAACCTGGATTGTCTGGCCTCTCTCAGGAGAAAGTAAGTCCCTGACTAGGCAGCAATGCTGGGAGCTCCTATGAATAGGATGGACTGAGCTGGGAGGAGGGAGGACTTTGCAGTGTTCACACGAAGACCCCAATCCAGGAAAAAGGACAGTGTCCTGCATTATTATTTCCTGTGGAAATACGCATCTCAGAGACGTATAGAGCTGAACTAGTCACCCACGAACAATAGAGAGGATAGATTTCAAGTGACCATCCAGAACTTCCTGGGTATAATGTATTCACTGACTCCTCTGAGGTCTAATATGGACACAGGGATTCATCCCACTATAGTATCACAAGCGCTAGAAGAAAAAAACATTATGTCAGGCCCATGAGGGGCAGCCATTTGAGTGCATTCCTATGAAGCAGTGTGTTGACCTCCTTGAGGAAAGGTATGGATACTGGAGCAGAATGAGACATACCCAATAAGGAGAAGCAAGCAAACTCTATCAGGTAACCAACTTGAATGATGGTGAGCATTCACGAATCATGTCAAATGTGAAACCACATAGGAAGATGGTCTGATAAAGCAGGTAGATCAGTGTTCCCAAGACAGTGAGACAGAGATGTAAGCAGGCCTTTGGACATAAATGTAATCAAACAAGGTGTTCAGATGCAGAAGATGACTTCTTAGATGCAGAGAAAGGCTGGTACAGAGAATGACATGAGGAACAATGAGGCACAGAAGACAACTGTGAACAAGAGTGAGAAGAACAGGAAGATGACTTCAATCTGGAGTAAGAGGATGCCAGCTTTCTCCAGAAAGACTTCTGTTGGCAAGTCTGCAGAGAAAGTCCCATCTTCTTCACCATGGTGGAAGCTTTGAAGAAGGTGTCCATCACCTTTTCCATTTTCACATAGAAAAGGCTCTACTCATCAAGTCTTCTCTGTTAGTCCTGCTGAGCAAAGCCAGGGGTATCTCCATAGCACCACCAAGGTGGACTCGGTTTTAACAACATAGCCCCATGTCTCACTGCCCTAAGCTCCTGGGCCACAAGGCAGTGGGACTCCTGTTGGAATGAGGCTGCTACTCTCCTCTGGTTCTATGAAAGTTAAGGTATAAAAGACTGAGTCTTCTCCCAGGGAAACTGCTACTAGTTTGCCATGCAGGTCTGTTAATTTGTGATCTGAATCATTAGTGCTGCCAACAAGTAGAACCTCCTGTCCAAGAAGTCAAGACATCAACCCTCCTTTCTAGAGGTATTGAATGAGCCTTCTTAGATACTTTCATCCGGGACAGCTCCACCACAATGGAGGAGGTACATATGTAAAGAGGAAAACAGTTCCCTCTTATCGCATCTTATACAGATTCCATAGACACCAAGTACATTATGCAACAAAAGACAGGTTGGCCAAGGATTGTTTCACTAGGTCAAAGAGTGTTGGTAAAAGAGGTAAGATGATCAGTGTGGTGCTCTGGACATCAGCCCTCTGGAAGACTTGATCTGAGTTCTAACCTCCAGGCCAAAAAAATCTGCCATCCTTAATACTAGCTTCACATAAGGGTGAAGTTTCTCTTAGCAGGACAGCAAAGCAGGATTGGCTACATCATCTGTGGG
This sequence comes from Ctenosaura bakeri, assembly GCA_948474755.1. NCBI lineage: Eukaryota > Metazoa > Chordata > Lepidosauria > Squamata > Iguanidae > Ctenosaura > Ctenosaura bakeri. Next base: position 1,719,879 of record CAOLHI010000381.1, on the reverse strand, counting down.
GAGGAAGCAAACAGAAGTGGCAATTCTAAAGAAAAGGAAACCCTGTAAAGTCAGAATCAGATGTGTTATGTGGGACTGTGGTATTGGAAGGAGGTAGCTGAGGTGGCAAAATGGGTCCAGTTGTACTGAAAGCATATGCAAAGGAGGGAGAGAGTGTTGATAATGCCGAGGGACTTGCAGAAGTAGAGAGTTGCACCAGCTGAGCAGGCTGGTCTACAGTTGGAGTGGGTCTGGTAGTTTCTTGAACCAAAGGAGGTATGAACACAGTTGCTGTTGGAGCTGTTTGGTGGAGCGGTGACTGACACTAGGAATAATAGTGGTGGAGAGATGGTGACCTGTATCTCTTACAGTAGCATCAATAAGGGCTAGGCAAGCAGTTGCAATAATGATCATCGTAATGATAATAATGCCAAGGAGATGCAGCTAAGGAAGCTCTGTGTGGATCGAGAATGGTCCCAAGATCCACAGTGCCTGGATCAGAGTCAGCCCTTGGTTAGATCAAAGGCTGGGGTTGGGCCAAGGGGCAAGATGGATCGATGCCCTCTATCTCTTGGACAGGAGGGACAACAAGACCAAGATCTTTGGGAAATCAGACCAAACTGACACAGCGCTGATACCACAGCTCAAGGTGTTCTTTGGTTCAAACTGATGAAGTTCTCATTGGACCAGTTATGTGTTGACACAACTCTACCAAGGATTTTTCTTCACATTAGGAGGAAGCATACACACCAATAAAGGTACACTGAATCTTCCATTAGGATATCTGCTGGTACCAATGTTGTAATCTGATCAGTGGTTGGAAATGAAGGTTAATTTGATAGACACTATGTACAGGTGTCAACAAAAAACACTTTTGAAAGTGACAATGAAGCTGAGCTAAGGGGGAGGTTCTAAGCTGTAATGTCCACCACCTGGAGAGACTCTTCCCAAAGATGGCATTTAAGTCAGGAAAACTTAAGTCTAGTCTAGTACTACAAACAAAAAAGCCAGCATGGTATACTGGTTTGAGCATTGGACTACAACTCTGGGAGACAAAGATTTGAATCCCCACTCAGCTATGAAAACATACCGGGTGACCTTGAGCAAGTAAAACAATGCTTCCCTCTTTCTGCCTCAGAGAAAGGCAAGGGCAACCCCCTCTGAACAAATTCTGCCATGAAAACCCCATGACATGATTACCTTAGAGTCAGAAATTATTTGAAGGCACACAACAACAATTACTACTACAACAAATAGAAGTGTAATGTCACTGTACTGAAAATGTCTCTGCTCTATCACAAGATTAAGTGCTAGACATGACTACAGAATGAGTACAGTTATACATCACTCTGATCTCAACTCCTTGTTCTCTTCAACTACATTTATGGGGCAGAAAATGTTGCTGCATAGTGATGTCATGCCCCATATTTTATAGTACCAGACATTACCAGAGGAAGGATGTTGATTTGGGGAAGAACGAGACAAATCCAACTATATGCAGCTGAAGCCACAAATTGGAACAGAAGAAATTCTACAATGTTCCCATTATAGTATCCTTTGTTTTACTGCATCTCCTGATATATGAAGGGGGATTATGAGGCATTTCTACAAGAGATGGTAATCTTTTACCACCACCACCATCACCACCTAAATTTTTTCCCTTTGAGACTTCCTGCCATAGAAAATTGATAGTTGAAAGGCTTTAACATCTAAAAAGAACATTCACTGGTGCCAGCAAAGCAGGTGGCCTTTACATCTGATATTTCTATGGCTAGTGGTAACATCAGATCGACTGTGGAAAGAAGCCCCAGGCATATTCCACAGATTCAAAATATACTAATGAGCCTACTGCCCTGGCTGATTGTCACCACCTTTAGAACCACAATAAATGTGTTGTTTTTTGACAAAGATCTGATATAAATATTCCCACATACTTAAGTCTAAAGTATTTTTATTGCAGTCTTTCAACCTGAAATCCTTGTTTTTGCCTTCACACTCTCAGGATGTTTGGTACAACTCTTTGAGTAGCTAGTGTGTGGTTAGGAAGAGGAAGCTATGCTTGTTTGCATGGAATCTACCATTTCCGCCCCTGCCAAAACACTTGTTTAAGAAGTCATGTAATATCTCTATTAGATTGTAAATGCAATTGACAAGGAAATGGCCTACTGGCAATGCATTACCTCTGTGGCAGCGCCAACCAGCCTACAGCAAAATAGCATACAGAATAACTTCAGCACGCATTCCCAAGTAACAAAACAGTGTTTTACATAAATACCACAAAATCTAAGCAAGTTCCAGAAAAAGCAATGAAAGTTTGCCCAAGCTTTCATGCTTGCCTATATCAATTGAATGTCTTAACTAAAACAAAATAGAAAAGCATCTACATATGTCCAGGAATCTTGTGAAGTTGGATCATATAACACAAGGGAAACTATCACAACTGAAATCTGTGTATTTCTTCTTAACCGCTGTAACAATTCACTAATAAAAATTAAGAAGAACTGTGGAATATCAAGTGTACAAAAGAGTATTAACTGCATACAAGCTCTTACAGGCCAGAACATAAGTTATTAACAAGAACATGTGTTCTGTGTAAACCAGAATTGTTGTTTTAAAAATGATTTTGCCCTTTGATATAATACATTTGATTACAAGGATTTAAAATAGAATCACAATGTGTCAAGTTAAAACACTGACCCTTTAAAATATAGGCAATGGTCACACTTAAAAATAAAACCTTCCCTGATAATTTTGCTTTTATCTTTCATTACCTAATGAAACTTACACACAATTATGTCAAAGTTATCCCAGATGTAATAAGATTGATGTTATTTTTTAAAAAAATCCCTTGTTGTTTACTATAAGTGATCTCTGTTCATTATGCCTACAGAAATTGCAAGCTGTTTGTGGGTATCTGCTTGGCCACTGTGCAAACAGAACACTGCAATAAGAGGACAACACTAAGAAATAATTACTTTTGGACTACAACTCCCAGACCTTCCCCCAACCAACATGGGAGAGCCAGAATGGGGCTGGAGGTGAGTTCTGGGAGCTGCAGTCCAAAAAAGTAAAATTTCCAAGCTCTGTTAAACAGATCTTCAGTTCAGTCCCGATCTTCTCATGTTCATAGATCACACATGTCTTTAAGATTCATAAATGGCATCTGTTTTGCTTTTCACTCTAAACTTACCATCAAAACAGTTTTTTCCTTTCTACTTCTATAAATATACTGTAATTAAAGCTTCTAGCCTAAAATACACTCATTCACTACAGCAGGGATGGACAATTTCTGACCTATAGGGCGGATAAAGCCTCAGGGTTCTCCACGACAGCTCTTTCAGCTGTTACTTTCAATCCATGATGGAAAAATCTGGGTATTTCACCTTTAAATAATCCTTCACAGAATTCAACTGTGCACTTAGTGGCACTTTGTAAGCTGCTACATGGAAGGGAGTAGTATTACTGTGTAAGCACATGGTACTGTGCATGGAATTCAATGGTTGCCCAGGCTTCATTTTATTCACTAGCTCAAACACACAAAATACTTTTTTTCATCATATTGCCAGTAAAAAACTGGGTGAACTTGGAAGTTGTTCATTTTAACTATAAACAATCAAAGGCACAGAAAGGACACTACTTCTAAAACAGATATGCACACACACTTCTCTGAGCCTGCACATCTTTTGTGCCTGTTGAGAAGCATTGATATTATACTTGGTCCTGCCTATTCTACCTTTCACCATACCCACTATGGGCACACAACAGCAGAAACTATTCTCAAATTAGCATTCATGCTCGCTGCAAAATTGGTTCCCATCTCCACACTGTAGTAGCTCTCTCTCTCCATAGCTCATCCCTTGTCACATTGAAGCTGTTAGCAAAAACTCAAAGAAGCATAGCTCGATCAGGTGATCTGAATCAGCTGATTCACTGCCATATCTTAAGAATATTTTGCATTTTAAATATAAAAGCCACCAGCATGCATACAGAGAAGAACCTAGTGTCCAATAAAACAGAAGGGAAATTTTAAGTAAATAGACAAGCAAAGGCAGGAAACATCATGGGCAGAATTGTTTCCTGGACACTGAGACATAACAACAGAAAGTAAAAAATAAGGAACAAACTCAGCAGCCCAGATTAGTTTTCTTTTTCCTTAAAACTGAAGGCAAGGAGCATTTGTTTTTAATTTTGAGAAAACCTAATCTTTTGCACTCATATCAAGGACTTTCAAAGCTGAGCTAGGCTTTCCCAGGTATTAATTTTTTCAAATGGTGAAAAATATGGGTACAATTTGAAACATGCAGCAGCCTCTTTTCAAAGACACAGCTGTCTGGGAAAGAGGGAGGGCACGCCATCCCTAATTCTATATGAGCTCCTAGCTGAAAAAGATGGCAGCAAACATATGGGTCTCATTTCCTGTTATGGACCAAGGAACTACTTCGTCTGCAATCCTAAAAGAGAGGCAGAACTAGTAGACAAGGTAATGGCATGAGAGATTACTCCACATGTTGTGGATTGCTCCTTTAGCCCACTTAAAAATGTCAACAATATCAACAACAATACCACTGTCACTATACACACAGACACAGACACGCACACACACACATCCATCAAACGATACTCAAATACTAATACGTATAAAAGTACTGTCTCATGTGGGGCCTAAATACACAAAAAGCACAAGATCTTGTCTGACCTTGGAAGCTAAGCAGGGTCAGCTCTAATCAGTACTTGGACGTGAGACTGCCAATGAATACCCTGGGTAATACTATACTTCAGAGGAAGGAAATGGCAAAACCATCCCTGAGTATTCCTTGCCTAAGAAAATTCATGTGAAATTCATGGAGTCACTGTAAGTCAATGAGTGATTTGAAAACACACACACATATTGTCGTATTAGAAGTGTTCTGTTGTGTTTTCACTAAAGCAATAAATCCTATGATACCAGAAGTAGTAGAATAAGATGGGCAAATATCAAAATATGTCTGGTGACAGCTGCTGTCTTTTGGGAAAAAAGACAACTGATTTGGTTAAAATGTAAGCTCTGAATTCCTATTATTAAACAGCAACAATTCTAAATCACATGGAACAAAGCAAATATACTCTGAATAACAGATCTAAATAATAAACTTTCCCTTCAATTCACTCTTCATCAACAATCGTTCATCAGATCTAATTAGCAATTGAAGATCAAACTGTAAATCCAATCAGCTCATGTGCCAGCAGGTAATAAGCCTAGACTCCTCTGTGTTGTATGTATCCCATTGTCCTCTCGTCTTCTGGCACAACCATGAGAAAAAGATCATTTTACATTAACCAAAGTACAATACATTGCCTGAAATATAAACTATGGCTAATTTTAACTATGGCTAATGGCAGCAAACCTACTTAATACACCATGATTTGAATTCTTGTTTCAAGCTAAGGTTAACCATACTTTATTCAAATTTAGACAACATGACAAAATGCAGTTAATCAAAGACCAAAACAAAAGCTTCCAAATTCCTTTGTAGTTGTACAGCAGGGGAAGAAATCTATGACACTCGTCTTCTTCTTGTGTTCTGCTTTATTTTTGGACAAGCATGTCTACTTTCCCAAACAATAAAAATATCTAGAGCAAGTAGAGTTATTAATGAAGTCACAATATGTTCTTACCCTCATTGGATGTATATCAGCATATGGCGGCTTTCCCTCTGCCATCTCTATTGAAGTAATACCAAGTGACCAGATGTCTGCTACACAGTTATACCCAATCTCCTGTATTACCTCTGGAGCCATCCAGAATGGGGTGCCTATGACAGTATTGCGTTTTGCCATTGTATCCTGTAATTAAATGATTTTAAATCTTAATATATCTGAAAATATTCTCTCTTCTCTCTTTTCCATTTGTAGCATCATATCCAAGTGAGATCAATGTTGTCACACTTAATATTAGGAGGCACTGACATGTCTCAGGAATTAATTTTCTTCTACAGTATAACACATGAGATGACAATGTTTTAGACATCTAATTGTTTAGCAAGGCCAAGTCTCCTCCTTCAATAAACAGAATATGTCAAGCCCTAAAATTACATGAGCACTCAATTATATTATACGCATCTTTTACTTGTACATATGTTTCATGTAGCCTTAAAATTACAACATATGGATATAACATCTCTTTTTGAGTGCCCTTAACATACAAACAGTAGCCACACAGAAGGCATGAAGCTGTTGAAAAAGTCTTTCAGCTCAGCATTCCAAAGGAAATATTTGATGAGGAAATACTTGAAAGGAAATATTTGATGAGGCTTTCAATATGAACTACAGGTTCCCTGGTAAAAGCAATTTCAGCTAATGATTCAGCAAAGAAAAAAGTTAATGATAGAAGCATGCAGTGTGAGTCCAAACAAGGAACATATATGTAATGAACTCCTGGATAGAAGGCTGCTCTTTTTAATCCAGTTGTTATATACAAATACACTTCCCTTAGGATTAGACTTGGGGCAAATGGACTTTTATCTGATAATATCCCTACAGATAGAGGAGTTTGTCAGGGATGTCTTCTAGCTCCCTTTTTTTACAACTTTTATATAAATGATATCGTCAAAGAACTGACTGGACCAGAATACTTCCCAGTTCCACTCAAGATGTTAAACTCTCAGTTCTCCTGTATGCTGATGACATAGTTTTGATCTCTGCCATCCTGACTGGGAGGAAGAGACTTCTAAAGAAGTTGAATGCTTTTTGTTTAAAAGAGCAGTTAATAGTAAACCATTCTAAAACCAAAGTAGTGGTTTTTGGGAAGAAGAGAAAATCACACAGTTGGAGATTAAATGCAAATCCCTTAGAACAGGAACCTTATTTTAAATATCTGGGTTTGGGTTTTAACTCAAAACTGTCAAGGAAAACTCACTTCTGTGCAGTTAAGATGAAATCCTCCCATTCTATTAATTCCTTATTGTGATTTTACAGATTCTATGGGGGGAATTTGGTTGCTCCTACTGTCAAGGTCTCCCAGAAAAAAACTGTCTCACAATTATTGTATGGTGTAGAGATCTGGAAATGTGATAACACCTTCCCTTTAGAAACACTGCAAAACACTTTTTTGAAATCTTTGTTGGCTGCCTTGAAAGGCACCCCTGCTTCCCTTTTAAGGGCTGAAACTGGGCGAACAACTGGTGTGCATGTGGTTTTGGCCTATATTAGCTGAAGCTGGCAAGTATGAGCGACACCCGGCTTCCTAAAAAATGTTTTCTAGAGCAATTACAATCCCCCTCCCAAAGCTCCTGCACAAATTCAGTAAGGACAATACTTCAACATTATGGGATTAATTTCGAAGACTTACCTATCTATTCTTCCAAAATAATTAAATAACAGGTCAAAGAAAAAATTTACCCTGCTTCTAAATGGGGAGACCTACACACACACTCTCAAACAGCATATTCTTTATGGTACCCATTGTATAAAACATCTTTTGGAACCGAGTCATTTTTTTAACCTTACCTTTGCTCCACTCAGAAAAGTGTTCACAGCTTTACATTTTCAGTGTATGCCATCTGCCTATCTGAAGGGAAGATATGATAATATCCCTGTCCACCAAAGACTTTGCATTTGTGAATCCAACACTATCTACTGCAATGTCTCCTATATACATCTCCTAGGAAAAAATTTCTCAATTACATTCTCCATTCTGTTTCCTTTTCCAATCGATCCCCTCCCCCTTGAGCAGATCTGTGTTTTACTGGCTGGCAATGACACTTATATCACTGCTATGGTTGCAAAATTTGCCTTGGCTGCAAGTAAGAAAAGATCCAGACATCAAAACCATTCACAAGAATCACACAGGGGTGATGAAAGTACTTGACCCTGGCGTTTTAGAACACATAAGTGTAAATTTTATATTGTTCCATTTTTTACACTTTTTGTTTATTGACTATATATTATTTGCATTCATTGTTCTGATGTTTTGTCCAGTTGCATTTTATTTGATTGTGGTGAGTTACAAAGGCTTTTAGCTGAGCAATAAAGATTCATTCATACATATATACACAAAAAACTTACTGTGCTTATTGGCCAGCTACTATAATGATCTAAGGAGGCTGTCTCATACTAGATTTCAAAGTGGTAGGCTATTCCTTTGTATCTATCAACACCACCAGCAGTCTTCTTTGTTGAACTGCAGGGGATGATTTATTAGGATATACACACACAACCAGACAGAATGCTACATAGGTTGTGTTGCATGAAGCTATCTGCAAGTATCAAACAACAGCAAGTGCAGTGGAAGTCTCTTTGTAGAGTACCCAATCAACCTTTTACTTTTGAAATATACCTTTACTCATATCCTTTATACTTACAGTTAACTGTCCAGCTACTCCAAAATCAGCTAACTTGGCATGCCCTTCGGTGTTTAAGAGGATGTTTCCAGCCTTTATATCTCTGTGTATTTTTCTCATAAAGTGCAAATATTCAAGTCCTTTAAGTGTAGATTTAAGAATGGTTGCAATTTCATCTTCTGTAAGCTACAAAGAAGCATAAATAACCAACCATTTTTCTTCTGTGTACACATATACACAAGTTCTACACTTCTGTAAACAAACTGAATGACTAAGAAACTACAACACCAACTCACTTATAATTATTATTTATATAGCATGGAAAGGTTACACAAAATGTTTTACAAATACAGAAAGTAAAACCTCATCAAGGTTCCACTCCTGTAATCCAACCCACACAGCTTGACCTCCTTATGGCTGCACAAGATCCCACAGAAGTCAACAAGCTTCAAACAGGAACAAAGGTGCCACCCATAAAGAACATACTGTGGATAAAGGGCCTAAACAAATGCAACATGAAAAGCATGCCCAAACCCTGGATTGTATACTAGTATAGATAAAATTCTCCTCATCTTCCAAATTCATGAAAACAGGATTAGCTTATAAACCCTCTATCCTTTTGGTTGTGAGTGTACACTGTTGTTGTGTGCCTTTATGTCATTTTCAACTTTACGGCAAGCCTAAGGCAAATCTATCACAGGGTTTTCTAGAGCTGAAAGTGTGTGGCATGTCCAAGGTCATCCAGTGGGTTTCTGTGGCCAAGCAGTGAATCGAACCTTGGTCTCCAGGGTCATAATCCAATGCTCAAACCACTATACCACACTGGTTCAACTGTGGTGGTACTCAAAACAATCAATTAAAACCATTTAACTATTAAGGCCCTTTACAGTTTGGAACAGAGTACCTGAAAGCTCACTAATCATGACAGGTAACGAACTAGACCTTGAGATCTTAAGGTAATTGCTGGATAGTTTGATGTCATTCTGATGCAAGACAATTACCTTTTTATTTTCTCAAGACTTTTTATCTGTTCCTTCTTCAAATTAGGTTCATATCAGCTTATATTGTTCTCATCTGTTTCCTGAATTTATTGTATTTTAAATTTTCTCAGTTGTTTTGTAAGTGGACCTGAGAATGTGATTACAGAGTGGCAATGGCAAGAACAAATACTGGAAATCACATGTGTAAATCAGCAAAAGAGAAGGAGACTAGGCTCCACGTGCTTGTAGATGGCACAAATTTTATTCTTTAAAAAAGCCCAATGCATTTTGGTCTGTTTATAAATTGTTTGGCCTTCTTCAGGTGTAGGAATCCAGTAGAAATTTCTGGAGTTGCTACTGCACTCTCTTTGAGAACCAGGCTGATATGTAACCACTAGCCTATTAAAAAGCTACCGTGCTGTGTTTCACACTGGCCACAGAGTACATGCAGAGGAATACTCTGTAAGGGACTTCACAAAGTGTGAAGTACATCGTAGCTCCCACTATTCTAACCAACAAGTCTTCTCAAGGACAAGAAAGACTGTCTCAACGGAAAAATAAAAACAAATGTTTTTTGACCCCTAAATTTAACTAATTTCATCTATCTCAGTCTCTTCTAAAACCAAAGTGCTGCTTGATTACATTTAATAATGTCATGTCCTTATCCATTATGGAAGTCATTCAGACATATTATTAATGTTTTTTCCCAGTGCACATCAAATTTAAAACAAGAATACTAAGCGAGTAATAGTTTAAGAACTGTCACAATCTGTTCAACACAAGTTAAAGACCTTTAAGCTACATTTGTTGTATTAACATCTCCTGATGCAAGCCTCCCAAATCCATCTTATTAGCCAGGCAGCACCACGGACATAAAGATTTCCAAGATGCTGTGGAGTGGGAAGGTGAGGGAAGAAATGTCCACCCCATTCCCAGCAGCAATGTGCTTTCCCATAGGCAGCCACAAAGATCCAGACAGGGTCCTGTCACAACCACTTCTCACAAAGCACCCTGCTACAAGAAAAAGGGTGGACACTTCTTAATTCACCCACCCCAGCCCCCATACCTCAGAAACACCTATTTGGTTGGGTGCTGTTTCTACAGTGGGTTGGGGGGCATACTTGCTCATTTCACTGATCTAACAACCATAAAAATGAATTTAAGACTTTACAATGTCATAAGTCAAGCCTATACCATCATAAAATACTAAACAGGATGCCAGCTTTTATCTTTTTTTAAGTGCATGAACACTGAGCACCCAAGTTATCTACAAAGCAGATGAACCATGCATATTTATAACAGAAACCTGGTAGAATCAAAAGGAAAAATCACACATGATTAAATTTGTCTGAAACCAACAGAAGACTGGAATATAGTTTAGTATCTTATTTTCTCTGGAAAATGCAGACTTCAGTGAAAAGCATTCAGTATGTAAGAGAAGGGCCTTGACAAACATTTCACTAGAGTAAATAAATCTTTCTGGGAATACCTCCTCTCTGGGAACAATATTTTATAAAAAAAATAAAAACTTACCGTTTTATTCCGCAATCTAATTATATCTGAGACTGAACCAGCTCCACAATATTCCATAACAATCCACAGGTCTGTGTTCTTAAAGTAGCTACCATAGTACTTGACAACATAAGGACTAAAAAAAAAACAACAGACAGCAATTTCCAAAATCAACTTTCAAGTATATTAGTAAGCAGCACTGTTCAGATCAATTCTACTAGAAAAAAGAGTTTAGTACCTCCTCAACTTCCCTTGAAGCTACACAAGTTTTAAGTTTCATGATAAGATTTAAATTATATCTTCTGGCGGATGCTGGGAAAAAGAAGTAGAAATGATGTTGCACATACAAATTATAAAAGCCCACAACACAAAATGGGCACCTAGGAAAGAGACAGAATGCTGGTATATACATTCTTTATTTAGCCACTCAAAGCAACATTATAATCTATTATATCTCCTGTGATTACATTAGATATGTTTAAAGCTAGAAACAAATGGCATTAAAGGTCTAAAGTCATTTAAGGTTAAAGTCTATTTTTCTCCCTAAGTCAGGGAATTCTCTCTCCCTCCAAAGTTTCATGCTAACCTTGATCTCCCACTACTGAGTTAAGCACAAGTATGACTACCACTACAGTATACCAATGTCAACAGCAAAATCTCAAGAACTTCTCGGTGAGCCTCTAACTCACACCTGAATAAATGTGTCATAAAATTCATTTCATCCTTATCAGATAGATATGGTTGACTTTAAACTTTGCCCCTTACAATTGTGTTATTACTAGGATACAATATTTTGGGACAATCTCCATAACAAATTCTGAAGACCTTAAACTAAAGATTAACAATCAGCAATAAAAAGAATGATTAGAAGTCTGCCGAAGTATATATAATATTGGAATATTTAGAGCCAAGTAGCATTCTTATAATCCTCTGATTTGGATTCTGTTAGTCTTACTTTAACTACTGTGTGTTTTGTGGCATTTGTAGTTAGTCCATAAAGATCCTGACTGATATAAAACAAGCTTCAGAAGAAATAGAGTTTTTCTGTCCACAAATATTTTACAAGGGAGTGATTCACCAATATTTTACTAAGGGCACACCCATATCTTTGTTCAACATCTACCTATTACTGTCAACCTTTGGCACTGAAAGAAACCCCACTTAATCCCTTGCACTTCACCATCTCCAACTCCTATTATAGGTAATTTCAAAGGACACTTATAAAACTTCCTCCTATATTCATTCTCTCTTTCACACACGCAATGAATAATTGCTTTGGTCTAAAAGAATTTATGCATTTTGACACTTTGGTTCTCTCATCCTGCCAAACCAAGGCAAATATTATGTATATCCTAATTAAATAAATAAACGATCTGCTCCCAGCTTATGAGATTCAGCAGAGTGTAAACATTTGTTTGAAGCAGACAGTAAACATCTGAAGAAGAACACCCTCTCAGCTCAATCATATTTCCATGTTTTTAATCTAAGGAAATTCATCCATCACAAACATGAATCTATCCAATTCTATCTCCAAAACCAGAAAGACAGTGGGACCCAAATGCCACTGTTTACATAATAAAGACCATCAGTGAGGCACTGTGGAACAACTAGAGAGTTATTGGCTGGAAACAGGGACTGGAACTTGAGGCTGGCCACCCCATATACAAGCTTCCAATCAGCAACAGTTTTTTATAACACATACAGACAGTATTTACCTCACTACTAATCTCAACAGCAACAGACATACACTAGCAGTACTTATGATGAAGACATGACATGACATAAGTTGCCCAGGTTTTCACATGGAAAAGCACCAAGGTATGTAAACACTCCAAAGGAGCAAGAAAGGTTTCAGAGAATATGTCTTTATTCCATTCCCTCCATCATTCCTACCCTACTTCTCAACCATCCACATTTTACAGCCAACAACCAAATAAGGAGGAAGGCAAGCCTGAAACCAAGCAAAATATTTATCTTTTCAATCAGCAACCAGTCAAAATTTTAAAGAGACTTTCCACCTTAGCTTGTAATTGTTAATTGACTAAAATTAATACTGTCAAATAAAATATGTTTAAGAATTTTTGCAAAGATAGCAGAGTTCAAGAATTACATATAATCCATACCTGTCACATTGTTGCATTATAGAAATTTCTTTAATTATTTCCTGTAGATCTGATTCAACAGGAACTTGCTTAATTGCCACTACTTGTCCTGATTCTTTATGAATGGCTTTAAATACACTGCCATAAGACCTAGAAAAGAAAGCAATAATAATTCTACATTTTATTTACACACCTAACATATTCATTCAAACTATCCATTGCACCACTCCATGTAATAATCATATTTGTCACTTGGACTTGGGTTTTTGGTACAACACCATGAGTGTGATAGGTAGCATAATGCCTCTCTACAAGAAAGGATATGTTTTTCCCCACCACTTATAGACCACATCTGTAGGGATACACATCTTTGTTTCAAAGTTATAGCAGGGGTGGGAAAATGTGGCCCTTTAGATGTTGCTAGATCAGCACTATCCTATGTAGCTAATGGCAAGAGATTATGAAAGTTGCAGATCAACAATACTTGGAGTACTCACAGTGTTCACTACATTACTAATCAATGATTTCTTTTTACACCCCCAAATAATCTGCTGCTCCCCACATTGAGATACATTTTGGGTCACAGTGATTTACCTGGCAAACTCTGACTATCCCATTCAGCCAAGAAGCAAGACAGTTGAACAGAGACTCCAAAAATGAAGTGCAGCTTTTAGCTAATGACAACCAGTTATGAAGAGTGACTTCTAACTAGGAAATGTTTAGAAGTTTTTACTTCCTGTCTCACATTTAATGGAAAGAGTGTTACTTTCCATTTCACACCTGGGAAGAGAACATATACAGATGCTGAACAGAAGACAACACAGTAGAGCTAATTTTTCAGGTCTCTCTCTTCAGAACAAGAGAAAATATATAAGCTAACAATAGAGTCAGAATTCACATGTCTTATTTAATTTAGTGGAATTTCAATTTACGTGTAAAAGATTTATGTTCTCAGGTCATAGATTTCATTTTCATCTGCCTCTAAAGCAGCAAGTTCTTCCTTAACACTCTGATAAGACAAATTCCGTGAACTATCTGTATACATCGAGTTCTATGAATTCCAACACGTGACTTCTCAGGAGGCAAGTGAAATCTGCAATAAGATATTGCAGCATGAGGTACTCCTCTTCAGGATTCCAACCAGTGAAACTCTTTTCCAAGATCCTACATTACACTCTCCTCCTTCTTAGGTTTTCGTTTCCAACTAATTCTGAATATCCTATGGCTCTTTAGCTTGCTTATTCCTCTTTCTGCTACTTTCAGGGTGAGTTGCTCCCTCAGAAGCATTTAAACAGTATTTGTACTTCTGAAAAGGTAGGCTGATCCCTTGCTTTGGTGCAAGGACACTGCCTTTCTGGCTATATAACCACTAGCTTTCAGAGAAGGAGCAGCCAAAGGTAAATCCACTCTTGATTTACCACCACTCTTCCCACAGCTCACAAGTTGACAGAAAGCTCTCTCAGTGCTGGACCCTATCCCTTCAGTCACTGAGTATTGGCAAAGCTCCTGTTCAACTCAGAGCCGCTATGAAAAGAATAAAAGTAAAAAAATGTGTTAGCAGCTCCTGCAGTGGCAAATCCAGAGGCTGCTCTTCAGAGAACTGATTCATTATAATATGAGTGCTGACAGGCAAATGAGTGGGATGTAAATGTGTTCTCCTTCTTGGTTCTAAGGCTTCAGCATTATGAATAGTTTTCTAATTATATCTCACCACACAGCAATCCTACATACATATCTACTGTATAAAAGTCAAAGTGTGTGAGTGATCTTGTCTGTTTGTCTGTGTCAGACAGCCGCAAACTTCATATAATTGGCTATGTGAGGTGAGAAGACCTCATATGATTGGCTGGCTGTGAAGATTCTATGGAATCCTGGGGTTGGCAGTTCAGCGAAGCGCCTTTAGAATTCTCATTCAGAGAGCTCTGAATAGGCTGGCTGCTATGGAGACGAGGCCTAACAGCAACTTCCCTCAAGAACCCATCCTCTGTATGGTAACAACTCTGAATACAGACTGGATTGGGGAATATGGACAAAAGTTACAGGTACTGAACAACATGGCTTGGAGAATTAGAGACACAGGATCTCAAATCTGTGTATTTCAAACACATCTAATTCCTAAGGTAAGGTAAGGTAATCCCTAAGTTAATTCTAACAACTGTTACCTATAGGAAAACAAAAATCCAGGCAACGCTGGATAAATACACTAGTATGCTATATTCCTGTACTCACACAGCTGGGAACAGGCCCCACTAAATTCAGTGAGGCCTACTTCTGAGAATACAAAAAAAAGTGTACATTGTCACAGTATACTCCAACTCAAAAGTAAGCCCCACTGAATTCTGTGAGACCTTCTCCTAGCTAAACAAGTACAGGACTGCAATCTTACTTGGAAATAAGGCCCACTGAATTTTAATTGGAGTTTACTTTGGAGTAGATGAGCACAGGACATCTACTCCAAAGTAACATCAATGTAAGTTTAAGTTTCTTCTATCCAATAAGACCTAAAATGGATGAACAGCTGTCAAGAATCAAAACAATAGGAGGAATTAAACTGCTGTTAAAAATGTCCTCATTCTTGACATCTTGGAAGATTTTAACAAGACATGTAAATATCAAAACTATCCCATTTTTCTGCATGTGGAAGATCTGACTTAAGGCTTTTTTCTTCAAAAGAAAATGTTATCAACTCTAGCAAATCATTCTATTTATCAAAGATGGAAGATGCTTCTGAACCACTCACATCTGAAATGTTACACTGAAACTGGACAGACCCCACCTAAATGGTCACTAACACCCATGCAACTCAAATACAACTTGTAAAAGACAGGCACTTTTGCACTGCTAAAGCCAGAAGAGGAAAGCAACAGAGCACAGGAAATGCCAATCACCATCTAATTGCTTATTTTTAAAGAGTGGACAAAGAATATATTCCTCCTACTTCTGCATCAGGCTCTTTCATAGTGTGCTCATGACTTATGTGCAACAATTGTTGTGTTGCTGTTGCACGTCTTCAAGTCATTTATAACTTATGGCAACCCTATGGGGTTTTCTTGGCAAGATTTGTTCAGAGGGGATTTGCCTTTGCCTTCCTCTAAGGCTGAGTGTGACTTAGGCAAAGTCACACAGTGACCATCCATGTCTGAATGGTGATGAGAACCAGAGACATGAACCAATGCTCAAAAATCTATACCACGTTGTCTCTAAACACTCCGGGGTAAATATAAGTATAGCAGCTTCTCAATTCATTTTAAAAGCTACTGTAAGCAGTGGCAGCCAATAAGAGCTTTCTGTTTAGTGCACATGATAATGGGCCAGCTTGCTTTGGGAATCCTATGTCAGCAGCAGAACTTGACTTCAGAGCTTAAACACAGAAGTGGAACTCTACAAAGGGGAAAGCAATTGGAATGGAGACATAATTTATAGGGTTTTTTTTAAAAATGCAACAATGAGAATTAATATTTTTTGTAAATGTTTACCATTTCATATTAAAAAAATTAAAGAACTGATAGAAAGGAAGTAATGTGTATTAAGAAGAATTTCAGTAACATTCCCTGTGTTTAGGACACCATCTGGTTATAAGAAAAGTCTGACTTAATCACTGCACAACACTGTGCAAAGTTAGGCAATTTTTAATAATAATTATGCCCTTTATTGGCTTTGAGTGAATGTTTCCAATCAGAATTCAATACTGTATTCATGAAAATGAAAATACTTGTAAATTTATCTTCTATCTGATGAACTTGTTTTCTATCAATTCATGTAACCACATTACAGGCAGTTGCATACTGTTATTTTAAATGGAAGTGGCATTCTATAAAAAATTGTTGCTAGTGAAGTCAGGTTCAGTGAAAATTTGTGGGAAGTAACATAATTCCTTGCTCTGTGAGAAGTCTTAGTTAATCTGGAGTAGAAGGAGTAGCGCTGGGACACATTCAATTCTATCTGTATCTGCCCTTGACTTCAAGGACAAGACACTTATTTGTAATCTTGCAAAGAAAAAAACAGCTTGGATGAGAAAGGAAAGCAACATGGGCAATAAAAATATTTGGCATGCGATAAGTTAACTAGCTCTTTTTCCACTCAAAATCACCTCCCACAGTCTTGTTTTTCATAAAGTAACCATTAGAGAAAGCATGGTATAGTGGTTTGAGCATTGTACTATGACTCTGGAGATCAGGACTGCAAACCCTGATTGGCCATGGAAATCTACTGGGTGACCTTGGCAAGTCACACTTTCTCAGCCTCGGAGGAAGGCAAAGGCAAACCCCCTCCGAACAAATCATGCCAAGAAAACCCCATGACAGGTTTGCCTTAGGGTCACCATAAGTCAAAAACAACTTGAAGGCACACAACAGCAACCATGGGACCTTGTTACACATGAGCCTGCAACTTTCTTCACAGCTCCAAGAGCTTCCTGGATAACACAGCTGTGGGCATGCAGGAGGTAACCCAAAAGGTGAATCCTTTTCCAACTCAAGTTCATTTTGTTATTCTTCTCCCTGTTCTTGTGAGATCTGTATTCAGTCTTTCCAATTACCTCATTTTCCCTAGATAGGAAGAATTGTACATACCCTTCACCAAGCTTCTCCAAGACATCAAAGACTTCTTCAGGCTGCTTAGTTAAGCTGTCTTCACTTAGCTTTTTTAGCTTGCTAGTAATAAAAAAAGTTGAAATAATCAACCATTAGTAATATGCAATTGACTTGAAATTGATAAAAGTTTATTTCTTCTGTAGTTTTCATCTAATTTAATATTACTAGGTATTCTTAACCTCTTATAGATGTTTGTCTCTCTTTCACAGAGTCATCATTAATTTGAAGTCAACTTTGATGGCAATTAACAACAGATGTTTAATTCCACTAATATAAGTAAAGCAGTAATACTGCAAATGAGCAACATTAGTTATCTGGAAACTAATGTAAGTTGAAAGACAAAGCATGATTTCCACTGGAAGAAATCAACACATACAGCTATCAGCATCTTATTTTTTTAGGCCTTAGCAGGTCTATGAATAACCACATGCCTGGTTGCCTATGCACCTCACCCCCATAATCACCTTGAGATAACCAGATGTCCATGATGTTGATTAATGGAAGAAGCTAATGGGCTGAGTTTTTTACTTCAGATCATCAGAGTACCATAAATGACTACTGTATTTGCTGGTGTATAAGACTCGCTTTTTTCCCTGAAAAATACTGTTTGAAAATCAGGTGCGTCTTTTAAGCCAGTGTGTCTTATACACTGGCAAATAGTATTTGCTAATGTATAAATGGGGCGCATCTTATACACAGGTGCATCTTATACATCACCAAATACATATTAAAAAACATTAAGCCATTGTGGATAGGAGGGTTAACAGCTATGATGTAAGTCTATAGGCTTACATTTTAATAGGCTTACATTTAAAATTTTCTTACTTAGTGCTAAGCTCTTACAGCACATCTGTGCATGCCAACTGTATGCTTTCTTGCATGACATGTGCTCCTACTGACAACATAGATTCAAGAGTGAAGAACTATGACATGCCATACAGATAGTCACTATATGGAATTTTGTATTAATAACTCCCAAAATGGAAGTCATCAGCCCCAGAGAATTACCATCCATTCTTCAATTCTTGCAAATGTATTATAGCAGTATCTTCTCCATAGTTGTTCTGGGAACATCATACCATTTTACATTTAGCCCCAGGAAGAAAAACAGACTATTGTATGAAATTATTAACCTGAGCAATAGAAAAAGCCACGAGAACACAAAATCAATTTCTGTGTAGGGGAGACCATCCCACCCTAAGAAGAATACATTCTAGCTTGCTTCTTTGATTGTAAGAACATAGCAAGAAATAAAACTCAGAAACTGTATCTGCTTAGTCCCAGGAGTATTGTTTTATTGCTTTAGTAACAAGCACAGAATGCAGTGCTTCAGCACATATTATATACTTCCTTGAACAAAGACTATTCTGCATATTTCATATATCATCATAGCTTGTGTCTATGATTTTATTTATAAAGAATCAGGTTTATAGTTTTTAATATACAAATAACTAGTGTTCTCATAAATTAATCTTACTGGCACATTCAAGTGTAAATATGGTATACTTCCTACTTCACATGATTTTCATGCACACAAACAGGAACTGCAAACAATCCAGAAGACTACAGGTGACTGTGGGGGCACCCAAAAAAAAGCAAAAAACAGAACAACAATTGTCCCAGTGGTATCATTTCCCCTCCTCATATATACCACTAAGCCTCAAGTAGAAGTATCTTCATGCTCTGCTACACGTTCCCTTATGAACTCAAGAAACTAAGCTGCTTGGAAATGATTAACAGTTGATGAAATCATGGTGCAAGCTATTTTCACAAAGAAGAGTGAAAAGTGGAAAGTGTTGATTTTGATACAGCAAAAGCCAGCTTTGACAACAAGTCTTACCAATACAGAAATGCAGTATTATAGCAATGTAATGAGGTAAGAGGGTTTGTCAGAAAATAATAGCTTGAAAAAGTATCATGCTGGCCAAGTAACTTCCCTGGTCACCACTGGTTACGCAAGCTATAATTTCCCCTTTCAGGCATTTCTCCTTAAACACATAATAATATTTGTTTTCCTAGACTGCAAGAATGTAATCAAAAACCAACAGATGTGTGCCAGTTCTTTCAGTCACTATCTGGAATGAACATATTCAGGGGTAACCATTTATAGCTTATTGGGAATGAGTTCTCTCTCTCTCAATGTACACTAGTACCTAATAAGGGTAAATACAGTCTGCCTGCAAGAAAGGGCAATAATGAACTTCTACTCTAAGACCAGAACCACTCTGCCAAGCCAAACATTCAGATCTCTGCAATGCACACCAGATCAGCCCTTTCCTTCCAACCAAGTTGTGGATGGCATTTGTTTTGTTGTGGACTGGCCTGGTATTCAGCAGCAGGACCACAAGGCCACAGGGCGGACTGGCAAGGCAATCTCCATCATGAAGAACAGGGGTGGACTGAAACATGTGATAGGATTTGAATTATCTGAGATTACACCAATGAGGAAATGCCATTCCTTCCACTTCCACCTCCACTGAGAATCACTCAATTGCATGTATAAACAAAGGAAGCACACAAATAGAGAACAGCCAGCAGCAGAGCACCAGTGCAGCATGTCAGACACATCATAGTACTCAGCTCTCACTTCAGTAATCCCAGTTCTTCCCTTCAGTCCCTGCCTTTCAACTGGAGGTGGCCTCAACTTCCCTTCAGTCCCTGCCTTTCACCTGGAGGTGGCCTACTGTGAGTGATACCGCTTACCAGACTCTCACCCAAACTGCACGTCCACTCTCCAAACTAAGAGTGTTGCTCTTCCTCCATTGTTTTGCCTGTAGTATCAGTGCTTCAAGGTTGACTCCCGCCACCTGTGATTGGCACTGCTTTATACCCCTTACCAGCCATGAAGACAAAGATCCCAGATGTAGTCCTGGGGCAGAAGGAACAATTGGTTGTGATCAGCAGTTTGTCTTGCTCTTCTAGCGTTTAGCACAAGACCTGATGGTGTGGGAAAACAGCACCTCTAAAGGAGTAGGGTCAACAGAGGCAAAGATGAAATAAATCTTTTCTTCCACTCTGCTGGTCAATCTGCAAGATCCATTGCTGATAAATTGCTTCCTTAGACTACTGTAATGCACTCTACATGAACTCAATGGAAGTTATTCTTGAGTAGATTCTGTTCCCTGTTGGTTAAAGAAACCAGGCATATTCTGTCTCTTCTATGCAAGCATTCCAGCAGGAGCTTTGGATACTATGGTATAACCAGATATACAACTATTTTCCAGGCAGAATAGCCATTTTTTTTCACCTCAATCTGAGTGACAGGCTCAAACTCTGTTTTACTAAAGGTTCATTGTAGAATAACAGAGGGAAGAGTCTCCTTCACATGCAACATCACCATCTACAATTGTCTGCCAGATGCTGTATGCAAACAGATGAACTGAGACACTGTGAGGCAAGTTATTTTTACTCTAATGTTGCAATAAGACACATGGTGTCATTTTGCTTATACAAAAGTGCACAACTAATCCATACTTGTGAAACCAAGTACACTTTGCCTCCCTACAGGATTTGTCCTGTACCCAGCCTGGATCCAAAGATATTCTTCTAATAGTAGAAAGCCTCTGCCACTCATGGAATGTCATTTCCAATCCAGAAAGGAAAGTGCACGACGTTCCTTTATTAGGAATCTGGAAGGAAAACGCAAATCGTAATAAACAATGACAAAGAATGATACAATATATGCTACTAGCAGCAAGATTAGTTTATGCAAAGTATTGGAAAAAGACAGAAATCCCAACAGTAAATGAATGGCTCAGTAGATTGATGACAATTGTGGAAATAGATAAACTGACAGAGAAGTTAAAAGGCATTCCAGAGCAAGACTTTGTAAAAAATTGGCAATTACTGATTGAATACTTGAGGGTGAAATCAAGATTTTGGGGTTCTGAATTTGCTATTGTTATTTTGCTTTGTTATGAATAAAATATGTTAAAGTTTTATATCATGCAAAGGAGTTAAGGAAAATTATAAAAAGTTCCTTTTTTCTTTGTGGATGCATTATAATTAATTTACGCTTAACAATTTTACAGTAGAAATATAGTTCAGATATTAAACACATACATATACATATATATATATATATATTAAGAATATGTTATTAATTAAATCATTTTTATTATAAAAATAAGACTAATCAGCAAATGTTAATTTTAGTTATATTAATTTTATTACGCTAGAGCTGCATAATTTACTATTAAAGAATCCATATAATTAGTAGTTGATGGTCAGGGTAGAAACCACTTTTTAACTGCATGTTATTGTTTATATTTTGAGATAACTGTTTATTTAGATTAGATGGGTTTATTGTTCAGTTACTGTAAGTTAGGTAGTTTAATTTAGAGTATTTTTTTAATGTGCTTTGTCTATTGTTTGTGTTCTTATATGTTATGTTATGTTTTTGTCATTTTTATATATACCTGATAAAATTATTTTTTACAAATGCACAACATTCCTCTATTTGTGCACAGATCTTTTTAAAAACTCTTCACTCACTTTCTACAGTTTATATCTATGCCCTATACTTTATTTACAAAGATTCCCATACTGTAACACAACTCACAATCCATTGTAATTCTGT
The DNA here is from genome assembly GCA_948474755.1 of Ctenosaura bakeri. Taxonomy (NCBI): domain Eukaryota; kingdom Metazoa; phylum Chordata; class Lepidosauria; order Squamata; family Iguanidae; genus Ctenosaura; species Ctenosaura bakeri. Next base: position 1,697,817 of record CAOLHI010000381.1, on the reverse strand, counting down.
GCTAAGAGAAGTCTTCTGCTAGCACAAAAATTCATAAAATACTAATACATGATATATCTTCTTATCAGTCACAGTTCTTAGCATCTACAGTCTTTGAACAGACATTTGTTGTACTTCAGGCCAGATATGTGAATGCCAGCTGGTTTTAATAGAAAAATAAAAGGTAATATGGCACAACAGAAAGAAAATTAGCATCACTTCACCTTGTGCAACTCAAGGTGATATACATAGCTGTCCTCCTCCTCAGTTTGTTCTCAGCTTTGTGAGATAAGTCTAAGATAAAGTGACCAGCCATAAGATTCATAGCTCAGTGGGAGCTAGAACTTGGATCTCCTAAGTCCCAGGCCAACATTCTAATTACCACAGTCAGCGCTTCACATTTGCAGATTTCACTTTTGCAAATCTGATTATTCAAAGATTATTTGCTGTTACTTCTACTGCCTCCCTATGCCATTTTTAAGAGGGACTGCAAGCCTCATGAGACTGAGAAACTGTGAACAAGCCTTGCAAGTCCCCATTAAAAATGATGTGGGGCAGCAGTGGAGGTGACAGTAAGTCCCACCAGCCACCCGCTTCTGCCTTACGAAAGAATCCTGATGCCTCAAAGGAATCCATGGTGGGTTGAATACAGTAATCATTTTTTGTATGTTAAATATGATTTGGGAGTGCCTAGGGTTATTCACAGTTTTTCCACTTTCACAGGGGATCTGTGCCCCTAACCCTAACAAATGCGGGGGAATGACTGTATATCACACTGGTGGAAAGTCCCAGGTTCCATCTCCAGTTAAAAGGAACAGGTAGCAATTAACAGGAAAGTATACTGGACATCCATCATCTGTTAGAGTTGACAATACTAGGCACAGAGCAGCTTCTTAAACCCATGTTGTTGCAAATTTCATGCTCATTGTGATGGAACAAGCAAAAAAACCCAAGTCCTTAGTGACCACACCTGTATAAAGCATGGTTACAAACTAGTGCACCATATCCATACATTGTGATAACAGATCACATATATGTTCAATATCTTAAAATAATAAAAGCAATATGTTAATACACTCTTGGATATGATGATGATGACGATGAAGAAGATGATACTAACAATAATATTAAAATATTTATATCCTGCCCTATATCAGAAGATCTCATGGCAGCTTACAATTAACATTAAAACAGGTTAAACAGCTTAAAAACAGCAAGTATAAATAAGCTAAAAACATATTAAACAATGACTTAAAAACAGATTTTAAAAATGTTTAAGGTTTTCAAAACTATAAATAACTGTCTTGGATAGTATTCAATACCTGGCGAACAGCCAGGTTTTAATTTGGTGCCTAAATGACAAGAGTGTTGGCACCAGTTAGGCCTGCAGAGGGAGACCATTCCACAGTTGAGGTGCCAAGGCTAAGAAGGCCTTCTCCTATGTCCCAACTCCCTCTCTGGTGGGACACAGAGGAGGGCTTCCCAGCAGATCTTAGTCCTCAAACAGTCACATATGAGGAGAGGTACTCCCTCATGTATTGAAGTCTCAAGGAGATTTCGTTTAAGACATTAAATGCTGCCTATGTTATATTCCAGCCAAGAGTCAAGCTACTGCATTTTGTACTAATTGAAGCCTCTGAGTCTTCTTCAAGGGCAGCCCCATGTAGAGTCCATTACAGTAGCCTAATTGAGAAGTTACCATTACATGGACTACCACGGTTAAGTTATCTCTGTCCAGGAAAGTCCACAGCTGGTGCACCAGTCTAAGCTGGCAGTAAGCACTCCAAGCCACTGAGTCCACTTGAGCATCTAATGACAGGAATGGATCTAGGGGAATGGATCTAGGAGGACTCCCTAGCTATTTACGTGTTCCTTCTGTGGAAGTGCAATGGCATCCAGAAGAGGCTGTTTACCTAGTTCCTGGACTTGAGAACCACCAGTTCACAGAACCTACATTTTCTCCAGATTCAGCTTTAGTTTACTAGACCTCATCCAGCCCATTACAGCATCCAGGCACTGAACCAACACCTGCACAGCCCCAGCTGACTTTGATGACAAAGAGAAATAGAGCTGGGTGTTATTAGCACACCAACAGCATCCCATTCCAAGCCTCCCCCAGTAGTTTCATGTAGAAATTGAACAGCATAGAGGATAAGATGGAAACTTGTGGCACCCCACAGCTTAATCACCATGGGGCTGAATATGCCACTCTCTGGAGCTAAACCTCCAGGGAGGAGCAAAACCACTGTAGAACAGTGCCTCCTTCTCCCCTCTCACAGAGCTGGTCCAGTAAGATACCATTGATCAGCAGTATCAAAACCCACTGAGAGACTCACGAAGATCAACAGGATAGCACTCCTCCTGTCTTTCTCGCAGAATCGGTTGTCAATCAGAGCAACTAAGGCTGTTTCAGGGCCAAACCAGACTGGAATGGGTCCAGATAATCTGTTCCCTCCAAGAATACCTGAAGTTGCCCAATCATCAAACATTCAAGCACTTTGCCCCAAAAAAAGGGATATTTGCAATAGGGCGGTAGTTCCCATTTGCCTGTGGGTCCAAGGAGGTCCTCTTCTGGATAGGCTGCATCACTACCTCCTTCAAGGCAGCAGGTACCTCCCCTGAAATAGTCAGGCATTCACCACCCCCTGGACATACTCAGTCAATCCACTCCAACTAAATTTTATCAGCCAGGATGAGCAAGGGTCAAGCTCACATGTGGTAGGCCAAACTGCTTCAAGTGTCTTCTCCACATCATCAAAGCTCAGTAACTGAAACTGTTCCCATAAAAACTGACCAGACAGTATACTGGACACCTCCTTAGGCTCTGTAACAAGTGTGGTTTCAAGTTCTGAGCAAATGCAAACAACTTCTTCCTTGAAGTACCTAGTAAATTTTTCACATCAAGTAGTCATGAGTTGCATATTTGAGCAATCTGGGCCCATCCCAAAAAGGTTCCTTATCACTTGGAAAGTCCTACTGGGTGGGGGGTTACAATCTGATTTATTGGCCTGCCTCACTGTTGTATAGTAGGCACAACAAAGAGTCTTTGCTGATTTCCAATTGCCTTCATTCTAAGTCCCATATAACCTGCACTCTAGCTGTCGTCCAGTCCGCTTCCTTGCCACAGATCTTCTGTAAACCACAGTGAATTACAGTCTCCGCCACACTGGACTGGGTTCTTATGAGCAACTTTATTGATAGTCTTTTCCACCTTTCCATTCAACAGATGGAATAGCCTCGACAGAATAGCTAGCCCTGTCAACAGGAAAATCCCCCAGAGCATTCAGGAATCCTTCAGATTACATAAATCCCTGGGTGCGGACCATCTTAATGGGTTCTCCACTCCTTCAGGCAGGATCTGCTCCCAACAAACTAAACTTCCCACCAAACTAAACTTTACAAGGAAATTATCTGACCATGACGATGAGATTGTTGCAATCCCCCACTAAAAACAAATCATCTTCCATCCACCCAACAGCAAACAACAGATCCAGAGTATGCCCTGCCTCATGTGTTGGACCAACACATGGGATATCATCCCCACACACAAAATATTTAGGTCAAAATTCGCTTTGAAGTGTTGACTTCAAAAGACTCTGTCCCACGACCTCAGTTCCCCTTCTGCATCATGAGAAGAGGATTTCTCTGCCTTTTTGAGATACTAGAGAAGAACACCCCAAGGACAGTACAGCATTGTGTCAATTGAAGTGTCTTAAGTGATCCAACAGATAACAGCCACTAAGACCTCACCTCACATTTCTTAGGAACTAGGAAACGAAAATTCAGACAAATTATTTTTCCCACAAGATGATTATTATCTATAGTTACAACATTTCTGGGGCAACTCATATGGAACCACAGAGCTAGAGGTCCAATAATACACAATATACTATTTATATACCATTTCCAGCAAAACTGACAGCTCTCTGGCTTGCTAAAATTGTACTGCCCTAGCATTAATTCTGCACTGTACCTCTTCCTACAATCCAGTCCCACGTAGTTATATTTGCCAAATGATTTTTTAAAAAACAAATCTTTTTATACATTCAGTCTCTTGAATCTGCTTTGGCCTCATAGTACACTACAATAAACCTGAAAGTAAGCAAACCAAGACAAGAGTTCTTAACATATCCTTCATGCCAAAGTCAGTATTAAATACAACTGCATTTCATTTCACAATGAAGCCAGGAAATTTCCATTAATTGCTCTGTTGTCTCTTTGCTTGTTAACAATGATTTGTTGCAGACATTTATCAGGCCCAATTCATTTTAAATTAAAAGTGACATACCCCAAAAGTGGCAACCACCACCACCCCAAAAAAACAGAGTTAAAACAATCACTCTGCAAGGGAACAAACTGCTTATGAATACTTGAATATTTATAACCACATATAAAAACAAACAGCTTCCTTAATTTAAAAACACAGGAATAGAAGAAAATATATACAGAAATCAAAGGCAGTTCTCATGTTTAAAGAAGCCTAAATGAAAAAAAAGTTACATACAATTTTGCGGGAAAAGAAAAATGAACTCTGAAAACTCTTAGCAGTTACTAATTCACACACTTTAGTTTGAAATAACAGTAATGGTACTGTTGAAATGACTGTTTTTAAAAGGGTGCGCTCAAATTTAAATGCCATTTGCTTTTATCAATGGTCACAATTCTATCAAATGAAAATCGTTATTTTAATCATCCACCTCCATTTATCACTGCTATTTAATACATTATATTCAGACCATACTTATTGGCTTAAAATATTATTTTTCACTTAAATTATTAAAAACAAGTTATGATGAACAAAGAAATAAAACCATGCAATTTAAAACTGATTGTAAACCATTTAAAATAATTGATATGTTAAGTACATTTATATTCAACAGTTACATCAATGCCTTTTGTAAACATGTGTCCCACATTCATATTCTACAAGTCTCTGCACAATATGGAATCTTACTGTTTGATACAGAATCTAGTACTTTCTGTCATGACAATCTCCTTTGCCTTGTCAAAATTCTCAGTTCTTTAAAATCCTGGATCTTGGAAGCAGACAAGGCAATGGAACCAAATTTAATCATACTTGGAACAGACCTACTGGAATCAATGGCACTTAGGTTAGTTATGGCTAAACCAACTGCTACTAATTTCACTACTACTAGTTTGGATTCACTACTAGTCTAGATCTATGTGAATATGAACAGAATAAGCTAATTCAAATAACCAGAATTTGCAGCAGTTTCCAAATAATTTATATAAATACTCTAATTTCAGAAGTTCAGTTTGATGAAGCTAATCTTCCCACAATGATGTCAGCAGTGTTGGCAGCTTATGTAGTTTGCTATGACTACAATATAGATTTCATGAACCATGTATAGCACACATCACTGCTGGAGATATAAGAGCTCCTAGTTATTTTTCTCTTGCAGCTGTTCCTTGGGACGAAACTATCTCTCCATGACAGAATATAAGCTTTTGGAGGCAAAAGGTCCCAGGTTCAACTGCTGACATTGCTGATTGAAAAGAAAAGGTAGCAAACGTTGAAGATCTCTACCTGAGACCAGAAACCATGGAAGTCACAAAAGACAACACTGAGCTAGAATAGGGTAAGAATCATATAGCCCCTAAAATGTTCCTGGTTAGGACATCAACAGTGAAGATTGCTGGGAGGTGCAGTCTGATAATGTCTGGAGGGTCCCATGATTCCCATCCTTGGTTACATGGACCTGGTATAACTTCCTATGTTCTTCATGCTTATTAGCCAGTTTTCCATTGTATCTAGATAAAGAATATCTAGATAAAGAATCTAAATCCAAGTGTTTACTGAGATGGCAAATCTATGGATTTCCTGTATTGCTTCACAACACAGGTGGACAATTAGAGCCAACGTGGTGCAGGACTATAGGAAACCAGAGTTCAAATCCCTGCTCAACCATGGAAACACACCAGGTACTGCTGGTCGAGTCATACTCTCTCAGCCTCAGAAGACCATGGCAAATCTCCCCTGAATAAATCTGGCAAGAAACCGTGTGCTAGGTTTCCCTCGAGGTTGCTGTAAGACAGAAATTACTTGAAGGAACGCAGCAACGACAACAACAGATAGAAGTCCCTATGATTAAATGCTCTTCCAAATAAAACAACATCTTACACCTAAAAAATTAAGGCAGAGAGAAGGCTAAGCTAGAATCTATCTCCCTGAAAACTAATTTTAGTTGTTCAATAACTAGTCTCCACTACTAAGTCATTTAACTGACAATTATAGTTATGCAGAAATATATCCAGTTTAGCAAATTTGTGTTTTGTTTCATCTTTCTTCAATTTTACATGGTTTCTTTACAAATCAGAAGTAGCAGTACCAGAAATAGGGAACTCATTTAAACAGAATCCAAAGTGTTCAGAGGCCACACAATGAACTTTACATGGGCCTTTTGGCACCAATTACCCACTACCCAGTCTATTCATCTATCTTCACATATAAATTGTTAAGCATAAAATCTTCACCAAATCAAGCACATTCAACTAACATGCTTAGTAGATGCAGCCAAGCAAGTCAAAGAGTTTTCTAACACCTTTAACAGTCACTATATCTTAAAATGAACTAATATTCTGTAGCTCTTCACTGAAAATCTATTTTTCAGTTTCTGGAGACAATATTGCTTCAATATATTTCAATGGGCAAAAAACCATAGGCACACCTTCAGGAAAGTCTCCCAGATTACCGATTTAGCATACATACGTGCTGAAAAAACATGTAGTTAGGAAGCCTCATGCTGACAATATACCTTGCATGACACTTGGGCTCACACTTCACTTACAGTTTCTTCTATTTGGGAACCAATACATATTGGGAGGGATCACAGACCTTTTATTCAAGATCTGAATAAACTCTAATAAATAGCATCTGCATGTCAGAATCACAAAATCTCAAATGCTCTCAGCTACTCCTCCTGTTTTATAGACAAGAAAACACAGAGCACCACAATGGATGTGTATCCATGTTCACACCACAGAATTAGCATTTTGTCCCTTATTGCTAATGTGCTTCAGGAACTTGAACTACACAGTCAAATGAACAACATGGAGACTTAAGATATGTCAGTGTTATCTGTCCCACCCAAAGGATGAGCACAGGGTGGACATACATCAGTAAATGCTGTGCTTATCTCCGACAGTCTACTAAGACAACAAGGAAATGCCAACACAGTGTGTAACACACCTCCCAAATTTTTTTTAAAAAAATCCCATCACTTGCAGGTTTTGTCTGCCACAACAGAGCTGATCTCTTCTACAACTACTGTAAAAAGGTAAATGAAACCTAGCAATATCATCTAGCCTGAACCATGTTCTAACAAAAACCAGAATGTACTCACATCCATTTTATACATGTACTTTCAGAAATAACTGGTAAGGCCTACAAACAGAGATTCCCATATTCCTGTATGTGACAAAGGTCAGATATCTCAGTAGGCCTCCTTCAAGAAGATCAGTGACAGACATTCAGGAAAAGACATTTTTTGCACTCCTTGGGAAGAAGCAGCAGGGGGGTCTAAAGTGGATGCTATCTGTGTTGTAAAGTTTACTTTCTGGCCTGTTCTTACGTGGAAAACAGATGGGACTATGTGGGGGGGTCTTTAATTCTCTGTGGGGATTAAACAATAGTACATACTAAGAGAGCATCAATAAATTAATCAATATGGTGCTGTTATGCTTTAATATCCTCCAACCATACTATCATAGCTCAACCAGGAAAAACAGAGAATAGCAATTGGGAAGATTTCATTATCCTCACTATGTGTCTGCATAGGTGAGCATCATCGAGCCACATTCATGTCTACACACAATAATCCAAGCTATGATAGCGATTCTGGATTGCAAACATGAGACTGAAGGTACAATCTTGGAGAAGGCAGGGCTGGTGTGCAGGCGTGGTGTGGAGCATGAGTTATTTAAAAAGTCCTGGACAGGTCTGTAGGAAACATAGGCCATTTCCGCACTAGCCTGTTATAGCGCGACGATTCCATTTTCAACCTCCTCTGGAATCCTGGGGTTTGCAGTTTCGGGAGGGGCCGGACGGCCCCTCCCGAAACTGCAAATCCCAGGATTCCAGAGGAGGTTGAAAATGGAATCGTCGCGCTATAACAGGCTAGTGCGGAAATGGCCATAGCTTTCTCAGGTGGGAAAGAGAATGGGGAGGGGGGTGCACACATGCATCTACACATGTGTGCAAGCATCTACGCATGTATTTACACACTGAGGACAGTTCTTCATGGGATCAGCGAGGGAGGGAAGAGCAGAGGGACACTCTTCCAACAGCACTTTCAGGAACAGGTTTTCCTTTTGGCAATTAGGGCTTGGCTACTATTACTGAGGCCATGTCTGCACTAGACTGTTATAGTGCAATTATTCCACTTTCGACATCCTATGGAATGCTAGGATTTGCAGTTTAGGGAGGGGCTGCAAACCCCAGGATTCCACAGGACGTCGAAAGTGGAATAATAGCGCTATAACCGTCTAGCGCAGACATGGCCTGAGTTCGGGGCCAAACTCCCCTGGACAGAACGGGTTGGCCAACGAAAGCGAAAACTCCTGAGGGAGAAAAGGTGGGGTCCCTCTTCGTGACACTGAAACTCGCACGCACACAATCCCAGCCCACACCCGGTTAGCGAGAAGCCCCCAGAGGAGAAACGCGACAGCTCACGTCGGAGAGCCTCCCGGGCAAACCCGGGGCAGGAGGCGCCCGAAGGCAGCGAGGTGCGGCCTAGGCCGGCCTCCCTCCTTCCACCCAAAACAGATCCTTGCCCCCGCCCGCCGCCGCTCTTCCTCTGGTGGGAGAACGGGAGGCCCTGGCCGTTACCTTTTAGGCGCTGCCTGCTCCATCCTGCCGCCGGCGGCCCTACGAGCAACTACTCCCCACCGAGGTGCGGCGGGTTTCTCCCACCCTGACAGGACCTTGCCAAAAAAAACCCAAAATACTCCCCCTCAGGAAACTCTCCCCACAACTTTCTTCCGCTGTTGGCCCTTTAAAGCGCCCCCCTCCTCCCGCCGCCGCCTTGCGTCGCCTCCGCAGCCCGACTTGAGTCGCAGGCGCCAGGCGAGACGCTGCCACTCAAGAAATAGCCCACCCACAGCCCTCCTATTGGCTGCAAGAGCGGGGGTGCTGCCCGAGCATTGGTTTTCCCAAAAGCCAGTCGGGACCCCAGAAAGCGGAAGAGAAAGTTACTTTGGGCCCGGTAAAACTACGAAGCGATTCAATGGCTCTAAGGGCCGGTGAGGGAGTAATTGCGTCACGGCGCGTCAATGAGGAAGGACCGTAAGGTCTTCTTTGCCCGGCATGCACCGCGCCGATAAGTTCCCTGGGTGGAAGGATGCATGTCGGGACATGTAGTTTTGTGATCGAGGCCGCTTTCAGAAGCTATAGGATTTCTACTTCTGTTATGCTGAGCTGGCCAGTCATTCTCTTCTGCCTGAGGAGGAACAGTGAAAAGTTTCTTATTATAAGCGAGTCTCCCATCTTGAGTGTCGGAAAACTTTTTATATAGACTGAATGGGATGCCAAAACCCTGTATTTCGCTGTGAGGGTCCCTCATGAGAGCAGTCGTATGCCTCAAGTAATTTATGTGGGCAATATGTTCATTTTACAGAGAAATACGTGGCTAGGTTAACAAATAAACACTTTAGCTTCGTTTCAGGTAGAACACAATACGGGTAGGCCATTTCCACACTACAGTGTTATTTCAACATCCTGGGGAATTCTGGGGTTTGTAGTTCACTGAGGCCCTCTAAAGGCCCCTCCCTAAACTGCAAGTCCCAAGTGGAATAATAGCATTATAACAACGTAGTGAGGAAATGGCGGTAGCTAGTTCTTGATTGCCTACTGTGCACCTGGGGAATTTCAACTGTCCCCTATGGCTGCTTTGAAAACCTAGCAACGCTGTGGCCATTTCCGCACTAGCCTGTTATAGCGCGATGATTCCACTTTCAACATCCTCTGGAATCCTGGGGTTTGCAGTTTCGGGAGGGGCCGGCCGGCCGGCCCCTCCCGAAACTGCAAACCCCAGGATTCCAGAGGATGTTGAAAGTGGAATCATCGCGCTATAACAGACTAGTGCGGAAATGGCCTGTGTCTAACCCTTCCAGTCAAGGTTCATGGTTTCCTAGACCAGCTAAGTTATTTTTGTACCTGAGGCAGAAAGGTTCACAAGCATCTTTCCTGGAAATAAAAATAAAATCGCAGTGAGCTGTCAAGCTGCTGTTTTTTTATGACACTAAAAACGTGCCTGAGGCAGTCTTTTCATTTTTACGTATGATATCACAAGATGTATTTTGTAATTTGAAGTACAGATCCAATTATCAATGAAATTAGTATTTGCTTCTGAGTATTTATATCTACCCAAAGAATCATGGCTATTATATATAGTATACCTAATCTGTTAGCGTCATATGTATTTCACTTTTCAATGTCTAATGTAAGAACAACCTTCCTATTTCGTTCTGTTTTACTGTCTGCAGGTCAAACTTAAAAAAAGAAACAGCAGTAATTCAGTGATTTCCACTGTGTTTCTCCCAAATCTTTAGGGAAGGCCCAAAACATTTGGCATTATGACAATGCTATCATGGAGTTTTCTTGGCAAGATCTGTCCAGAGGGGGTTTGCCTCCCTCTGAAGCTGAGAGAGTGTGACTTTCCCAAGTTCACCCAGTGGGTTTCGATGGTCAAGCTGGAATTAGAACCCTGGACTCCAGAGTAGTAGTCCAGCACTCAAACCATTATACCACTCTGGCTGTTGTGTCAAACAGTACAATTTATATATTAAATTGAACATATATTCAATGTCCCCAAAGTTCTACGCATCAGATGAAATGCCAGTGCAGGACCTGATATAGGCCATTTCCGCACTGGCCTGTTATAGCGCGTTGATTCCACTTTCAACATCCTCTGGAATCCTGGGGTTTGCAGTTTTGGGAGGGACTTTTGAGGCCCCTCCTGAAACTGCAAACCCCAGGATTCCAGAGGATGTTGAAAGTGGAATCACCGCGCTATAGTGCGGAAATGGCCATAGAAATGTTCTGTATGTACTCTACAGCAAGCAACTTTTAAAGCCCTAAATGAAAGATACAACATAGGTGCAAATGCATAACAGAAATTCCACTATAAAGAATTTACCATTTTGTCCCTTCCTAAATGCATATTAAACATTCTGCTACCTTATTCACAGTGAAAAGGACCTAATCCTTATTCCTGGCAAGTGGAGCTCCTCTTTTGTTCAGTTCTCCCTCTCTTTCTGAACTCATCTCGAAAGAATAGTCCCATTTTTAGATTTTCCATACCCACTTTACCAATCCAATAATTCATAGGGGTTCCATATAATAAAGCTAGCCAGACTGGCAAGTGAATCTTATTCCAACACTGGTGATGGAGGAGTATCCTTCACCACATTGCAGACATGGGACTAGCTTAATGGATAAACAGTTCTCTTCCAACACCTTATCTGACAGCACTTGCTGTCTAAAGCAGATACCTGTCTTTGCCTAATGCTAGGGCTAGCCTTGCATTCTCACTGCCTGTCTTCCATCTACATGGCCAAAAAAGTATTTCTGCTTGCCTTAGACAAATAAATTAGAAGGTTCCCGCTGCAAATTCTTGAGGAATACTGGTCTTTTTAACAATATTTTTCTCACATATCACACTGAAAAACTTTTTCAGTGCAGAATGAAGTGTGCATGGATATATTAGTTACAGCAGTCAGCTCAAAAACTTTGACACAAAAGTTGGAGAAAATTCATAGCTGTGGTGAAAGTGAAATATAAAAGCTATGATTCTACATTCAAGGACACATTCCTCTCCTTGTAGATCCACATTGTAATCTGGCTAGTACCTTTCTTATATGCTTAAAGAATTTATACATTGCTTTTCTGGCCACAACAGCACACAAAACAGGAGAAGAGGGGGCAGAAATTTGCACTGCCCAGTAGATTCAGGCAGAAACAAACTGCTGCAGCTTCTCCTAACTTGTGGGTTCTTCCTCATTAAGAATTTGCCATCTTGGTCTGATTTTGCTTGGCCAGCTATATCCTGGTTTTTCATCTGTGAAATGTTAAGAGTATATGAGAATGTTAATGATAGATGGTTTGATCTAGGCTTAATACCTCATGATTTTTTATTACCAAATAAATATTAGTAGAGCTGGAGAGAAATACAGTACAGTGGTTTATCCAGGAAATGAGGAAATCACATTTTTACCCTCTGTATTTAAAATTTAACATGAGAGAAGGATTGTCCTTTGAAACAAAAAATAACCTTGGAAGCTTATCTCAGAAATGCATTTCCTCATCCTGTTGGTTATAAATATTACATTCCTGTAAATAAATTGGATGCTGAAGATATTGTTTTCCAATGTTTGGGACAACATTTCAAGTTAGTAAAAGGTCCCTGTTGGAGTAGCTCAGCATGATACTCAAAGTGCAATCAGTTCTCTGCCATGGCTTGCTTATATATTGAGTGCCTTGAATAGTTGGCAAGGCAACGTGTTCCATAATGTAGTTTCTGTCCTCGAACACATCCAGCTCAAAAGCAGTCATGTCTCACAAATCTCTGGGATTGCAGTGTACAAGCTATCTGGAAACTAGAGCTGGCATCCTGTTAGTTACATAGAAACATGTAGTTACATATCCTCCAATTGCCCCAGTTTAGCAGGGAGAGTCCTGATTAATCTTCTGTCATCCCACTTTCTCAGCAATTTGTATAATGTCCCAGTTTCTTTCTCCTCTTCCCAATTTTCCCCTTTGTCTTTAGTTTACTTCAGTTGCTGCAAACTTAGTTCAAAGTACAAAAGTAGTTTACATTACATTAACTATGGCCCTTTCCGTACCACCCTCCCAACTTGCCATGGGGAAGGGAGAAGGACAGGACAGTGACGACACTTCAGCATGATGTCATCATGGTCTCTTCTTTCCCCGTTCCCCAGGCAGTGCAATCATGGATTAAATAATTGATGGGTTTTTCCGCGTCAATGGGTCGCGATCACGCCACCATCACAGACTTGCCTGGGAAACCTGGGAAGCACAATGGCTGCACTTCCTGCCCCAGTGCTGCAGAAGCATGCCCATCACACTTCCTTTCCTCGGGAGCCAGCTGGTGTGGAGGGGAGCACTCCCATCAAGGGAGCACTCCCCTGGGAGGAGAGCGAATGTCAGGATTCCCACTGCAGGACTTTGTGGAAAGGCAGGGTGCCAAAGGAGCCTTAGTCAGGGAGAGGAGAGGAGAGGAGAGGAGAGGAGAGGTGGAATATTTCCCTTCCCCTCTAGACTCAAGCAAAAGCAAACTGCTGTAGCCTCTTCTGGCTTCTCTGTTCTTCCTCATTAATACCTTTCACCATCTTGACCACACTCTGATATTACTTAGCCACACCAGTTTTCTTCTGTGATATGTTAGTAGGTATGTCGTTGACCTTGCACTTGCATATATCTGTTTTTCATTGCTATGGTAATAGATCCCTCTCTTCACAGCACCCAAAGCTCCCTCTTGTAGGATTACAGAAGCATCTCACTATGGCCCTGTAACCAAAGGCAAAATTATCACATCAGCCACTGAGGACCCCAGTGGACCTCAATGGATTACGTAATTGCTTCTCCATTTTTCAGCAGTCTATAGCTATTTCCGCACTACACTGTCATAGTGCTGTCATTCCACTTTCAACATCCTGTGGAATTCTGGGGTTTGCAGTTTACAGATGCCAAAGAGCTCTCTGGCTGAAAACTCTAAATGCCCTTCCCTAAAATGCAAACCCTAGGATTCCATAGGATGTTGAAAGTGGAATAGTAGCACTATAACAGTGTAGTGCAGAAATGACCTTAATTACTAAAGACCTGGATTTTAAGAGAGAAAGAGATGCAGTTCGTTTGTTCAAGAACTGGCACTGTTAGAAACCTGCAGTTGCAACAATAAGAGATGGAAATGTGACACACTCTGGGTTGGAAATGGTGAGGACTGGAAGTATGATGCTAGAGAACCTTGCCCTGTTGAACAGACTGCACCACATAAATCAACCAATAACCTTGACTGAGTTTTCCAGTACTAAACCAAAGAAAAAAGAAACTAATCATTGCAGAGCAGCAGTCTACTTCCTTATCAGCCTTTGTCATCTTACTCACACTGAGACACCAGATGTAACTAAGAGGCCCCAGGGGAAACAGAGAGAAGAGGAGGTAAAGTTAATAACTGCACTGACAATCTGTATATTTAGTTCTATTATGAATGGGTAACTTCTATAACATTTGTTGGCAAATGCATAGAATCCAGTGGGACTGAAAACACCAGTTACTTCATAGTAAGCCTTATTTGAAAGACTGTGGATAACAACCAGGTTGCTATTGACCATGATGTTAATAGCGAACAAAGCCCACTGGTAACCAATAAAATGAACAACTGAGCAGAAAGTAACAAAAAGTTGAATTGGATTTGTGTTTTCTTCTGAGTTATTCCTAGACCATGTTTGCTACTGATTTGGGTCAGTTCTTTAGAAGTCCTTGTAGACCTAAGGGGGAGAAGAGCAAAGACCAAAAGAATGAGAGATGTATCAGAACATCACAATACTGTAATAACTCTGTTCATTTATTATTTTTATGGTAGGGCTGACTTTTTGATGAGTTGACTCACTGGGCAGTAAAACTGTTCTTTTGTCAGCGGGTGAAAGGCTTTTTATTCCCGCAGGCTTTAGGGAAATGACTGTTTTACAAGAAAATAGCATTTCTTAATGTGCTGTACTAATTTTATCCTTTTCTTTTAAATTTATTTTAATGGTTTTAATTCTATAAATAGTTCAATGCCATTTAAACATAACTTTGTGTATGTTTTAGCTACTTGTGTTTTTACTTTAATTTTTTACATCTTGCAAGCTGCTTTGAAGTCCCAACTTTGGGGGCAAAAAGCAGGGTATAGATAAAGTAATGGAGCATACTACAGTACACGTGATAGAGGTTTTGTAGCCTACCTAGAGCCAGCCAGAATAGCAAATGGCACTTTACTACCCAGTCAAAATCAAGATGCATAGTACCCAAAGCCAGACAGAAATTCCTCTTCCCCTGATGGCAGCAGAAATATAAGAAGAAATAAACAACATTTGCTGCCCCTAAGTTTCATTCAATCTAAAATCTGCTGACAGAAGTGGAAGCCTGTATTTGCCATTTGGTTGGGCTAATCCTAAGCACACCTATGTTAGGATAATTCTAATCATTTTGACAAGTAACTCTGATATTAGTATTTCCCACATAGTGAATGAACAAGTTGTATAGAACTTATATGCAGTTATAAAGTTTCTATATTTAAAAGAAAACATTGACAGGTACCCTCAGCTTCATTTAAGAAAGCACACATTGTTCTTGGACTACACTGGCTTTATATCAATCCTCTCAGTGGCAGGATTGGATCAAAAACTTAGAAGAAAATCCTGTTCCACCAGAGGTGTTACAAGAGTAACAGCATAAGGAATCACCTTTATTTGGACCACCAAAAATACCACAGTGAGCTTCCAACTTCTCCAGAACTCAGGTTAAGACAAGATGGTAACTACCAGCCCCATGAAGTAAAAAAACAAGATGGAGCCTGTCGCCTTTCTCCCATTTCAGGCACAAAAATCTAACTGGCACGATAATCTTTTTTCATTAGTGGCAATGGAATAATGTTTTCCATCATACCCAAAGGCAAATGGTTAACTTTCAAAATGTGAGAGCGGGTGAGATGGCACAATATCTCTCCTTCAATTTCTAATTGCCACCTCCCAGTACTCTGACTTGTAGTAAAACCACGTCTTTATCCTGAAGAAGAGTTCACAGTATTTATTTATATATTTATTTTTATTTCATTTTATTTCCTTTTCCCCACAGTAACATTTAAAAACAATTGAAATTGCCTCATAAAACAGCATTAAATCATTTATAAACATACAAAATGAAATGATAAATAAAACATCTCAGTAAGAAGCTTCCACACTTACACATTAAAAGCCAGCTTCAACAATAGTTCTTTGCCTGCAAACGAAAGGAAAGCAAGGAGGAGGCCAGACCACAGAAGGGAGTTCCAGAGGGTGGGAGCAGCCACTGAGAAGGTTCTCTCCTGTGTCCTCATCAAGCAAGCCTGTGATGATGGTGGGACCATGAGAAGGCCTCCTCCTGTGTATCTTAGAACTCTTGCTGGTTCATATGGGGAGATATAGTCTTTCAGGTAGTCTGGACCTAAGCTATATGGGCAGTCACGTAGGGATGTGTGGGCAGAGGGGGCGGCAGCAATGTTTCTGGAGCATCCCAGCCCATAGCCATGCCCTCGTGTATCCTGGCCATTCCCTTGCATACCCTGGGCATGCCCCTGCGTACCCTGGCCATGCCCCCACACCCCGCAGCCACCCCCATGCACAGTGACCACTCTCCTCATGCCATAGCCATGCCCTCTCCCATCCCCCCTCCACACACTCCAAGCTCCGCCACTGCTTATGGGGTTCTATAGGTCATGACCAGCACTCTGAATTGTGCCTGGAAATTACCCAGGAGTGAGTGATGCTGTTTTAATAAGGGAAATATATGCACCTTATAACTGGCTCTGGTCAGCATTCTGGCCACAACATTGTGGACCCACTGAAGTTTCTAAACAGTTTCCAAAGGCAGACCCATGCAGAGTGCATTCCAGTACTCTAAATGGGAAGTAATCAAGGCATGTGTCACCATAGTCAGATCTGATGTCTCCAAGAATAGGACCAGTCTTAGTTGTGTAATTGCCACTGCTAAAACCTGGACATCAAGGCTTAGATTTGAGAGTCCAGGAAAACACGCAAGTTGCAAGCCTGAGATTTCAGACTGAGTTTAACTCCATTCAAAACAGACCGAATCCTTTTTTCTTGGATCTGCATTTTAACTGACCAGGAAAAGTTCTGTTTTGTCTGGGTTAAGGTTCAGTTTATTTGCCCTCATTCAGTCCATTACTGACAACAAACATTGGTTCAATACCAAGACAGCTTCCATGGAATCAGATGTGAAGGAGAGATAGAGTTCGGTATCATCAGCATATTGGTGACACCAAACTGTTACCCCACTGGCATACCCTATCCTGGGAACTATAAATTTGATATCAGATATGCCCACCATGCCAGAGAGATTGCCCAGATGGGTACATAGGCAAAGAGGTCAAACAACTGAAAACAGGTCAAGACCAGAAAAATCCCCAGTCACGTAGCCCAAGGAGACCTCAGGCTGTGCAAATCCACATAAACAAAGGGTCCTCAGCCAAGAGTAGCCAACTTGAGGGGATTGTCGGGTTTTCCCCAGGTTTAGCAACCTTGACTTTGGAAAATCCTACAAAGGGAGGTCCATCTACGTAAACTTACACTGCAATGCTTTGCAACCGCAACCCTGAACACTTGCAACCCAGCATAAACCAATCATGCAAATAACCAAGTTGCCATTAGTTGGCATTCCTTCCTTTGTTGTGACCATTGTTCTCCCCAGGAGAGGGCCTGCCCTCAAGGTACATTCTGCCCTATAAGTAGTCCTGTTTTTTGAGAGTCTCTTTGGAGAACTCCCCACCACGCTAGCAGACCAGCACTCTGTTGGTTGAGTGATCTCCTCAGCCGTCTCTTTGCTGAGCTCTGTTCTTCTTGCCGCTTCCCAGACCAAAGACTTCAGGATAGGTACAGTATCACCGCCTCTACATTCCCTTTGCTATATCCCCTATTCATTTTCACCTCTTTTCCTTCTCAGTAGACCTTGTGTGCATGAGTGAATGAGTGCATTGGTTCATGAGAATATATTCATTCAATAAAATCCATTTATTTGGTATATTTGTCTGGCTTTTTGCTTGGCCTGACCCCATAAAGTTGGGTAAAAAATCCTGCTGGGTTACCTTGCCCCTTGTTTTGCTAATGCCAGTGCTCCGCTAATTTCCCCAACCTTTATAACTTGGAGCAAATCAAGGTGTCCCGCACGGGACCCCCAGAAGTCAGGGTAACAGAACCCCAAACTCTGAATGACTTCTCCCAGTACTTTCACTTAGACGTTAAACAGCATGGGGGACAAAATGGACCTTATAGACCTTACAGACAAATGACCAGGGCATCAAACAAGAGACACCGAGCAGTACCTTCTGAGTTTGCCCCTCCAAGCAAGACCGGAACCAATGCATAAAAGTGCCTCCAAACCCCATTCCAGAAAGCTGACCCAGAAAGATACCAAGATACCAAGTTTGATGATATTAAAAGCCAGCAGAAACAACAGCAACACATTCATTTTGTCCAGTTCCCTGCGTAGGTCATCCCCCAAGGTGACCAAACCTGTTCTCCATCCCATAACCAGGCTTGAAGCCAAATTGAAATGGATCTAAATAATCTGTTTTATCCAGAAACCTCTGAAGCTGGTAGGTCATGCTCCAGAACCTTGCCTAAAAACTGAATACTAGACACTGACTGATAATTATCAGAATGGTAGGATCCAGGGAGGCCTTTTTTAGTAACGGCCTCACTACAGCCTCTTTTATTTGCTGTGGTGAGGCATTCACCAATGAAGCTCACAACACAGAGGTGTTATCAGGGCAGGACCTGGGAATAAGGGGTGGAGGGCACCACTTAGCAAGAATAGCAGAAAGACACAGCAGGGCTAGTTTACCAGATATTGTCACTAAATGAGGAAGGAAATCACCATCTGAAGAGGTGACTTCCACAAGGCCAGAGTCAAACTGCACCATTGAGAATCCAGCAAAATTGTTGACTTGCTCACCAGTTTGTGACATACAGCTAAGCCCTAATCAAGGTGTTACTTTAGTGAGACTTTTGGATATATTTTTTTTCCCCTAGATGACCACTGTGACTAATTGTGTGCTTTTCTGATGTAGAGGAATCTCATAATCTGAGATCCTAAACTGTAGCTTATTTTGTTTGTGTCTCAATCATGCTTGATTGGGAAGGCAGATCTCAAAGAATTATTTGGAAAGGGATGGAGAAGGCACCCCCTCTATTGCAATAGCCCTTGTTCAAAGCTTCCTTTCCCTAGAAAAAGCAACCATTCATCTCTCACAGTGGGTTGTAGAGATACATGCATTTCCTTCCCAGACATTATATTCCAGGTGCTTAAAGCAAGTACATATGTTAGCCACTGGTTATACTTTTTTTTCTTTTCCCAAAAGTTCATAAAGCTCTTTTAAGTACTGGAGTTAAGTTTGCTTCACACCTTATAAATTTTCAACATGGAAAACACTACCATCTAGGGAAAAGTGTGCAAACCATGCAGTAATTGTCATATATGATTATCTTATGCACACAGTTTTGGCTTGATGCATATGAAGGGCACACATGCTAGAAAGCTGTGTCCAAAGGGACTTCTATTGTGTGGCTGTTTTAAAAAGTGAGTGATTATCTTTATCTTAAAAGTGAGTGAGGATTATCTTTAGTATATTGCAGAACAGTTGCAACATACAAACTGTCCCGTAGATGCAAACAAATACCTGCTGCCTTTTCAGGGGGATGCACATTCTCTTGACTTGCTCATGGCTTTCCCAGTTTCTCAGAGTCCCTTATTGGCACCACAACTTTTCTCAGATCTTCAAAAAGTAGTCTCTTGGGACTACAATTCCCAGTACTCTCAGCCAGAAAGGCAAGGGAGTCTGGGGACTGTACCCCAAAAAACAACTTCTTTCTTGGGATTAAGTTTGACTAGTTTCCATTGAAATTATTTAAAAGGAGTCAAGGTAGATATGGCAAAGTGAGTACATCCCCCATTTTGAACTGGATTCTATTCCACAGTATAACAAAGGAGTTCAAATGGTCAATCAAGGGCCGTTTCTGCATTAGACTGTTATAGTGCTATTATTCCACTTTGAACAACCTATGGAATCCTGGGGTTTGCAGTTTAGGGAGAGGTGGTCCCTCCCTAAACTGCAAACCCCAGGATTCCATAGGTTGTTGAAAGTGGAATAATGGCACTATAACCGTCTAGTGCGGCATTGGCCAAGATCTGAAGAAAAAAGTTCAGGTTGCTCCATTTTAAATGATGCTACTCAACCTTTTCATTTCAGTAGGATGAATTCCAGGAGGGAAAAAAGAACCAATACAGTGGAAATGGTTCTGCTTTTGATTATTATTTTGACTTGGGATTACAACTACTTTCTCAGAGTCATCATTTTATTTAAGAAAGCAACCTCACTTGCAGTTATTTTGTGTGTGTGTGTATGTGCCTTCAAGTTGCCTATCAACTTATGGAGATTCCATGAATTTCACTGGGTTTTCTTAAGCAAGAAATACTCAGAGGTGGTTTTACAAGTTCTTTCTTCTGTAGTGTGACCTGCAGCACCTGGTATTTGCTTGACAGTCGCCCATCCAAATACCAACCAGAGATGATCCTGCTTAGCTTCCAAGATCAGACAGGATCCAATGCCCTTAGAGCCGGGCTTTCCAAATGATGTGCCCTGACACCTTAGTGTGTCGCCTGAAGTGTGTAGGTGTGTCGCCTACAATCTTGGCAATGTATGTTATTATTTATAAATCATATATTTTTAAAAATATATGAAAGGTTTTCATGACATATGTTGTGTCCCCATACATTTTGTTATTACAATTTGTGTATGTGTCTGTATCTCTTATAAGGGGTTAATTTAACCACTGGGTTGCTAGTAAAATTGGATTACTGTGTTGCGAAATGATGCATGTCTAAAAATGTGTCACCAACATGAAAAGTTTGGAAAGCTCTGCCTCAGGGTATTTAGGCAGTTGTTACACAGCAGGAAAAATCTAACAAGCGCAAGTGTACAAAGTATGGTGTTCTACTAATAAAGCCTGGGAAAGTTACTTTTTTGGGCTACAACTCCCAGATATTTGGGCGAAGGGAACGTAATCCACAATGTAATTTTTCCAGGCTCTGAGTTGGATGTGTTATAGACCTGTCTCACCTAAATGGCAATCTCAGTTCCAAAATGTACAATTTTCAATGCCAATTATGAACAATGAAAACACAGTCCTCACTGGAGACACTGTTGACCTCAAGAAGGGAGTAAAAATGGACTTAAGAGTTCTCAGAACAACCTGATGCCAGCACTGCAGCAGAACATACAATTTCGTGTTGACTTTGGGGATGTCTTGCATTTCAGCACCACAACATAGCCAATATCTAAGAGCTAAAACATTCGTGTGTAACTATTTGACCTATGTCTGCATGCAACAGAACTGCCTACATAAAGCAGTATATTGCCATATACAGGAGCCAAGAAGGCTGGAGAACTTGAAACCTCAGACGCCATTGGCTGTGCGTCTCTTTTTCTGTAGGTCCAGTGTGATGTCATCGATTGTTCCCTTTTGCGGGAACTTACTTATACGGATATTCCCAGACACCTTTAAAGCCCAGACCAGGTTCTGCCGGATCAGGCGAAAAGATACACGCGTGACGTTCGTTATTCCCAGGTCTTTCCTTCCGGAATAACTCTGGAATCAGTCGAGCGAGCCTCACTGCCTCAAGCAGATGCATTGAAATTCATTGCGCCCCGTTCTTTTCCTTGCTGCTGCGCATACCAATAGTGACTGAGCGAAGTTCCGCGCCAGACTGTTATAGTGCTATTATTCCACTTTCAACATCTTATGGAATCCTAGGGTTTGCCTTTGAGGCCCCTCCCTAAAGTGCAAACCCCAAGATTCCATAGGATGTTGAAAGTGGAATAATAGCGCTATAACAGTCTAGTGCGGAAATGGCCGCTTCCTATTCGCAGTGTCCTAACAGCGCCTGAAAAAAAGAGGGGAGCGCCAAAAAGCGAGGAAAAGAAGAGACAGCAGTCACCCCACGTCTGTCCTGATTACCCCCAGAACTTGTAAAAAGGACGGAAAAGAGTAATCAATTAGTTGGAAGTATTGCTTCTTAACTCCTGACTATACGACCTGTTCCGCACTAGCCTGTTCTAGCGCGATGATTCCGCTTTCCACCTCCTCTGGAATCCTGGGGTTTGCGGTTTCGGGAGGGGCCAGCCGGCCCCTCCCGAAACTGCAAACCCCAGGATTCCAGAGGAGGTGGAAAGCGGAATCATCGCGCTAGAACAGGCTAGTGCGGAAAAGACCGACATTATGATTGAAATTGTTTTGCAACCTTCTTTCAAAATTTCGTTGCGTAGGGAGGTTTTTTTTGCGAAAAGCTCTCTAACTTAATTCTGATGTTTGTGTAGCTTGTTATAGTGGGCTCGCCCTTTCAGCACATTATTTTGTCACTGGAGCCTATTTTCTCTCTCTCTCTCTGGCTTAAGATCTTTAAAATGTCACCTGATTGACGGTCCCGTGGCCCTTTTTAATTGATTCACTTAACGGTTAAAAGCAAGGTCAATAATCTATACACATTTTAATGGATGATCTTAGAACCGTTCGATTCTTTTATTGTTAACAGAAGAATGACAACATTAAATAGTTGTGTTTTTTCCAACAATTTGTTCTTAATATTTTAATTTTATTTCAAACACACGCGCACCCCTTAAGCAGAACATCTGATCGAGGCCATTTCCGCACTAGCCTGTTATCGTGCTATTATTACACTCTCAGTTACACCTCGAAGGCCCCCCTAAACTGCAAACGCCAGGATTCCATAGGATATTGAAAGTGGAATAATAGCTCGATTACAGTCTAGGGCCATTTCCGCACTAGCCTGTTATAGCGCGATGATTCCACTTTCAACATGCTCTGGAATCCTGGGGTTTGCAGTTTTGGGCGGGGCCGGCCGGCCCCTCCCGAAACGGCAAACCCCAGGATTCCAGAGCATGTTGAAAGTGGAATCATCGCGCTATAACAGGCTAGTGCGGAAATGGTCCGAATTTAGCCTCTTCCAACTCCAGGTAGCTCCTTTTAAGCCATACGCAGCCAGCCAGCCATTTGCTTGCCTGCTCAAAGACTAGACCCTTAATATTCTCCATATTGTTCCTCTTTGGTCGATTCTGCTTTCGTCGGCATTTAAGAGCTGGGGAAAGAGGAGGGGGATCATTTGGCTGGGATTTCATCACGGAATTTTCCCTTTATCAGTGCTCGGCGGTTTCCATCTGCAAAGCATAAATCACATCCCGCGACGCGTGGGAAGGGCGTTACTCGCTGTCACGGGGCCTTTTTGAAGTCCAGGCCCCCACTGGCAAGGAGAAAGCGGGTTCCTAAATAAGAACCAGGAACTGGGGGGAAATGAGGCACGCTCTGGCGCACTGCCGCGGGGATCTTTCCCATCCCTCCTACACCTGCCCCAACAGAACGTCTGGAGTGTGATTCTGACACGGATCTTCCATTCCGTCCCCCTCCCTCGCTTTGCTGCCTCTTCCCTTGGGGGACAGTTCGGCTGCGGAGTGGGGTTGCTTGATTTATATCCGGCGTTTCTCCCAATGAACTCGAGGGGGTGTACCTGGCTCTCCCCTCTCCACTTGGTTCTCACGATAACCCTGCGAGGTAGGCGAGGCAGAGCGAGAGTCCCAAGGTCACCCAGAGAGCTTTATGGCTTAGTGGGGTTTTGAACTTGGTCTCCCAAGACCCAGTCTAACCTCCTCGCCACTATAGTATCGTGTAGCCACACTGGGTCTCTTTTGGCATCTCTATTATTGCAAATGTCTTTGCAAATCTGGCTTTTTAATGATCAGAGGTAGGGACAGTTCCTTTTTTTGGACTGCCTCTCACAGAATCCCCCATGGTGGCGGGGAGATTCTGGGAGTTGTGCTCCGAAGAACTTAACTTTCCCAAACTCTTCTGCAGATCCCTCCCAACTAATTTATCCCCGTGGGTTTCCGTGAAACGTGCTTAAACCTGGAGGAGGGAAAATCCCATTGAATTCAGTTCAAACCTGCTTAGTCTGTGACCGATCTTGGTTCGAACTGCACGTTCACCGAGGATAAACAACTCACAAATATCCGAATTGTTAAGCGTAGTATTTAGGAGCATGGACAAGGTGTGAACTAAAGCCAGAGATTTCTTTGTGCTTTTTTTCGAGTTGGAAAGGAGGGACGGAAACTGATTAGTGCGAGAGAGAGATAGTAAGTTAAAGTCGCTTCAGATTCATGGTTCATGGCAAAATAAACCAACTCCCCCTTCCCTTTCTTCTTTTCCCAATAGGAATAAATAAGTCTAAAATATTTTCATGCTTCTGGGACGAGGTCCAGGGATTATAAAAAATGTTGTTGCTGTTTTGAAAACTCTATAAATTAAATTAAAGTAACAAACCATGCCTGCAGCCTGGTCCATTATTTCGCATTGTAAAGTCCACATTCTTAGGTTTTGACGGAAAGATGTGGGAGCAACACAGCTTCAAGCCAAACGATTCGGTTTAACGGGGTGTTCCACAGCCGATCTGGATCGCTCACTAGTTTGACACTAGGAGCAAGCGTGGTAAGGTAAGGAACGACCTGCACCATTATTTGGGTCAATTTCAGGGAACTCATACAACTGAGGCCATTTCTGCACTAGCCTGTTATAGCACTATGATTCCACTTTCAACATCCTATGGAATCCTGGGGTTTGCAGTTTCGGGAGGGGCAGCCTGGCCCCTCTCGAAACTGCAAACCCCAGGATGCCATAGGATGTTGAAAGTGGAATCATAGCGCTATAACAGGCTAGTGTGGAAATGGCCTGAGATGTGTAAACCAGATACTTCGACCTGACGCTTTGAGGGATCACAGTATACCTACAGGAACAAGCCAGAATCTGTTCCTTGTTCTCTGGAACGTTTTTCACACGCGCATTTTCTAGCCCTGATATATATATATATACATATACATATACATATACATATATTTATATATAAATAAATAAAAAGACTTGGGAGATTATAGCGCGGGCGGGGGACAAGGGAAAATCCTTTTTTGCGCCGCCGCTCAGTTGTGGGTCGCTGCAATTACCACTGAGACAATACTGAATGTCCCTGGGGAAATGAACTTCCCTTTGGTGAAGAAGGGCAGATTCTAGTGGAATTTTTCCTAATTCAGTTTGTTTATAATCACAGAGGAAGAAATGATCAAGACTCTAGAGCTCTCGAATTGTGTCTCATTTGCAGTCCTCGGAAACACTTCTCTGTCGAAAGGATTTATTTTAAGAATGTGCGACATTACTGTTTAAACAGTTAAGAAGATCGTCCTCTTCAGAATGCCCAAAAAAACTTTATCCAGCAGCGGACGAGTAAGGCAGCTGATCAATGAAACCGTTTACTCCGCTGGAACTACAGCAGTAGGATGTGGTGGTTAACGGCCTGTGCCAAGGAGGATTCCTTTGTGTAACCCAGTCTTGAGCATATGGGGGAGAAGTCCCACCGCGTCAAGGGGGTCTTACCCTCAAGTAAATGCAGGCACATCTGTTGCCTGATTCTCCTTCCTTTCAGTAGAATGGAATAGTAATATTTCCCTAGGGAATTGCCTCTCTCATACGGCCGGCCCCTCCCTAAACTGCAAACCCTAGGATTCCATAGGATGTTGAAAGTGGAATAATAGCGCTATAAGAGTGTAGTGAGGAAATGGCCTCAGTTACCTTGGGGGTAAGGAAGCCACTAACCTCTATGATCTTGGACTACGACTCCCATGAGCCCCACCCAGCATTGCTGGTGATCGGGGACAATGGGCGTTGTAGTTCAACATGACGTTGTAGTTGATCGGGATTCTTCTGTCCTAACTCTTGGATGCGGAACGGAAGAATATTGAGGATATTCTTCAGTCCTATTCCGACTTACTCGGATGGAAGTAAGCCCTGTTATATTCAGCAGGGTTTACTTCTGAGTAAAGATATATGAGATCTCACTGTCAAGGGAGAAACTTCCAATCTCACCGTGAAAAAACGATTATTTTAAAAGGAGATCCTATTCAATCCGATCTCATGTACTTTTACTTGGAAGTAAGTTTTACCTACATCCAGACGTTTTTCTCATATCGCGCATTCGTCGCTACCTTTTCACAGAATCCTGGAATCATAGTGTTGGAAGAGACCACAAGGGCCATCCAGTCCAATCTCCTGCCATGCAGGAATACACCATCAAAGCATTCCCGACAGATGTTCATCCCACCTCCAAAGAAGGAGATTCCACCACACTCTGAGGCAGTGTATGTCACTGTCCAACTGCTCTTATGGCAGAGAAGCTCTTCCTAACCTTCAGATGGAAACTCTTCTCCCCAAGTTTGAAGCCATTGCTCCATATCCTAGTCTCTGAAGCAACAGAAAACAGGCTTGTTCCATCCTCCATATGACATCCCTTCAAATATTTAAACACAGCTGTCATATCTCCTCTTAACCTTCTCTTCTCCAGGCTAAACATACCCTAAGCTGGTCTTCATAGGATTTCATAGTTTCCAGGCCTTCTACCGTTTTGGTTGCCCTTCTCTGGACACATTCCAGTTTGTCAATATCCTTTCTGAACTGTGGTGCCCGGAACTGGAGACAGCAGTCCAGGTGGAGTCTGACCAAAGCAGAATAGGGAAGTGCTCTCACTTTCACTTATCACTTATTTCCATGCACGTGTTCTCATTACTCGTGCTCTCCTTATTACCGGATGTCTGAAAGGTGGGAAACGTGTGGGGAAAGCATTGCGATGTGGTGAGATAATACCAAGAACACGACCCGCAGGTTTGGGCTCCTGAACAGAGGCTCTTTCACAAAGGCGAGGGACCTCTTTCGGCAGGAGTTATACTCCAAAGTCCCCAAACCTTTCTCCATCTCTGCTTCAGGTTCACAGCTGAAATTCCCTTGAAATAAAAACGGATGACAGGGCTACATTTGGGCTCTGGCCCAGAATAGGTTCCCAGCACCGGGCAGCCTGATCTGGGGACAGGCGGAAAGGGCCTCTGAGCATGGGCAGGGGCAGCTTCCTTCCCACTCGGTAGGCTGAAGGAGGATAACTTCCCCTGCTAGAGGTGTTGAGCGACACCCCCCAGCATCGCTAGGTATCCGGTGGGAATGACAGAGGTTGTGGTTCGACTTACTTGGTGCTGGCCAGCTTGGGAAAGTTTCCTCTGGGCCTGGACGTTAATATTTGAGCAAGGTTTGTTGTTGTCGTGCGCCTTCAGGTGGTTTCTGACTTTAAGGCAGATCCTATCGGAGGGTTTTTGCTGTTGCCTTCCTCTGAGACTCAGAAAGTGTGACTTGCCTAATGTCACCCAGTTGGTTTCCGTGGCCAAGCGGGGATTCGAACTCTGGTCTCTAGAGTCGTAGTCACACCACTACACCACGCTGGCCGACAGCGCTACAGCATCCTGGCCAAAGTGTGTACCGCTCCGTGTATGTACACCGCTATTTACTCCTAAACCAGTACGTTTAGGAATATAGCTTTTCCCTATTTAATTTCTTGACTTGCATTCTAGTCTTCTTTCTTCACTTCCATGTAACAAAAGTCCCTCTTGAACAAGAGTGCTCTGAAATGTCGTCAGCCTGTCCCTTCTGACTAGCCTGCGGCCTTTTCCTTCGGCCCACTTGCCATTCTTCAGGTCCCCCGCTCTCAGTCCACTCTGCTGTATGCTGTGCCTGACCCCTTTCCTTCGGCCTCTTTGCCTTTCTCTTCCCATCCACTACATTCAGGGACATTCGCCCATTCGTCCGCCTGAGACCCCGGAGACCTTCCCAGCGCTGGTTGGAATGACAACTTTTCTTTACCTCTTAGGCCATTTCCGCGCTAGACTGTTTTAGTCTTTGAGGCCCCTCTCTAAACTGCAAATCCCAGGATTCCATAGGATGTTGAAAGTGGGATAATAGCAGTGTAACAGCCTAGTGCGGAAATGGCCTCAGAATCTGGACTGCCAAACTGATTAACAGGTACCCAAGTCCCGCCGATGAAACCTACTTCAGCCAATCGGTTCCTGCCGGCTGACCTACCTCCAGCCACCCCCCCGACCGGAATAGGGCAGGGATAGTATAATTTAGAAAGCCGGAGTGGTGCAGTGGTAGGAGCGTTGGGCTAAGACTCTGGAGGCAAAGGTTCGAATCCCCACACGACCAAGGAAAACCACTGGGTGATTCCGGGCAAGTCACACTCTCTCAACCTCAGAGGGAGGCAAAGGCAAACCCTCCTCTGAACAACTTGCCAAGAAAGCCCTGGGATAGATTCGCATTAGGATCTCTGTAACTCGGAAACGACAACAGAAGCTCAACAGTTAGAGATTGTGGGCTCCTTAGACAAAACCAACAATTGTAGATTGGATCTTCTGCGCTATGAACTTTCTCAAGACTTTGGGGGAAATGGTCAGGGGCTGTAAACCCCTCTGTCGCACTCTGCACACCTAGTCACATACCCTACTACCGCTGCGTATAGTAAACTCGGGCCGGGTCAGTTTATTCCATTCGCCCAGAATTTCCTTCGCGGAGCAGCTGTGCTTGCAAACCAGCGCAGACTCCAATGAGAGTTTAGGTCATCTATCTCTTAGTTAGCTAAGTCAGACTTTATGGTGAAGCTAAATCCTGTTATAGATCCAGCGTCGCCTTTTAAGCTACGTGCACGTGTCCGTAAAGATTGGGTCCCCCCTCCAGCGTTGATAACGGAAGAGTCTTTATAAGCTGGCAATAAACTTATATCAACCAAGTGAGGATTCTTTTTCCAACAAGGTTCTATCTGAGTTTTAACAGAAGGCAGGCACGTGGAAATCGTTCCGAACCAGGTCAGGCGGAGCATGGGACCGCGGCCTCTTGCTAGTTCCCAGGCTGCAGAGCTCGGGAAAGTTACTTTCGTGGACTCGAATTCCCAGAATCCCCATGCACAAGCTGGCTGGGGAATTCTCGGAGCTCTACGGCCAAAAATGACATTTCTGGGATTATGGCCGGAAGCATGAACTCGGGATCTTAGCAGCAGAAGATGGAAAATCGGCTTCCTCCGAGTTCCACAGAGACCGGCATCCAACCGCCCAGGCAGAAAGCCCGCTGGGACTCCGCAGGGCGGCTTCCTTCAAGACAAGTGGGCCATAAATAAACCCGCGGTGTGTGGTTAATGGAGCTGCAGACCACGCGCGTCCCACGGGCCCTTTTTCCTTCCAGCATTAAATCTTCTTCATTGTCACCCACGAAGCTGTTGTCCGAGGAGGACGTTTCCCCGGCAGCCCGAGCCAGAGGCGCGTTTGCGCCCTGGCGGTGCGCGCTGCCCGGGAAGTCCCAAGGGACGGGTTCGCCTCTGCCTCGATGTTTCTTTCAAGGGAGGTTTGGTCGCTTCAGGATTTGGGGAATTTTAGTGTGAAGGTCAGTCTTACACCTGCTTCTTGTCATTATGTACTTTCAAGTTAATCCTGACTTAGGGCAACCTCTATCACAGAGTTTTCTTGTCAGATTTATTCACAGGAGGTTTCTCTAAGGCTGAGAAAGTGTGACTTGCTCAAGGTCACCCAAAGGGTTTCTGTGTTAGAGCGGAACTCAACCCTGGTTTCCCAGAGTCTTAGTCCAACGTTCAAACTTCTAAACCACTGGCCTTTATAACCAGAACTGGTATATCTACTTGTGCGTGTGTGACTGTCGCCTATCGATTTATGGGGACTCCATGAATTTCATAGAATTTTACTGGGGAAGGAATGCCCAGAAACGTT
Organism: Ctenosaura bakeri; assembly: GCA_948474755.1. NCBI lineage: Eukaryota > Metazoa > Chordata > Lepidosauria > Squamata > Iguanidae > Ctenosaura > Ctenosaura bakeri. The sequence goes on along the minus strand of CAOLHI010000381.1, from coordinate 1,668,340 downwards.
TTTGATAGTTCCTTCCTCTGAAATATAGTCTACAGCTCCTGGTATCCGTTGGCGGTCTCCTATCCAAGTATTAACCTGGGCTGACCCTGCTTAGTTTCCAAGATCAGACGGGATCTCGTGCCTTTAGGGTATTGAGGCTGAGTACTACCTAGGAGTAAATCCTCTTCTGCTCAAAGGGGTCTTTCTTTTTGAGCAGAGGTAGTTGGACTTGCCCAGTAAGTCAGGCGGGGTTTCGTGGGCTCGGGTGCCCAGCATGAGGGCGCCAGCGCAGGGTTGTCATTTTTGCTGCTGGGTGGGGAGCGGATCGGATTCACCTCGTATTCCTTTTGCAGCTCAGCTAATGACTTCCTGCAGTTGAAAATCCAGCAGCTGGGTTCGTTGCGGCGGCAGCCTGGGTCTCTCCGCGCTTCGTGGACGCGAAAGGGTCTCACGAGCGCTTCACTTGCCAGGATTTTCGCTGTTGTAGGAAAGCTGCCAAGAAACCTAGAATGGGGCAGAGGGGGGCGCAAGCCTCTGCAAACTATGCTGGGGGGCTGGGCCCCCTCCCCAAATGATCAGGCAACAGGGGACCAGCGAAATTCCTGTGCAGTTTAGCCCCCTCAGAAATTAGCACTCAGAAATGCACGCTCTTATTTATTGCTATTGCTTCCCTCATCCAGAGATTGTTCTGGGCTTCAGCTGGAAGATGATGTTTTAACTTATTCTATGTTTTCATCCTTTTTAACAACATACCCGGAAGTAGTCAAAATTAATAACGACCTGCTTGGCAATTTTGAGCCCTCTCCCCACCATACAAATAGTCCCGGGGTCCCTGAGGCTGGCCACACTTTGGTTCCTGCTGGGATAGCCAAGCCTGGTGGGATCGGTGGATCTTAGTGGCGCCCTTGGGGCAGTCTTGAAGGTCCAGGAGGTCCCACGGGAGAAGGTGCGGGGAGGGTCCCAGCCACAACTGGAAGTAAGTGAAGAAATACACCCGACCAGCGGAAAAGGTGGCTGCATGTTTTTGTTTTTTTGCCTGGGTAGAAGAGAACCAGCGTGTTCTAGTGGTTTCAGTGCTGGACTAAGACTCCTGGGACCATCACACCCCCACTCAGCCATGGAAACCCACTGATGACGTCAGGCAAGTCCCACTCTCTCAGCCTTAAACAACGGCAAAGGTAAACCCCTCCTCTGAATAAATCATGCCCAGAAAAACCCCTAAGTTTGCCTTCGGAAACGACTTCTCAAGACCGTGATGTAAGTTATTTTAATTGCACTCCTAGGCAGCTTTAGCCTGAAAAGGTTAGGAGAAAGTACCACTCTGTCCTTCTCCCTGTTCTCAGCGAATTAAAGCTGCTGATCCCTAGGATCTTCCTTGCAGATGCTCCATTTTGCCCGGACTTCAATGTTTCAATACCATTTTTCGACTGGCAATTACATCGCTCTCCTTAGATCTTCGTCCAGCCAATTAGATCTTTGTGTGGTCACCTGAATCGTAGCAGCGATCCTGTTACTCGATTCACTTCTGTCCGGCGCGATCTGCTAAACCCAAAGGATCTTACTCAACCTGCGTAGGTGAAGGAAAGTCGTACCGAATTTAATGAACTCAGGGGTACAACGGACGCAAACAGAGACAACTGTACTATGAAGTATGCAGACTGCTAACTTAAATCCGACCAAAGCTTGTTCTTTATTAAATAAAAAAAAGTCAGGATGGACTTCTTACTTTGTCGTTGAGTGCGTTCAAGTCGGTTTAGAGTTATTGGCGACCCTCACGGGGGTTTTCTTAGTTTTGTTGCCAAAATTTGTTCAGAGAGGGATTGCTTTTGCCTTCCTCTGAGGCTGAGATAGTGCGATTTGCCCAAGGTCACCCAATGAGTTTCCCTGGGCGAGAGGGGATTTGACCCTTGGTCTCTAGAGTCCTAGTCCAACGCCCACCACACTGGGTCTGCGGACTTTTTACTAGTCCACAGGTATTTCTCACGAAACATAAAAACAGAAACATTAAATAATAACCTGGAAGAACCTGATTTCTCGCGGGAGGGTGGAGCAATCTGTCGCGGAGGAAGTACACGGGTGCAAGGGCTGCCCTGAGGGCATCCGGCCGGGTATCCTCCCCTTTTAACCGGAGCCTAAGCCTATCCCTCTGCTTGCAATGCAAGCAGAGGCCTCCAGGGGGCGCGAGAGCTCTTTGTTTCCCCGTGGTGTTCTATGTGGAATAATAGCACTATAACAGTCTAGTGCAGAAATGGCCAAAAACAGAGCCTTCTTCCATCGTCTCCGCATGTGAGCAGTTCTAGGTATAACGGCGTTGGAACTGAATAAATAAATGAATAAATGTTAAATAAAGCAGAAATCAGGACGGGCAGCTGCGCAAAGCTTTTGTGTGAGCGTGTGCGGACTTGCAATTTCAGGAGGACTGACAACCCGACGGTGTGCATTTTTTTCCCCTTTCAATTATCGAAGTAACGCGTACAATTTTGATTTTCACAGTAGGAGGGAGGAAGAAGAGGGAGCCGCCTTTTTTTCCCTTCTGGCCTCCGAACCAGTCAGAGGCCTGGAGCGATTGCCCCCTTTGGAGCACTGATAACCTAGCCCTGGACCCGGGGGGCGGAGACAGTGTCTGCGGCCTTTCCCCTCGCTTTCCCTGCTTCTCTGGGGTGGGGGGTTATCTAAGAAACAAAGAGACTGCCAGGGCAGGGAATGGAAAGCGTAGCTTCCGTCTGTTAGCCCACATACTTCTAGGCTTCTTGGATTCAAAGGAAAGCTTGGCGGCGAGAGCGCCTCCGAGCGTGTGCAGAGAGCACCTTCCTCCACCAGGATTCCGGGGAAAGCGGGGCCTCGTTTGCTCCAGGGGGAATGGGGGCAGTGGGAGAGTAAAGGGGAGTCCCAGGTCCCCTTCTCCTGGGAGGAGCGAACCGGGCCCTGAGACTCGGCAGTTCCTCTCGGCTTCCCCCGCCCCGATCGGAGGCAAGCCGTCGGGGGCTGGCTGACACCCGACGCCGCCGGGCCCTGAGCGGCCTGCCTGGCCCGCTCTTCGCGGGAGCGGAGGCCTCCGGCTGCGGCTTCCTTGGTGGCATCCCGAAGGAAAGCTCCGATCCGCGGAGAATGCATGGCCTTGGGCTGCCGGGGGAGGTCGGGCGGCGGGTGGGCGGGGAGAGACGCTCGAAGTCCCCCCGCGGGGGGGGAGGACCGATGCCACCAAGCGCGGCGCTTCGGGGTCGGTGGCGGCTGCTTCCTCGGAGAGCCGCGGGAGGAGGCGGAGGAGGACGCCGAGGTCCCGGACGGTCGCCGCGGCCGCCTCGGAGGACTGGAAGCCGCTTTCCCAGCTTTGGGCCGGGTCGGGAGCACCAGCAGTAGCCGCACCAGCGCTCCAGGGGATCCCGCTCCGGGCCGGGCTTCGATCCCTCGCTCCCACCCAGCTCCTTCCTCCTTCAAAAGAGGAGAAGGGGTTGAGAGACAGAGAAAAGTCCGTTCCTGTCGCCTGCCGGCCCTTCGTTCCCTTTGTCTTGTGGGGCGAGAGCTGCTGGGCTGCGGGTCGAAGGAACGCAGGGTTGCGTTGGTCCCGCGTTCCAGGCCGGCCCCTCCCGAAACTGCAAACCCCAGGATTCCAGAGGAGGTTGAAAGTGGAATCATCGCGCTATAACAGGCTAGTGCGGAAATGGCCCCAATCTTGCCTCCTTGAGTTAAATAACTGACCCTGGACCTTTCCTACCTTCTGTGAACTGCTCCCCCTCTATCCCGGCCCTTAGCCGGTCGAGAAAGTTGTCTCGAAATCCAGGGGTGCTTGTGGCGTCTGCCCTCGGCCTTCTTTAGGCCAGCGGGGAGAAACCCACGGCCTCCAAATAGTAACGATTGTTACCCTCGCTAGCCCTGGCCCCTAGCGGGTGGTTTTACATGGTGAAGGATGCTGGGAGTTGCGATGCAACATCATCTGGAGGACCCCGCTTTGCTCACTCTTGCCTTAGACTGGGCGGAATACCAGCGTGGCCCTCCCTGTGTTTTCACCAACAAATCCCATCATCCCTAACGAAACTATCCCTCGGGAAGTTGCAGTACAAAAACACCCGGAGGGCCACGGTTATCTGCCCCTTCAATAGACAAATGTAAAGGGGAACGGGGGAGCCTAACACAAAGGTAGCCGTTGTCAGTTCAGAACTGTTGTACTTCGTAGCAGGAGGGGCATTTTCGAGCCGCCCCCCACGCTTGTTGTTGTGCGCCTTCAATTAGCTCAGATTTATGGTGACTCCATCACGGGGGTTTCTGGGCAAGACCTATTCAGAAGGGGATTGCCTTCACCTTCCTCTGAGGCTGAGAGAGCGGTGACTTGCCCAAGGGCCATTTCCGCACTAGCCTGTTATAGCGCTATGATTCCACTTTCAACCTTCTCTGGAATCCTGGGGTTTGCAGTTTCGGGAGGGGCCGGCCGGCCCCTCCCGAAACTGCAAACCCCAGGATTCCAGAGGAGGTTGAAAGTGGAATCATAGCGCTATAACAGGCTAGTGCGGAAATAGCTAAGGTCTCCCAGTGGGTTTCCATGGCCGAGGCGGAATTCGAACCCTGGCGGCTAGAGGCGTAGTCCAACCTTCAAAGCACTACACTGCATTGGCTCTCCACCCCTATTTACTCCCGCGTAGATCAGTGGGGCTGACTCTCAAGCAAGCCCGCAGCCTCTTCACTGCTTGGAAAGACCCACGGAAAGCACGCGTGATTTCAGTCTCAGGCCACTGTGTTCAGGGCCAAAAGGAGAGAAGTCCGGGGTAGGGCGGGGCGAGTGAGTCGGAATTCAGGCACCGATCGTAGAACCTCGTGTAAGCTGCCGCGATCCAGCCCTCGGGCTCTGCGCCAGATGTGAGGAAGGGGTGCAGGTCAGAAAGAGCGGCGCCTTTGAGAATGTGCAAAACGCTCGGAAAAACAACGCGGAGCATTTGCCACCCAGTCCGAGCTAGGCTGGAAGAGGCGCGCACCTGTTCACCCTTCCTTCCCCACTTTCCTCCGTAGGTGGATCTTAGGATCGGGACCCAAATGATGCCTTTATTTATCATGCTCTCTGCCTCTACGACGTGCGGCTTTGATCGCTGTTGTTGCAACCGCATACTGATTATAATTATTAAAAATTGCTGTAATTATAATAGCAACCATAATATTATCAAGTATATTGTATAATATACAAATCAATAATGGTAATAACAATAAACCCACCCGCAGCGACACTTCGGTAATTGTTGACAGATTTCTTCATTCCAGAGTGAACAATTTATTCAGCCACTGCTTGGATTAATGCGGTTTTATTGTATTGTTTTGATTCCATAACAGGGAATCTAAAAATATTGGCAGGAAAATTTTGAGGAAAGACTGTCACACTGGTAACCTGATTTTTCATAATCGTTTAGGGGGGGAAACAGCACAATCCCACTGAGCTTCGGTTATAATTTAATTTAGTCATCGTTTTAAAAGGGCGAGGGGTCGCCAGGCTTGTGAGCAGAAGAAGGGAGAGATTCGAAGGGAAGATCCTCTTCCTTCTAAGCCAGAAGCGGCCTCGCTCCTGAAGTTCAAATGCGGCAGGTGGGAGAGTCTCTTCGTTGGACCACCTTCCCAGTTCAGACTTTCTGGACTTTATGACACAGAGGCACAGTAGCCAAGTCCAAGGCAAAACCTGCCGGCCACCCCCCGCCCCCCTTTAGCCCAGGCGAAGGGAAAACGCCGAGTCACTCCAACCTGCTGCCTTTCTTTCTGCGTTCAGTTTAGGCGTTTCGTTTTAAGGGAACCGTTTGGAGTCAAGGGGCAGCTGGCAGGGGCGCTAATCCTAAACACGCTTGCTTTAGGGTAAGTCCCCTTCTTACTTCTTGGGTCTTACTTCGGAGTAAACATGTGGCCGCAACGGGGCCATGCTGACGAGGAAGCAGGTCCCTTTGGTTTCCACGGAAGTTGCCTCTGAATGAGAAACTTCAGGATGTTCTGCCTGATTTGGGAACTAGTTCCGAGAATTTCAGCGAGCCTGAGTTTGAGTGAAGACAGCGATGACAGCTGCCTATTGAAGTCGGGGAAAGACCAGAGTTGTACCTAGAGGGAGGGGGCAAAAAGAGAACATTGGCCCTCAAAAAAGAATTCCGCCTCCAAATAAAATTTTCTCGCAGTCCCCAAATGTCTAGCACCGCAGAAAGTGAGGCTTTGGAAATCGTTCACACCTGGAACTGTACTGTTTGCCATGTTCGCCTTCCTTTGGCAACGTTTCCTACCCCTTTTCTTTGGGTGGCTAAACTGTATTTCTAAACGCTCATTTGATTGCAATGCTAGCAATCTGAGGGATGAAGGAAAAATCATTTGGGAGAGGCACAGTTCTTATTTGTGGGGGCAACACCCTTACTCTCCCCCCCTCGTAACTGCACCCCCGGGAAAGACCATATTGCACACCCTAAGCGCTCCTTCGCTTCGGAATGGCCAACTCCGGATTATTGATAATTTTCTTCGCCCTTTCCTCCTAATCTCCCTTTTATCCTGCCAGGGCTTCCAAGGGACCCGGTCCTTTTCAATCTTGGAAAATTGTACTCTTGGTTCAGGTGAGCTCAAAGCCTCTCCCGTCCCTTTCGGAGGTGAGAAGTGAAAAACAGTCAATTTCTCGGAAGAGGCGCTTCGGAGGAAGCGATCATCGAACGCTGAACCTTAAAAAGAGTCCGCAGAAGAGCTCTGGGTTTGTTTGGTTGCCTCGCTCGGCGACCAATATTTCCAACGTTATTGGCATGTTTATTGATCTTATTTGTTTCACGCTCAGCGTCTGCATCCCACACCCCTCCGCATCTGGCCCCTTGGCTGCGGGTCTGCCTTTCCTCCTCCACCTTGAGGAACTTCCCGGGAGGGGGTTGCGAAGGAAACATCCCTTCCAACGTCATCCTCGCCATGTGGATTGTTTTAGGTTTCAGGAGCCGGTTACTGAAAAATCCCCTTTGAAGGGGAATCCAGGCAGCCTTCCGCCCTCTCTCTTCCCGACGCGCCCGCTCCATTCTCGCCGAGGGAACAAATCGCCGTCTACGCGTCCCGGGGGCTGGCAGGGAGAACAAGCGCCAGGCCGCCCCGGCAAAGGAGCCGCCGCGTCCCGGGCAGCCCGGCGTTCCGGGTGAACAGCGCGTGGTGGGTCGCTTGGGAGAAGTCAAATAAAGGCGGCAGTTGATTAAAATACCCCGCTTGCAGCAAATGGAGGGAACCGTCCTCCAATAGGTCCCACGTTCTTACCTATTCAGCGCCTAAATTGGTGGGAGAAAAACGGAGGAGACGGTCTCATTAGGAGCAGAAAAGACCTTTTAGAATGAGTTCTAGAATGAGCTTCCGAAGCTTTTTGCGTGGGTGACAGGGGCGATCCACCTGTCTCAGGTAGAAGCAAATAAATAGTTTTTCTCGTCAAAAAAAAAAAAAAGAACAACTTTCAATAGGGGATTTATGGCAACGGCAACGGCGAGAATAACAACAATAATAATAGAATTTGCTGTAGTAAATATGGCACGATTTTTCAAAAAGTTCCAATGTTACAACGCAGAGACTTTTTTTAAAAAAAAGGATTATATAACTCAAAGAAGACTCGTGAACTATCGAAATTACACCGGTCTGCTTCACTTGGCAGTAGAGAACGTGTAATGGCTTCAAACATTGACTCTAAATACATATAGAGCATGAAACCAGCACGTTTAGCTCCTGGAAACGGCGTTAGGGCCACGTTTAAATTCGAGGGCTGGCTCGGAGATAGGCCGTTTCCGCACTAGACTGTTAATAGCGCTATCATTCCATTTTCAACATCCTATGGAATCGTAGGCCGGCCGGGCCCTCCTGAAACTGCAAACCCCAGGATTCCATAGGATGTTGAAAGTGGAATCGTAGCGCTATTAACAGTCTAGTGCGGAAAGGGCCATAGTTACCGAGATTCCTGATGTAGGTAGAGTCGGAAGCGCCAGGGAGGAAGATCTGATTTATGTTTTCTCAAAGGAAAAAGTCACCTTAGGTAACGTGTCGGGAGGGCAGCGGGGTAGGGAAGGGAAGGGGGAAAAGGACGCTGCCCCTTTAAAGCCGAGTTGCTATCCAAACACAAGTAAACAGAGCGGGGGAAAGGGAGCGGAGGTGGGACCGGCCGGGGGCGGGCTCAGAACTTTACAACCTCGTGAAGGCTCGGCGCTGGGCGGAGTTAGAATGTTCAAGCCGTGAAGATTCGAATCGTTGCGGCTCGGGGTGGGACCGCGGGCGGGGACAGCGCTCCACGCCACTTAAACTGCTGAAATGTGATGGATCTGGGAGGGGGAGTTTCAGAGCGGAATCCAGCTTCGCCGGAGTCGAAGGCGAGCGGCTCCCGAAGACACTCCGGGAGGGAGGAGGAGTCCTATGCGGGGTCATTATTCCAGCCGCGACGCGGGACTTTACCCCCTTTCCAGCCGCCTGGAAAAGTGGAAGGCGAGGGCCGCCGTTCGCCTAAGCCGCCGAGCCGACTTCCCCGGCCAGCCCTCCGTCCCTAACATGCCCCGAGACCCCGAGACCCGCCGGCTTGACTGAACCGACCCCGGAGGAGCTTTCCGCCCGCCCGCCCGCGCGTGGATCTAATGCTACCACGGAGGCGCTGCTGAGGCCGCGTGGCTGGGGAGAGCCTGGTCTCGCGAGGGCCAGCGGAGGAAGGTGGCGAGCGGGAGGTAAGTAGCCACGCTCGAGTCCCCGCGTCGGCTCGGCCGCGTCCTCCCGTAGCGGCGTCGCCTGCTTTGGAAAGGGACTGTGGCCAGCTGGACGGAGAAACCCCAGGGCGAAGTTCTGGGGCTGCCCCGGAAAATACCCAGAACAGATCATATCTGTCCAAAGCCGTCCAGCAATCAGGGGCCTTCTCCGCTAAAGCCACTCTCCGGGGCACTTCCCCTCCCTCGAAAGACAGCCCCCCTTCCCTTTAAAAAGTGGGGAGCTGAAAGGCTAGCCGAGGAAGGCAGGGCTGCAGGCCGAGGGTGCGACCCTGGGAGCAAAGCCCCTGCCATACGCGGAGAGATTTACTCCCAAGTAAACCCGCCTGGCGACCGGGCAGCGCGCGGCCCTGCCTCTCCGCTCCCCCGGGCCCGGAGGCGAACCTTCCCCCGATTACTTTCGCTTTGAATCTGTGCCTGGAGGAGAACAGGGGCCGGATTTGTTCCTCGGGCGGACAGAGAGCCCGCTGTCTCCCTGCGCGCTCCCTTTAGCGTCTTCGGCCGCCCTTAAAAAACAAACCCAAACCTTGTCTAGGGGGGGACCCGCGTTAGTCGTGTTTCTGTGGAAGTCAGTCTCGAGCAGACAGATCTCGGTTTTGCTTTCCGTCGGCTTGATTTACGAAGGCGCGTGCAAAAGACCCTTCCGGGACGGAGGAAATGGCCCGGGGGCTCCGCCGAGGCAATAAATGCCTAAAAGTCCGGGGAGATCTGGCACGGAGAACCCTCCCCGTTGCCAGCCTCCGGATCCAGTGTACCTGAGAGCCGAGGGTCGCCCGAGCCTATTCTTAGCCCGGCCCCCGCCCCCATCGACTACAGTTGTTTGTTTCCGTCTCACATCAAAGCCCAGGGGTTGCTTTCCGCGCTTCTGGAAAGTCCAGGCCGTCGGAAGCCCTTGGAAAGGGGGGCGGAGAGCGCCCGGGGGGGAGAAGCAGCGCCAGCCAAAGACCACGTCGAGAAGAAGGAGCTTGTTCTGCAGACACCGATCTTAATTCAATTAAGGCTTCGGAGTGGAAAGCGAAGCGGCCCTGTGTCTAAATAACATCCGTGTTTCATTCTCACCCTGACGACCGCGGACTCTCAAAGGAAAAAAAATATGATACTTTCTGGCCTGAATCCTCCCCACTTCACTTTCTGATCGTCAAGTTTGACGTCGAATCTTATTTACTTCACACTGCCCCGTTGGCTTCAATGGGCCTTTCGGTCGGTGTAAATTTGGTCTGACTGCTTGCCAGCCGGATTAGGAACGAGTAATTAGTTCATGGATAAATCTGAGCGTGGGTGTCTCCCTCATTAAAAAAAAAACACCAAACCATATACGGTATATTATTGGAGATGCATTTTCTATCCTGATATTTGGTTTTGATTCGGTGAAGCACTGTCTAGTGAGGCAGGTGATTTAGTGGGAAAGAAATACATTCATAGCCACACAAGAGAGAGAGACAGTTTTATCTCTTTGCGCTGTGTTACAACATAACCTCCTTAAATAACAACAGAATCGGTAAACTGGAATGCCTATATGTGACTATTACAAAACATGTAGTTTTTTTTTTAAAGACTTGCGTATTTTTAAAAATGGAGTCAAGTATAAATTATAATGAACACATTAAATACACTTTCTTCTTGCAGAAGTGATATCCGAAGGGGACCGACCGATTTTGCTAAAATTATGGTTTATGTCTCCACGTCATTACTTTTAAAGTAAATGTATTTAACTTCCGCCTAAAGACTACATTTCAGCGCACAGTTATTACAGAGTGAACAGGCATCCAATTGCCTTTTCCGTTGCAATAGGAGAATGGCTGTATAATCCTATGGTGACAGAATTCAAAAACTTAGCCGTGTTAGCCTGGATCAGTATGCAAAGAGACCTTGTAGCACCTTCGAGACTAATTGAAAGAAATTGGTAGCTTATGTTACCAACTTCTTTCAGTTAGTCTCAAAGGTCCTACAAGATCTTTTGCTATAATCCTATGAATCTCTACTCGGAAGTAAGGCAATTAAAATTCAACGGGAATTATTTCCAGTTAGAATGACAATCTAAATATATTTGTGTTCTAAAAGTTAAAACAGATTTTTAAACTCGTTTGACTCCAATTCTATTATGAAAAAATAACACTGGGGATTTTTTTTACAGAACCCTTCTTGACAGTCGTTAATATAAAATAACCGAAGCCAGCGTGGTCTAGTGGTGTGAGCGTTGGACTACGATTCTGGAGGCCAGGGTTCCAATCCCGCCTGGACCATGGAAACCCACTGGGTAACCTTGGGCAGGTCACACTGTCTCAGCCTTAGAGAAGGGCGAAGGCAAGCCCCTTCTGAATAAATCTTGCCCAGAAATCCCCGTGATAGAGTCGCCATAAGTCGGAAATTACTTGAAGGCACATAACAACAAATATAAAGGGCAGGTTTTGTTTCTGGGAAGTGCCTAATACCTCTCGTTCTATCCACCAGTTCTAAACAGAGTTAGGTTGAAAATGACTCCCATTCGTTTTAACGAACTCCTCTTTCACGAAAAGTAAAATTCTATGTCTGTTTATGAAGAACTAAGCTCTGCTCAATTCAAAAGACTTCACTGCTAGTTAAGAGTGAGTAGGAATGTCGCCTTGAGCCCTCAGCAAACTGTACTTAAATGCGTGGAATTTATCTTCCTTCCTGTTAAACGTATGGGTTAGGATGTTATTCTAGTTTAGTCTCAAAAATGATACTGGATTTCATTATACCTTTTAATGCTAAAACAGACTGACGGGCCGATCTCTTTGAATATAACGTAAATGCGAGAGTCCTTTTTAAGAAAATTGAGTGTTCAAACAAGTCGAAAGCAAAGGCCCAATATGATGTGTGATTGCATTTCTGCTCCAGAATGCGTGGTTGGTCTGTTTGTGTGGATTTTTTTCGAAGTCCAGGGACCATCGAAATCCAGGGAGTGGAAGTAGAATGGGGGACCCAAGAGTTTGCCTTCTCCCGTATCTGAAGAGGGGAGCGTTATACCCGTGTTCTGTCGTTATGCATCAGAGCATTTTCAGCACAGAACAGGGGCTTTTAAATGTGCGTGTTTTAGGATGTGCGTGCGTTTAATTTCAGAGGGAGAATTTCCAAATGTGTGAAAAGCACATGGTCGTCCCCCCCCCCGCGGTGTGTGTGTGTGTGTGTGCGCGTTGGAAGCAATAGAGGCAGGGAGAATGCTATATAATGTTCTACATAAATCAAATAACCTTAGACAGATTTGTAGAAATTTCCCTTCTCATTGTTTGGGAAGGACCTCCTCGAAGTAGGAAACGGTTTGACCCGGGCGTAATTGAACCTCCGGCGGGATAGTCAAGGAATCTGTTCTTCGCCTCCATCTGAAGATCTGCCGCCTACCTCGCCCACCTCCTTCTCTCCCTCCCCCCTGTTTCTCCTGCTTTTTCAATTGGGGGCGGTTCGGTTGTTGCTGGGAGCGAGGGAGACACCGTGATTCTAGTGCGCCATTATTTATTTATTTTGGAAGAGGGAAAGTGATGAGTGGTGGGAAAGTTGAATTAGAGATGGAGTTTATAGTTTCGGTTGAATGGGCTGAGTGAAACCCTCTGACGGTCACACACCTCTCATTAGCTCCCTCCCTGCCCTCTCGGATCGCAGGCCACAGACTAGAAAAGGATTGACACTGCATTAAGTAAAAAAAAAAAGTAGAAGCACCTTTTTTTTCCCACAGCGTCAGAAGCACGGGAGCAAAAGAAAATAAAAAGGGGTCCAGGGACGTTTTGCTCAATTAAATGGAGAAGCAAAGCAAACCACATTTAAAAAAAATAGGGAGTAAACCTTCAAAATGTTTCCATCCTCCCACTCTTGTATCTTCTCATTCAAGCGGGGGAGAACGATACTGCGGCCTGGGGTGGTCGGACGCCTTTCTTTACGTTCGGAATCCCTGGATCCGAATTCGGTCTCCCGTTCACATCGATCAGACACCGTCATTGCTTTCCTTGTTTATTGATGCGTTTGTTTAAAGGGAAGCGTTACATCTTACCAGCAGGTAGCTTTCCCCGCTCCCCCACCCAGCCTGGTTAATTCGGCGCAAGAGAGAGTCTAACCCGCGCTGGTGGATATAGAACCGGTAGTTGTTTCAAAGTTCAGTTACCAGGCGTTTAAAGAAGGCTTAAGGTCCTATGAGTGTCTTCCAACGGGATTATGGTGAAAGGTGGGTCGGGATGTATGCAGGGCAGGGGAAGGACATCCGAAGGCCTTTTGCAGTCTGTGCGAGAGAGTGAGAAGGGAACAGATGCGGCCGCATCGAATTGTCCCAATTCCCCATTGGATTTAAGTGCCTCTTTATATTTATATTTATATATATATATATATATCCCTTGAAGTATCACGTTTCCCACACTCCTTGCAAAAGGGAGGGGAAAAAAGGCCTGAAAAGAGGATCCAAAAATGTAGCAAGAAAGCAAGGAGCCGGAGCAGAGCCAAGTTCCTGCAGCGCCAGTGGCCGCGGAAAGGCAAGGGAGGCGGCGCGCGGTGGGGGGAGGAGGAACATCACCGGGGGGCGATTGAGGAGGGGGCTTGGGCGAGGCGGGCCAGGGGTAGCCCCGCGCGGGGCGGGGGTGAGAGCTTTATTCTGAACCCTCCTCCTGCCCCCCACTACGGGGTCCCCGCCCCCGTGGCCTCTGCAGCGGGCCTCTTCCTTGGTGGCCTCTTGAAGCCTCCGTGAGAGGTGGCCCCGGCCGCGGGGACCTCCGCCTTGGCCACTGTTTATTAATCAGGAGGAGGAGGATGGGTGGTCTGTGCTGCCAGTCACGATGGGATCGTGGTTGTGGCCTCCGCTCAGCGCGGGCTCTCTTTGGCGGGGCGGGCGGGGCCTTTCCGTGCCCAGCCCAGGGAAGAGGAGTCCTCCGCGGGGAGCTGGCCGCCGACCTCCAGGTCCCTGGACCCGGCCCTAGGGACCCACGCCGCTGCCTCTGGCCTCTTCCTCCGCGTGGGTGGCGTCGGGGCCTCGGCCAGCTGGAAGGGCTCCATAGGGAGGGAGGGAGGAGAGAATGGGTTGATTGATTTCGGACCTCTAGGGCAGAGACGGTGGGCTGGGTTTTGCGGGGGGAGGGTGTCCGGAGCGAGTTGCTTTTCTCTCTTCCACTTACCTTGGTGAATGGGTTGCTGCTGAATAGAGAAAAGCGGGCCCACCCGGAATAGAAAGCCCAGCAAAGGGCGACCTCCACAGCCACGCGCGTTCGAGGATCTGCTCTCCGTCGATGCTGGGCAGTCCGGGCTTCTCCCTTCCCAGAACCACCACCTGGAATGACCCCTTGGCTCCCCTCTGCGGGCGCCTTCGACAGCCCCAGAAGATGAGATGCCTGAGCCCCGATCCAAAACAGTTCACACCAGGCTTCGAAAGCTGCTTCTTACGAAACGAATTAAAACCCGCTTCAGAGGGATGCAGGACAGGCGTGTGCGTGTGCGCGCGCGCATGTGCTTTCAAGTCGCCTCCTATTTATGGAGCCCCCACAAATTCCACAGTTTTCTTAGGCAAGGAATACTGTAGAGGGGGTTTTGCGACTTCTTTCCTCTGTAATATAGCCTTCAACACCTGATATTCGTTGGCGGTCTCTCATCAATGTACTAACCACGGCTGACCCTGCTTGGTTTCCAAGATCAGATGTGATCTGATGCCTTTCGGGTATTTAGATCTGTGGACATCCATATAGAAATTTTACTTTTTCAAAAGCTTCCTTATCTTTCAGGTCTCAGGCTTATAAAATCGAGATGGCACGTGGGTTTTAGCTTTCGCTGGCTCGACCCTCTGAAGTATAAAGCGCTGCAGAAGTGGCAGCAATAAAAGAAGCAAGAGGTCCTAGTGTGGAAGTGAGACTGGATCCCAACCCGCAACCCAAGGACCAAAATTATGGGGTTCGGTGTCTTACCTCTCCCAGTTATTTTTTCTTTTATCAGTCGTGCCTTCTGCCGCTGAGCTGTTGGCCATCTCCGGGGAAAGCGAAAGAAACCGAGGCCCAGTTGGCTCTGCGGAGCGCCGGTGCTTAAAAAGGAGCGTCGACTAAGCGACTAGAGCCCCACAACTCTCTTTACTGGGAATGCTCACTTTAACGGGATTTGCTTCCGAGGAAACCCAGAGTTCCAGTCTTACCCGCAGCGCCAGCGGCATTCCTACTTGCGAGTAAGCGGCTCAGTCGGAATCCCAAGGATCGCCGGGGTGGGGAGTAACGCAGTGCTTCGATTTGCGCTCGTGTTCACCAGAGGACAAGTGTGTTTAGAGACAGACGTCGTCTGGGTGGGGGCGGAGGGGGGCGTTCACGTTTACTCCAACGTAAAATCCTGCAGGGAAGGTTCCGGACCGGCAGCCCACGAAGCGATTCACCCAGTTTGGAAAGCCGATCCAGCGGCATCGCTGTTTTCTTTTCTCAGAAAAACCTGGGAGCTTGTGGGCCTGGCAAAGCGGGAGGCTCGCTTTCAAGGAATGTGCTCACCAGCGGGGTCCCTCCGTATTCCTTGGCTAAGGATCACTGGGCATTGGGGGGGGGAAGTTGGCTTAGCCTCTGCGATTCTTATTTCCCCGCTTAGCGAGGGAGTGAACCGCTTCCTCCTCCTCCTCCTCGCGTCCCTCCCCGGTCCGCGGAAGGCTGCCAGCGCTGGAGCCTCTTCGCCTCCCCCTCGAGCTCTTAAGAGCTTCGCGCTCCCCGCGTAGGCGCACCAAGAAGCCCGCTTGGGACGACTCCGGAACATGCAGCGTCGCCGCCAAGGCCTCGCCGGCCCTTCTATCCATTTAGGAAGCGGGCTAACACGGGCAAGCAGGAGGGCGCGCTTGCCCAGGAGGACGCGCGCAAGCCCCGTGGGACTGCCCCCTTCCCTATTTTCGTGGCAAGGCGGCGCGCCCACCGCCCGGCCAGCCAGCCCTCCGGGCCCCCTCCAAGGGGCCCTCTGCGCTCCGCTGCACGTCGCGCTTCTCTCGGGCGTCACAAAACCAGGGACTTTGTGGCCAAACTCCGCTGGAAACACAACTCCCACTCCCTCTGGACGCCTCCTGGGAGGAGGAGTGGCGGAGGAAAATAAACTATACGACCCGCTTTGGTTCTAGTTCTCCTTTTAAGTTTCTGACTCTCAGGATCGCCTCTGCACTCTATGTCCGACTCTGGAAGGACCAAGCTACCGGGTTTAATAGGCAGGAGATATAAGGTATTTCCGCACTACCCTGTTATAGTGCTGTTATTCCACTTTCAACATCCTATGGAATCCTGGGGTTTGCAGTTTAGGGAGGAGCCTTCAGAATTCTCAGCCAAAGAGCTCTTAGGCCTCAGTAAACTAAAAATCCCAGAATTCCATAGGATGTTGAAAGTGGAATAACCGCACTATAACAGTATAGTGAGGAAATGGCCACAGAATGGACCCTATTTCTTTTGGATACGCCATTGTGATTTTGGAGCCATATTTCGTGACACTTCTGTCCTTTCGATTCCCTTGACTCTCGCCCACTGTCCTCTTTCTCAATGGTTGTTACAGCCTTTTAATATCCTAAAAGCGAAGCCCCCTTTCCAGGGAAGCGTTCCTCCCGTGCCTTCCGCGCGCAATAACGCATCTTTGTGTTCCTGTCCCCTTCTGTTTTTCTCGCTTAGGATCCGCTTGAGCCCCCGAAGGAAGGCGCTCGTCCCCGCGCTGGGAGCTGCGGGTGGCCTCCCGCCCAGGCAAGCCGCGGCCCGGCTCGGGACGATGGGGAGCAAGGCCCTGCCGGCGCCGATCCCGCTGCACCCGTCGCTGCAGCTGACCAACTACTCCTTCCTGCAGGCCGTCAACACCTTCCCGGCCGCCGTGGACCACCTGCAAGGCCTCTACGGCCTCAGCGCCGTCCACACGATGCACATGAACCACTGGACGCTGGGCTGCTACGCCGCCGCCGCCGCCGCCACGGCCACGGGGGCCGCCGGCGGGGCCCCGGGCGAGATCAGCCGCTGCTCGGCGCTGAGCGAGATGGCGGCGGCGCAAGGCCTGGTGGAGCGCTTCCCCTTCCCGGCGCTGCCCTTCGCCACGCACCTCTTCCACCCCAAGCAGGCGGCCGCCATCGCCCACGTCCTCCCGGCCCTGCGCAAGGAGCGGCCCCGCTTTGACTTTGCCAACCTGGCCGCCGCCGCCACCCAGGAGGACCCGCCCAAGGCGCACCAGGCGGCCGCGGCCGGGGCGCACGGCGAGCTGGCCAAGCTGAGCGGCCCCCTCTCGGCGGCGCTGGGCAAGCTCTCCCCGGACCGCAAGCCCGTGCGCGGGCGGCTGCCCTCCAAGACCAAGAAGGAGTTCATCTGCAAGTTCTGCGGGCGGCACTTCACCAAGTCCTACAACCTGCTCATCCACGAGCGGACCCACACGGACGAGCGGCCCTACACCTGCGACATCTGCCACAAGGCCTTCCGGAGGCAGGACCATCTCCGCGACCACAGGTCAGCCCCCTTCGAGCCCAGGGCAGAGACGGGGAAGCGACCAGGTGGCAGGCGCTGCGGGCACCCCCTGGCCCATCCCCACCTCTGGCCCATCCCCACCTCTGGCCCAGGCTCCAAACACCCTCGGAAGTAAACTCAGACCCTTAACCGGGACCTGTTACTTTTTTAAGACTACACTTCCCAGACCTCCCAGCTAGCATGTGGCCAGCATGCTGGTCCTGGGCGCTCGGGCCTTGTAGTCCCAAATCACATTCCCTCGATAGGGGAATGTAGTCCTGGCTCCGGGGCTGCTGTGGCTTTGTAGTTTCTTCCATTTGACCTTTTCTCTTCTCCACCCCTGTCCTATGTGTAGTAAGGAACAGTAATGCTGGGCTACCTTGAAAGCTCATTGTAAGGTTGTGTGGGAGAAAAGAAAGCACTGATGCCCCAATGCCATTGTTGTTGTGTTCCTTCAAGCCCTTTCCCACTTATGACAGCCTAGGGTGAGCCTATCACGAGTTTTGGGGGGATGGGGTGTGTGACCTGCCCAAGCCTACCCAGTGAATTTCCATGGCAAAGCAGGAAATCGAACCCTGGTCTTCAGGGTCACCCGAACCTCTACATTATGCTGGCTCACCCCAATGTTAGGTGGTGTTATTTTTCTCAGTGTAGCTGGATCTGAGCTTCAGAGGAAGGCACTGGTGAAACCCCCATCAGTTGATAGATCCGAGTTGATTTTATTCCTCAAACAGGATGAAGTTTAAATTGGTACTGGTGATGGTTTTGATTTGTGCCAAAGTGACACTGATCTGAACCAGGGCAAGCTGTCCAGCTTTGACTTTTGCTCCCCCTCCCTTACAGTAAATCCAGATGAGGACAGGGAGGGGTTTGTCTTTGGACAGGGAGGGGTGTTCTCTCTCTCTTACTTACTTGAATTACCTTGGCTTGGATAGAACTTATTTCTGAACTTAGAAGCCCAGACTTGCAAGATCTCTGCAGGTGCTTCTTTGGGCTACTCCTAAAAAAATTTCTGTACTCTTTTAGCCTGGATGTGTAATTTTACAAGAACCCTTAAAAACTTGGTGATGGCAGCAAAGCTTTTCTTCACCTGGTTCCTGAAATCTCTTCTGTGCCTTCAAGTCTGCTGGATTTATGGAAACTTGTCATAGGGTTTTCTTGGCCATGATTTATTCTAAGGAGGTTTGCATTGCCTTCTTTTTGGCTCTTTACTCAAGGTCACCCAGTGAGTTTCCATAGCTGAGTGGGGATTTGAACCCTGGCCTCCCAGAGTCTTAGTCCAAACAGTCAAACCACTACACTAGCTTAGCTCTCCTTATCTACATGTCTACTTATCTGTCTCTGGAAATCTACTTGTTAGAAATGCAGTTAGGAAACAGCAGATAACTTCAGCAGATTTATAACTTGGCAAATGTGGATCAAAATAGAACAATGGGAGCCAGGAGACAAGAAGTCATGCCCCTGAAAATAATACTTTCTCATAATAAGATAGTTGTGTTTTTTCCTCCTGTACATACATGAGAGACAGATATTTACAGTGTTTTTGTTTACAAATGTTTATATACAACCCCTTTTCCTCCTTGTTCATTTTAAGGGGGTCCACACATTCTTTGGTCTCTTCTCCTCCCACTAAAATAAAAACTAATCTGTGGCCCCAATCCTGCTGGATTTATACACATAATGGCAAAATTCTTACTGACATGAACTAGACCAGGCATCAGTTATATGCATGTTCATCTGGAAGTAAGTTCCACTGTATTCACTTGTGCTTACTGCTATAGGATTTATGCAGTTGTAGAGCAAGTCTACATATTTTAACTGAGAAGTAAGTTACACTCTGTGCAGTGAGGCATATTTCCCAGTAATGTATGTTTAGGATTGTCTCATTCATTTATTATCTGAGAAGGGCAATGAAACACTGGGAATAATTACTGTCAAGTGTCTGAAAGCTGCAGGATGAAAAAGCAGGAGGTGGCTTAGGGTAATATTGTTTTCTGAGACTTGAACTACCCTGAAGCATCTGGTGGTTGTGGCTTTTTGCTGTATCTACCCATACTGATTCCAAACTGCCTCTATTGGCTTTCAGGTATATCCATTCCAAAGAGAAACCATTCAAATGTCAGGAATGTGGGAAAGGATTTTGCCAGTCCAGGACTCTAGCAGTTCATAAAACTTTACACATGCAGGTAAGGCTAGACCATATCACTTTCAACCGTTTATTTTGATCTTAATTCTTTTCCAATCCTTTATACTGAATGGGTATACTATATTGTTAAAACATAGTTGGATAAGTAAAGAATAGCAACAATATGTTCAATGTGTGATTGTTTATTAAATCCAAAGTCTTTGTCTACTACTGTCTTCCATCACATTTCAATATTTGGAAAACAAGAAGGAGATAGACTCTTCTTTCAATCATTTCTTGCATAGTTCTGGCATATAAACCAACTAATAGGTTTGCACAAATTTGTCTAAAGTTACAATCCTTTAAACAGTTACTTATGAGCAAACCTTCTTGAATGCTGTAGAACTTACTTCTGAATAAACACACATTGAGTCAGGCTGTACTGATGCATTTAAAACTTGCATGTCCCATAGCTGGAAGAAGACTTTTTGAGAAGGCTGGCACTTCCCAAAGCAGCCTGAAAAGGGCTACCTGAGATGTATGCTCTGTCTGAAAGTTTAAGTTAAAAAGACTTGCTTTGTGGAAAGCTTTTTGCTGATAGAGATGAAACAAGTATCCCTGGGAAGTCAGCGATTAGCAAGAGACATTTTTCTGTAGATCCCAGAGATGGGGAAATGTGATGAAGTGAGAAGAACTGACCTTGACAGGGAGGAAGATATATCCATGTAGTTAAATCTGTAATCTTAAGCACACTTACTAGGGAGTATATCCCAGAGAATTCAGTTGGACTGACATCCGACTAAACATTCATACAATCAGCCTGTAAAGTATCCGACTGCAGATAATGTGACCTGCACCTGGACCTCAAATGCATTTGCTGAGCTCACTAAAACTTGCCTTCAACTAAGGCTGCAGTTCTAAGGTTAGCTGAAGAGATAAGTGACTGGCAGGAGGCTGTCCAGTAAACATTCTGAATGAGAAAAGGATTTGAATCCAGGTCACAATGCTTCAGTCACAATGTATGATTACTACATCTGGATAACACTTCTTTCCAAGTAAATATGCATGACTGAGGAGCAAACATGCTAGGATACCCATCCAGAATTCTCTATCTGCAATTCTGTGCATATTTACCTGGGAGTAAACCCTACTGAAGTCCATAGCACTTATAGGATGAAGCTATAAATGCCCATGCAACCTGATCCTATGTGTTTCAGAAGTAAAATCTCTTGCTGTCTAAAGTGTTTACTTCCAGTTTCATGTACATAGAACTGTGGTTTTATGCAGGAACCATTGGTTTTCAGAGAAGTTGATCCCATTGATTTACACAGAAGTTGATTCTTAGCCAGTTCTTAGGGTGGCAGTGGTTTATTCCCTCCTCCACTGTTGTGGTGGTGTTCTTGTACAATGTAATAAGGCCAGAAATGGGGAGGTGGGGATAATGAGTAAACTTTGAAAACTCAAGTAATCCAGGTAGTTTGTAAAAGGGTTTAATCCTTTGCTTGCTTCAAATCTGAACAGGAATCTCCACACAAATGCCCCACATGTGGAAGAACCTTTAATCAAAGAAGTAACCTGAAAACTCACCTTCTCACCCATACAGACATCAAGCCCTACAACTGTGAGCAGTGCGGCAAAGTGTTCAGGCGAAACTGTGATCTGCGGAGGCACAGTCTAACTCACACCCCGCGGCAGGACTTCTAGAACAGCCGAGAACCTCCACAGGGAGCTAACTCTGGCTCAAGGACTTGAACTGTAGGAAAATCTTGATGCCTGCACATATGCAGGCAACTATATACAGGGACCCAGTTCTCTTTATCCCCCAGCTCCAGCCAAATCCTCTGTGAGACAGGTGGGCAGAGGAACATCGTCCCAAGCCTTCTCCCTACATCGAGAGCACAGGCTGATTCCTTGTAGATAATAAGAGCGCAGCTCATTTTCGAGCTTTGTACAGAAGAAACTGTGGTATCATGTGTTTGCTTCCTATTGTCTTACCAAATGCACATTGGTAAAAACAGCAAATCTGGGAGTGAAATTATTGTTTTTCAAAATGTATTTCAAAATAAACTTTCCCCCCCAAATCTCTCAAACTTGGCTAATGCAAACAATATAGTTATTTAATCCTCTCCCTTTTCTGTCAGTTAATAGAACTGAAGTCTAGCTATTTAAGTTATTTGTATTTCTGCATTTTAATTTTTTTTCTGTTGAGAAAGCATTCTGATTTTTAATATAATCCCTATGTTTATAAAAAGAATCTATATTTGCTAGTGTTTACTGGTGAAATCCTTTGCATATTCACTCAGATGTAAGTCTCACTAAGATCAGTTGGACCTTGGTGCCTCTAGACAGAAGACTCCTAGCCCAGCCTTCAAAATACCTTGTGCAACTATTGCCTTTTGACTTCCTTTATGGACTTTTTTTTTTTCAAAGGAAAAAGCTATGGGAACACATGGGAAGTTAGAAAAGGAACATAAAGTGCATAACATTTCTTGTCTGATTCATTGCACAGTGACATTTGGAAGGGCATTTAGCATCAGTTCAATCCTATCCATGGCTGGTCAGAAATCTGTCTAATTGAATTCCATGGGACTTACTCCCTCATTTGCTTATTTATGGCTATCTACTGCAGGTGTGAGAACCACTGAAGACAGTGGGACTTACTTCTGAGTAAATATCAGAAGAAGAGGCTGCTCCAGGCATGTTGATGGGTTTTTTTTAGTTCACCTGCATTCTTATTCCCAGATAAATTGATCTGGCGGATCAGTCATGGCACTGCAGTTAAAAAATTCACAGCCATATCTATCTACTCAAAAGCAAGCCCCATTGAATTAAATGGGACTTACTCTTGGGTAAGTACGGGGGACAGGAGCAGGCAACTGGGTCGGAGGTGGGGATCAATTTTCAACAATATAGAGAGTTGACACTGAAATCCAACATGTTTTCCCCCTTAAACTCTCAGCATCTTTATGAATCTCTTCGCCCTTTCCACCCCGCCCTGTCCCCCGCCTGCCCCGGATTCCGCATACAATGACTTAAAAGAAAAACAAACGAGGAAGGGGGCTTGGAAATGGCTTAAAATCCTCCCTAAACCCTAAAACGATTTATTAGTAACTTATTGGCAATCAGGCCCCAGAAGCAATCATCAGCTCATCTCTAAAGATTGCCCGAGATAGCCTCCTCCTCGCTTAGACTTTGAACAGGGGCGGCAATTCAGGAGGTCGAGAGACAGGGACTTTATCCTGCCGAAGACGACGCTGCGCGCCTCAGAAACGCTCGAAAACAAACAGCTAGGCCTAAACCAAGGCCCCTCTCAGGCGGCGGCGGCGGGCCTGGCGCTCCTGGCCAGGGAAGGGTCAGGAGGAGCACTTTCAGCGGCGTCCTCCAGCCCGAGAGAGGGAGCCGCGTTTCGCCGACTTCATCAAAAACATAGCTTCTCTATCAGGCTTCGGAATCTGCTGAATGCGGCCGCCTTGTCGGAGCTATCCTCTGCCCCATCTGACGAAGGCGCTCTCGGGGGTGGGTGGAGGCGGCCTTTGACAACTGTGCGAAAGCCCTGAAACCGCCAGGCCTGCCTACTGGGCGTCATCCACAACTAATGGCGCTGGTGGGCTTCAGTCAGCTTGTTGTGTGGCGGCCGCCCGAGCCAGGAAATGTGGGCCAGAGCTTGGGAAAGTTGTTCTTTTTTGGACCACCACAACTCCTAGAAGCCCCCAGCCAGCGTAGCCTGCGTAGGAGTTATGGTGGTCCAAAAGAAGTGACTTCTCCGAGCTCCGAGCAGGGGTTGGAAATGGTTACTTAATTTATTATGCGTTTGTTTTGACTGCTAGGCTTGAGGGGTGCTTTTGAGATTTTCTGCCTCAGTGCTCGGCTTCGGGCGCTGTACACCTTGACGCTTCCAGGCGGCGGGTGTTTGGGAGGCGCCATTTGCTGCTCTGCTTCAGGCAGCGCCTCAGGCAGGTTTGTCGCCAGGCAAAGGCGCCCGCACGTGGCCGGCTGTAGTGAATAGTAAAATAAAAACGAAATAAACGGCAAGAGGTGGGAATATCGGCATGAAGAAAGAGAGGAAGGGATGCGAAGCGCAGCAGCTGCGGCGACGGCCAAGCTGACAGCTCTCTGGGCAAACGCCTCCGGGCGGCAGCCTGCCAAGAGCTCCCTGGCCGGCTTCCCGCCTGTCTTAATGGGGAAGCACGCGAGGTTTTCTATGGAGAAGGAGAACTGAGGGAGACGAAGAAGCCGCTGTGGGGCCGAGGGGTTTGACTCATTGGGCGTACAACTGAGGCGCTCGCTCGCTCTCCTCCTGAAACGAGCTTCTTGACCAAAATCCCAGGCGGGCGGAGGCACCATTTAGGAATTCAGTGGGATGAGTTCCTGGCACGAATATATTAACTGCGAAAATATTAGTTTATTCTATAAGGACTTGTTGCAGTTGCTTGTATAGGAAAATTTTAAGTGTTGGTCTGAGAAAGGAGAGAGACCCCAAAATTTTGTGACGAGGAGCACTCCCATGAAGTAATGTCGTGTGTTGGGAAGCATCTGTCCACATGAGAGCGTTTTTCTTCCCTAAATTGCATCTTTTCAAATGAGTGAGGCCAAAGAAACCATCAAGAGCCTGTAAATGTTACTTCCTTGGACTGTAACTCCCAGTATTGTTCAGCGGCAGGACCATTGGTCACGATCCCTGGGAGTTATTAGGAGTTTTAGTTCAAAAAGGTGTTATTCAGTGAGGAAGGAATAGCATCCGCCCATGCTCGGAGGTATTCTTTATCGTGATGCTCTAGAGCTGAACCCTGCCATGGGGGAAAATTGTGCTGGCGGTAAAGCCCTGGCTCAGATTAATTCTAATAGTTATATTCTTTCAGTGTTGAAGTTACACACTCAAATGCTTATACATTGACAACATAGCACTGGTTGGTTCCAATAAAGACCTTCTTGTGAACAAGAGACCAAGCAAATGTTATTGCAACTGATGCCAGTTGTATGCTTGAAGCATCTTACTCTGACATTTTCAAAATCCTAAACAGCCCCTTCAGGGCAGCCCTCCAGTACTTTACATCACATATGCCCTTTCCTCAGGAATTACATATTTGGGGTTTTTAACTGCACTGAGTACTCTTAATATATAATTCCTTAGGTCTATTTAAGCTTGAATGCACTCAGACTTTCAGCCTTGCTGTGAAGGCCCTATGGCTGCTGAAATCTCTTCAATTCTGGAATGACAATAATAAATATTCCACCTTTTTGTGTGCAGCTTCTCTTGTTATATTGATCTTTAGGTACAATCTACCTTTTAGAGGTTACTAGGCATAATGAAATAAGGAAAAGGAATGATAGGGCTTGGGGGTTTCTTATTGTGTTTCCCAATAGGATTGAGAATATTTATGTGCTTCAAAAGCACTGTGACTTGAATGGAATGGAGCAGTCTTTCTATGTATTTTGCTATTTTGTTCATAACAAGTTTGTGGGGCCTACATTTCTAACACTGACCTAAACAAGTGAAACTGATATAAGACAATGCAAAAGCTCTGGCTAAAAATATTCAGACAGCTGGAAGCAACATTTCTATGAGGCACAGAGAGTGGGTGGTTTGTGTTTTAAGAATTTTGCAGTAGCATTTCCTCATGATACTAAAATACCGCTCTTCATAACACCTGTCATGATTTTCAGCCATAGCTAAAGGAGGAGCTTCAAAATGTTGTTGTTATTGTTGTGTGCCTTCAAGTCGTTTCCAATTTATGATGACCCTAAAATGAACCTATCACAGCATTTCCTGGGGCTGTGTGAGGCGCTCAAGGTCACCCCTTTGGTTTCCATGGCCAAGCTGTGAATTGAACCCTGGTCTTCAGGGTTGTAGGCCAACGCTCAAACCACTATTGCTCTCAAATTGTGCTGCATTTTTCAAACTATATGATTTTGGACAGAACTTTTTGGATGACCATTTTCAGAATTTCCTGGTCAATGTGGTAATAACAATGTTACTTGAGGGACTGAGTGAGTTAACAGTCCCCAAAGTAATATTTCTAAGGTCAAGCTAAAGAAGATCAATATCAGAGTATTCCTTCAACATCCTTGGTATACAGTAGCGTTGGAGCAGATTATCTGAAATTCATTTGGGGAGTTATAGTTTCAAGCCCTAGAAGCTGGAGGAAAGGATATTGGGAGGGGAGATTTTTAAAATGTTTTCACAACGATGGTGGGATCAACATGGCTTTCTCTTTAAAACAAGCAAATTGTTAAAAATATATCAAGTTGGTCCTGGTGGTGTGTGCAGCAGCACCCTTCTCAGCAGCTAGCAAGAAAAATCTGCAAAAATAAATTTGCAAAAATAAATGTTAAGGTTTTTTTAAAGAGGAAACCACTACCACTCACTGCTCTGATCACACTCATCCAACAAATTCCCTTTCTAAATTTAATGAGGTGGTGATAGTTCATTTTTGGAAAGTGAAACAGGAGGATTCTAGAGGAATATTAGCCTAGAACAAGGGTGTGGAATTATGCTTTGTTCTGTTGGTTGTTGGACTCCAAATCCTACTGGACCCAGCCAACATGACCAATGTCAGGGATACTGATAAACTAGCCCAACATCCTCTAGAAGGCCAGGGTTCTCCAAGAGATAAACCACTTGTGATGAGACCTGGGAAAATTGCCTTTAGGACTACAGCTTCCACAATCATCTAGTCAGCTTAGCCACTGACCATGCTGGCTAGAGGGTTGTAAAAGTTGTTATCCTATAAAGTAGTTTTTCTAAAATAATGTTACCTGAAAAATGCAGAGCAATTGAAGAACAATTTGTCTCCAACTCCAGAGAGCTGGGGAGCAGTCAAACAGAATGCGTGATACCACTACTTCTTAGTAAGAAGCAAGTGCTTCCATCACAAGACTGATCTGAGGGAGGAGGCTGCTGTTAATCAGAAGGAAGGGAGCAATCTATTTGCATCTATTAGCATCCTAAATGATCAAAAGTTAAAAACCAAAGCAAATACATTTGTGGCTGTAGCATATTGAAGTGATGTAAGCTGAATGCTTCAACTTGAGATTATCAATAGGGCAAGGGTAGGAGTCATGCAACCCTTGAGAAGTTATTGGACTGCAATTCCCACCAGCCCTAATTAGCAGTCAGCCTTGAGGAATGCTGGGAGTTGCTGTCCAACATCTGGAGGGTCACACAGTTCACTGTCTTAGGGCCTGGAAACAATATGAGGCAAGAAGGAACCAAGACAGTTTCAAGTGAACATAGGTGCTGTTATTGTTAAAGCCCTAACAAGATATGAAAAATAAAAGGCTGTTCTTGGATGATCCAAACAGAAATGACATAACCACTTTTAGTAGGTAAATTCATTGATCTGTAATCTTGTAAAATGAAAAGACTGATGCCCAAAACCAAAAGAATCACACTTCTGCCAGATTGGAAAGTTTGAATTTCAAACATGAAGACTTGTTACTGCTACAACTATCACTAGTAGTTGATTTAAACCAGAAAGATGCTGGAGCTCGAATCTGTGATTGAGTAAGTGAGGCAGGCCTCTTCATGCAGTTGATCATTTGGGGCACAATTAAAAAGCACCAAGTTGTCAGTTCTTTAATTAAATCTTACATTTTTACTCTGTGAAAGGTTGGATTTTCAGCCTCTGATGTCAAAGCATTTGGGGTTGACTCTGTTGGGATGCCATAGCAGTTTGGAAGATGTTCTGCTTAATCCTGAGTAATCTGTGATTAGCTGCGATTATTCAGTGACAAATGGAAGTATATTCTGTACATGTTTAGAGGCACTGCTTTTTGATAGTACGCATATATTACTGGGCTGAGGTCTTGTTATAAATATCTTCTGACTGGCATAAAGTCCTGGTTATCTCCTCCACCTTCACAACAATGAATAAACAAGTGACTTCTTAAAAAAATCAAAGATCCTCTGATTAATAAGCATTTGGCTACTGTGACATTTAGTGTGTTGTGCATAGCACATTTAATGCCAAAGTTTAGAATTATAAGGCTTATGTCACATTTATTTTCATTGTTATCATATTCTTCATAATGGTGTTCAATCTCTTTCTGCAACTGCAAATGTAACAACAATATATACTTCTACCAGGGCAAAGTGGTTTAGTTGATTTCATTTGAAAATACATGGTTTTTAAAATGCTATTTTACTTATTCCTTTTTTGGAATCTGTATTCTATTCTCATTTCAGAATTTCAGTGGAGCAATTCACCTGAGGGAAACAAGAAGCATATGTACCGTTAAGCACAAAACAAAATTATTAAGAAAAAAAGAATCTAGTTTTTTTCTCTCTTTACAGATCCAACTCCATTGATAAATTTAACTCGGGTAATCTGATACCATGAACTGCCCAAAAGACAAACAAATTGGTCTTGGAGCAAATCAAGTCTGAATTCTCACTTGAAGCCAAAATGACTAAACTGAGGCTCTTGTACTCAGGAAAAATCTCATGGGAAAAGACAATAATGCCAAGTAAAGGTGAAAGCAGCTGGAAAATCACATTACAGGTAAAGAAAGCCATGACCCTGTGCTGGCCTGACCTGAGCAGAGCTCTTGATAACATAGGGCTATTGAGGGTTTCCTGCTTATTGGACTGTCATAAATCATAATTCAACTTGATAGCATGCAACAGAACAGAGAAAATTCTGAGTGGGCCAGCATAATGTGGCAAAGTGAAGCTCTGGTCCTAACCACACCACAGTGCCATCCCAGTCCACAACATATGCTGTTATATGATGTTGTTGCGGTCCTGCTGCTGTCATGTCCCCAGCCATCAAAACAGTGCTGTAAACCATTACTGGAAAAAAAAATCTGTAATGGCCTCCCTTTGCTCAATGATCCTGTTAGCTGTGGGCTTCCAGGAAGGGTAGAAGCACTAATAAGCGTTTCCTTCCGCAGTACAGCCCAGGAAGAGGTCAACTGCATGGCAGAAAGAAGGCGCATGTCCTGAATACTACCCATCCTCCAGCAGCTGACTGGTACAGTAGGGAGCATTTGGGTCGTGATCCAACCCTAGCATTGGCATTGCCAGGATTGCAACAGGATGACATGGGATTGCAGCATAATGCAGTAAAGACCTCTGTTTTTCCCTTAAAGTTCACCAAACTTTTGTGGACCAAACTCTCCGAGTGGTCTAAAATAGCTCTCAAGGCCACATGCATGCACACATGCACAGACACATACATGCACTACCCAGCTTTGCTCTTTCTTTGTTTGGAATGAAGAATCTTATCTTCATGCCCTCCCCAGCGATCCTGATATAGATTGGAAACTGGAAGAAATGTATTTCAAGTAATCCAATAACATGTTATTTTTCTGGATAATGGCAGAACAATTAAATTACATTTCGAAAGTAATGTAAAAAGTGAAAAGGATGTTGAAAACTAGCACTACCAGTAATGTTTGCTAGTTCCTCTAAATTTACATTTTAAAGGGTATTATTTTAAATTTTTAAAGTTTTATGTCATTTTCTTACTAACTTTAAGTTCTCTTCCACACAAAGTAATTAAAAGGCCATTTCTGCACTACACTGTTATAGTGCTATTATTCCACTTTCAACCTCTTGTAGAATTCTGGGGTTTATAGTTTACTGAGGCCCAAGAGCTCTCTGGCTGAGAATTCTGAAGGCCCCTCCCTAAACTGGAAACCTCAGGATTTCATAGGATGTTGAAAGTGGGATAATAGCACTATAACAGTGTAGTGCAGAAATGACCAAAGTAATGGTAAAATGAAAAAAAAATTGCCACAGCAATGGTAATCAATTACAGTTTTAGGGTGCTGGAATTAGTTACATGACAAATTACTTTTTAAAGATAATTCTCCAGGCTCTGAAACATTTACTCTTTATACAGAGTGGTACGTATAGAATTGGTGGCAAATTGGCAGGGAGGAAAGTTCAGCATTAATGGGGATGCAGGCACTTGGGTGTATTTTAAGGCCAGGAGTGTTTTTTGGGAACCCCTACACTGCAGATAGTGCTTTCTTAGCTTAAATCATGAACATGCAGTTAGTCTGAAACCTTACACTCAGCATTGTTGCCTGTGTCACTTTAGATCTCTTCTCAGACTATGGGCAAAATAAATGACATGCGTTTGCTAAAGCCGTGGTTTTCAGTTTCTGGTCAATGGATGAGGGCCAGCCCACAGGCTGCTTGTTCCTGGCAGTGGAAGGGACTTGTATCTTCTTGCTGCCAGATGGAAACTTCTGTTCTCATCCTCTTCCCCTCTAATCTAGCTCCCGAGAGCAAACACTGAAGGAATGGACCTGGGGAAAGTTACATTCTGGACTACATTTTTGGACTACAACTCTCAGAATTCCTAAGGCACCACAATCACTGACCACTTTCCCAAGCTCTGCCAATGAAGGTCTCAGCACTGAGCATCAGCTTGCTACTGAGCAGAACAGATCAGAGGTGACACATTTCCTCTCATTTCAAAAGGAGGTGTGTTTGCACAAGAGATCTAAGAGCAATACAGCCACCTTCATGACAGAACATAAAGAGACTAGCTGACAAATATGAGCATGGAGAGGGCAAATGTTTTAGCCTTGTTTTCTTCAGCCTCTCAGTTCCTGAACTGGAGGAACTGTTTACACATACTGCTAAAATTCACTTCCAGCATTCCATCTACCTAACCTGATTTCAGGTTAGTTCTAGAGTGAAGGCACAACTTTCTCTGCACAGAGTGGCAATGGAGGACCTTCCTGTCTGTCAAGGGTCACATTTCCTCAACGTTAGAGCTTGAAAAATGGCCTTTTAATAGTAATGTATTAGGTCATATTACTAGCAGAAAACAGCAAGGTCTTGGAGAGACAAATTGAGGAAAGTCAAGGAATAAAGCACAAAAGCAGGGTTAAAGTTGACTATCAGGAAAACAGAAATAATGACCAGAGATGGCTTGCCTAACTTTAAAGTGGATGGTGAAGGCATCAAAACAGTTAATGATTTTCTATACCTTGCCTCAGTCATAAATCAAAATGGAGACTATAATCAAGAAATCAGTGGAAGATTACTTGAAAGAGCAGTTGTGAAGAAACTAGATAAGATTTTCAAGTGTAAAGACACATCACTGAATGCAAAAGCCAGGATCATCCATGCCATAATATTTCCCATTTCTGGGCAGTGAAGAAAGCTAGAAAAAATTATTCATTTGAAATATGGTGCTGGAGGGCAGTTCTATAGACACCATGCACTGCTGAAAAACAAAACAGAACAAAACAAGATTTTAGAGCAAATCAAGTCTGAACACTCCCTAGAAGCTAAGATGACTAAACTGAAGCTGTCATACTGTGGACATATTGTAAGATTAGGTGTCTTGTTGAAAGAGACAATAATGATTGGTAAGCAGAAGGCGGCAGGAAAAGAGGATGACTACAAGTGGATAGACTCAATTAAGGAAGCCACAGCCCTGAGTTTGAAAGACCTGAGCAGGGCTGTTATAACAGGATGTCTTGGAGGTTTCTCTTTTACATGATCTCCCTAAGTCAAAGCCAACCTGACAGCAACTAACACCAACAACCATGTATGAAAAAACTCCTGTAGAACCCTGAAAAGGGTAACTTATTGCCATCAATGTTGTCATTTTAAAAAGTATTTCATTATGTTAGTCATTGTCGCTTTATTTTGTGGGTGGGAATGATATAGGACAGAGGACAGAATGACATGAAACCTGAGAAATTCTGCAAAGAACACCTAATTGCCCATTATTTAAAAGTAACTTTTAAACGTTTATTCCTTATACCCCCAACCCAAAGGTGGCTTTGTTGCCATTCATTACATTCTCTTTTGAATGTAATGTCATTACACCTTCATTACAAAACTTGTAATAAGAATTTTTACAGGGAACTATGTTGCTCAGAGTGAATCTATTGATGGATGGAGTTGAAGCCAGCAGTGATGAGGCAGAGGAAAAAAGTGGGTATGGTGATCCCTGATCCATTTTCTCCCTTTTTAAATTCCCTTGATTGTCAGGGGAAGAGTTACTTGGTTTTGCCATAGGTCTTAAGTTAACTGAGTATCCACAGAGGACTTCTGGAATCAGGCCAATGAACAAAGATTGCCCACTGCTGGCATAAGTCATAAAGGCAGGTAATTTGCCAGTAGCCTTCAGGTTTCAGCTGCAGCTCCCTGAGTATTTGTTCAAAGCACTCAATTCTTTAGCACCCCCGCCCCCCAAAAAAAGAAGCTCACAGAGCAATATAAACATATCACAATATGCCAACACATGAATGAGAAATGGAAAGTGAATCATGCTCAAGTGCCATTTCTTAAATGTTTTGGCCAACTGTTTTAAAAAAACTTAAGCAGAGAGAGGATTAGTTTTTGCTGCTTCACTAAATCTATAGTCTATTCAACATGGTTACATGTCATTGAATCAATCATTTTATGTTCTTGGTGCAGATGTTCAAAAGAAATTTCTTTGGGCACCAGGAATACACCCATGGTTTATTAAAGCAGTTTTCAAAGTGTGTTATTAAAATATGTAAATCTCAAAAGCAAACCAGGAGTTACCAATGAGAAAAATGATAATAGCAGACAAGCTTTTCATTACTATGGCTGCAATGTTTAGCAAATTAATTGTTTAAATAAGTTAATTAAAACATGCTTAATTAAATGAAAAGAGGTATACAATTGAGGAATGGTTTTTAAAATTTTGGAGAGTCTTCCTTGCTGAAAAACTAACACAAAATAATAGACAGATGGATATAGTGGCAGTGACGGTGAAAAAGAGAATCGCTTAAGGGAATTTGTGTTATCTTTAGAACATAAAATCTCTTGCCAGGGAGATTTTAGGGAGAAAATAACTTTTCGATGATCTGCATATGTTAACATGAACTAGTAAACGTCACCTACCAAGTGTACAATCTTATCTTTAGAATGGTGCAATTACTAGAAAAATGACATCGACAATGGGAAGGATTAAAACAGCACAAAAATTAGTATATATATTATAATAATATTTTTCTGCGTTACAAACTGGTAACTTTGTTTGGTAACTAAAACATTGCATTAGAGATTGCTTGTGTTTTAAATTGGTGTTTCATTTATATTCTTTTGTTATGTGATTTTTCATAAAATTTTTTAAAACTTCTAGGTAAAAATATTTGATGAACTAGAGCAGAGTCTCCAATTAAAAAGGCAGCATATTTTTAACTGTTTAAAATATAACTAATGCAAATACTTACAAAATGTGCAAATTACCAAGTCATCTTAAAAGAAGTCTTCTATCTTTTTTGAAAGAGACAGAGGAATCTGAAATATATCACTCTTGTGAGGTACCCATCCATTGTCTAAGAAGGTGTTAATTTCTTCAGAACTATATGCTTTGCATATACAAATTGGTGCAGATATGATCAATCCATTTAGCAAAAATTAACAGGGGTTCACTTTCTTGCAACAATTCTTAACATGTACACCTTCAGATTGCAGCTGAACTACAGTACCCAGAATTTCTCACCATTGGTCCTGCTGGCTATGGCTGTGCAGATCCGAAATCAAAACAGCTCTGGAAACAACCATTTCTTTACAAACTAACTTGAAAATAAATTCCACAGAATCTAATCAGCCTTGCCTGTCTGAGTAAACAAGATTGCACTGTTAATCGATGGACAGATCTAATTTCTCTCTCAAGCTAGCATCTTTAGGACAATGCCAAGGGAAATCTAGAGTTCATTTGTAACCCTCCTCCCCTTGGATTTTTGAAAAAAACTAAAAGTGGACTTCTGACAGCTTACCATTTTCTTTTTGAGAGTGGTGTGGGCTGCAGCAGATTCCAGAGGACAAAAATTTGACCCAGACTCCCTTAGCTTTCCAACTCTGGCCTATTCCAAATATGATTAAGTCTAGATTCAGCCCACTATCTTTTTCCCACCTCCAGATAATACATGAAAACCTCAGTTAAATCCTACTGTTTAAGAAAAGCCAATGAGGGTAATGCTTTTTGATACCGAATGTGGGCAGTAACAATGATGCCAGTCATGCAGGGATGGGGAAGAGGTTCACCCCAGGCAGCAATGTTTTTGGGGCACTCTGTGCACCCTGACCATGCCCCGATGCACTGTAGCCACGCCTCCACACATAGTGACCATGCCCCCTCATGCTGTATCCCCTCCCCCTCCCGCCCCTCCTCCCCACACTCCAAGCTCTACCACTGAATGATGCAGCAGTACAATTGTTGAATAAACTGAGAGAAAATGGCTTCTTTCTCAAGATTTTAATGACTAGATGAAAAGGCCTTGTGACCTTCCCAGTAGTGGAAAACCTCTATCATTTTGTATATGTTATACAAATAAGTTAAAGGGGCTGGTTGATTTTACTAAAAGGAAAAGATAGCCAAACATTTTGCTTTGTCTTTAAAAAAATGTGCAGTTCTTTGCAAGGCAGAAGCACTCAGAATTGTCAACTGACATCCTTTGGCATCATTATCACCTTTGTGAAAGCGCTGAGATTACTGCCTGAGGGGCCTGGAGGATGCTTCAAGGTGTGTCGCCCATAATACATGTCAATCCTGTATCTCCTTGGCATGGATTGAGCAGTACAGTTTCTAAATCTTCTGGTGACCCATTATCTATGGATCACTAATAAGAGAGAATGCTATTGCTTCTGTCTATCATATTATTATAAGTTTGACTTTATTCAAAGCAAGTGAAACAGCTGTATTCTACATAGTTTACTGTTATCTACAGCTTCAAGGCTGAGGTAAAAGTGTGAGTGATATTGTCAACCGAATGTGTATTAAGCAATTTCAGTCACCTTATGCAATGCTTCAGACTGAATATTATGCCAGTTAAGTAAAATTCCAGCTCTGGTCCAAAACATATAATTTGTCACATCTGTGTCTGCATTTCTTCCAAAGAACTCAGGGTGGTGCACATGGGGTGAATCTATCTTGTCCTTGTAGCACCATTGTGTAGTGTGTGAAATTGAGAAATAGTCACTTGCCGAAAGCCACCCAAATTGCTTCATGGCTAAGTCAGGAACTGCAACCATGTTAGACCAGATGCTGGCTAACTAGCATATCAACATCACTTGGCCACATACTTAAAAGTCTCATGGAAAGTGGATGACATGACTACTTGTGGCACAGTTACCACTGTGCACCATAACTTAAGGTAATCATGTGATTTTCACATGTGTAATACAGCCAGCGGTTCTTGCATGGGTGAAACACTGGCACCTTGACATTATCAGTTAGTCCCTTCAGTGTGCCCTATACGTTTGCTGCAATCCTCACAGTGGCTGCTTGGGGAAATGAATTTTCCTTGCAATAGTATGTTTTGTGATGGAAAATATTTTAGTCTTGGATCAGCATTTAAGGCTCATTAACGTTACAAAATACATGCTGCTGGTGGAGATGAAAACTGCTAGAACTGGTTTGTTGATACAGACAAATATTTCTGCAAGCAATTTTGGAATCTTCTTTGGGAGACTGTACTTATGAGCACAGTTGTGTAGAGACATGGGGGCGGAGGGGGCGATTTGCCCTGGGCAGTAATGTTTTTGGGGTGTCCCGGCCCATAGTCAAGTCCCCGTGCACTCTGGCTAAGTCTCCATGTACCACAGCCACGCCCTTGCCCACAGTGGCACGTCCCTTGTGCCATAGCCCTGCCCCCTCCCGCCCCTCCTCCACACACTCCAAGTTCCGCCACTGTATGAGAATTTGCACTTCACTACTTAGAATCATAGAATCATAGAGGTGGAAGAGACCCCAGGGGCCACTGAGTCCAACCCCCTGCTATGCATGAACACCCATGAAAGCATTCCCAACAGATGGCCATCCAGCCTCTGCTTAAAAACCTCCACAGAAGGAGACTCCACCACACTCCGAGGCAGCATATTCCACTGCCGGACAGCTCTGACCATCAGGAAGTTCTTCCTGAGGTTCAAGTGGAATCTCCTTTCCTGCAGCTTGAATCCACTGCTCCTTGTCCTAGTCTCTGAAGCAGTAGAGAACAAGCCTGCTCCCTCCTCAACATGACATCCCTTCAAATATTTAAACATGGCTATCATATCCCCTCTTAACCTTCTCTTCTGCAGACTAAACATACCCAGCTCCCTAAGGCGTTCTTCATACTTACCTCTGCATCACTGCATGCTGGTGCAGAATTTTTAGCAACTGGATTTATGGACATTTTTAAAAACACTACTCGGCAGTGGAATAAAGAAAGCTGGCCCATGCCAATTTTCTTGTGCTTCATCAGCTGTCACATGATACCTACAATCCATAGGGCCAGCACATATTTGGAGTGGTTGCCAAGACAAAGGTCACTTGCTCACACAGGCCCTTTAAACACACCAGGAGGCTTGTGACAGAATGTTCATTTAGGGACTAAATCTGCTATTTATATGGAACTCAGGTTAGTAGGAACCGGGAAGAAAAGAGTTGGCATCGATGCAGGAAAACCAGCGTTAACAAGATTCTCTCTATGCCCTCCTATGTGAGGCCTGAGGGAATTGTCTCTACTAGGATAGGAGCAGTTTCTTTGATCCCTCCAGCATGAGATGCCAAATCATCTTTCTCTGGCTGCAGTTCTGTGATCGCTTATTTGGGACTGAGCATAAGTGAGGCAAGTGGGACTTAACTTTCAGATAAACATTTGTAGAATTGGGCTGCTAAATTCTGTTCTGATGCGACTAAAAACCAACCCCTCAGTATGCACATTTCAGAGCCTGGAAATATTACCTTTTGGACTGCAACTCCCAAAACCCCTCACTAGCATTGCTACTGGGAGTTGTCAGCCAAAAAAGTAAGACTTCCAAGCTCCAGAAAAGATACATAGACAGTTATAACAGGTCAAACTGTCCACCATTACACTGCTGTCTGCTCTGAGCTTCAGGCTTTTCCTCTTCACCGGCTACCTAATCCTTTAACTAAAGACACATTCAAAGCATTTGCTCTACCACAGAGCTATGGCCCCTTCTTAACTTAATATATACATTGAAAGACCCATTGTATTTCTTGCCTGGTCTCTACATGGCACTCTTTGCTCTCATTCAGAATGACTCCTGAGGGAGAACAGATATGTTGAGGCCTGTGTATTCAAAGCAGTGTGTCTTGAGGTAGCTGAGGGCTATGCAGTCAAACTTGGTCGGCCTCTTCTGTCAAGCATTTGCTGCCTACATTCTCTCCTTTTTACCTGCTGTTTTTCAATCAGGATCAGCTAAGCAGCTTGGATCAAATGACCTAATATTCAGGTGACTGCATTGTCATTATATCTACAGCCCTCTCATCATCTCTTTCCTCTCTGAAATTTTCTATTTACATGCTTTGTTAGTAATCACTAGTACTAGTAGAAGAGTACAAAGGTCTTTTATCTTCAGCAGATATTAACTAATTAATGTAATCAACAGGAGAATAGTTACTGGAGAGGGGTAAAATGAGGGCACTGCACCCAAATAAGAATTCTGCCCCCTTAATGAATTTTTCTTTCAGTTTGAGCATTTCTAGCATTGTAGCAATTTAATATTTCAGTTGAGCAGTTAGAAATACACTTTGGGTGTCCAAAGAAAAGGGGCAGATAAAGTTATTGAGGAAATGTGCATAGAGCAAATGTAAGAGTTCTAGGTAAGAACTACAGTTGACTCTCCACTTTCATGGGGGTTGGGACATAGGACCCTCACAAAAGTGGAAAAACCATTGAAGATCTCTAGCCCATATTTAACACACAAAAAGTACCTGTAGTGGTGGGGTGGCTGGACATGGCCATGGGCAGATTCCCTCATGCATTCCCTCACTCTCATTCAGGTGTGGAAGGGAAGGGTATGGGATGAGGGAAGCTGGATGAGGGCAGGCAGGCAGTGCATGGTTTTCCAGGGTGGAGGGAGGGAGCGCCACCACCATAACGGCAGTTGCCACAGCCCCTTCCCACTGCCCTTGCCTTCCTTCTGCTGCAGCTGCCATCTCACTGGCCTGCCCCAGCTTCCTCTCCCCATCCCTCCCCGCTCTGTCTGTCCTGGAGACCCACACACCACCTGCTGTCCCTCCTTATGCTTCCTGCATCCCATCTCATCCCATCCCCTTTCCCTTCCCACTTGAGTGAATGAATGAGAGAATGCATGCACGCATGCACCCTCCCTCCTTCTGCTCCCCCGTCCCATCACCTTCCACATACCCACCTGCACAAATGACTGAATGAGGGAATGCATATCCCCTCCCTGTTTGTGCTCCCCCATCCATCCCCTTTCCCTATCTGCCCACTCGCATAAGGGAATGCATGTGTGTGCCCTCCCTCTCACTGCCCTGTCCCAACCCATCCTCCCACCTGCCTGTGCGAGTGCATGAATACATGAGGGAATGCATTCAGCCTCCCTATTCATGCTCCCCTGTCCCACCCCCTGTCCTGCCCTCCCACTTCGCATGTGAGTGAGTGCACACGGAAATGTACACATGGCTGGCAAGCCTGCCAGTTTCATTTTCTCCCAATGACTAAAGATTTGACCATTGACTGAGTCTGACTTGATTGAACATAGCTCAAGATGGACACCAGTGTTATCAAAGCCCCTATTTAAAATGGTGTAGGGCAGCAATAGAGGCAGTAGCAAATAATCTGCAAATAACAAAGACCATTTCCACACTATACTGCTATAGTGCTATTATTCCACTTTCAACACCCTATGGGACCTTGGGGTTTGCAGTTTAGGGAGGGGGCTTTCAGAATTTGTCAGCCAGAGAGCTCTTGGGCCTCAGCAAGCTACAAACTTCAGAATTCCACAGGATGTTGACAGTGGAATGATAACACTATAACAGAGAACAGTGGAAATGGCCCAAGTCTGTGAAGGTCAAACCTGCAAATGTGGAGAGCTGACTATATTTTCAGTGTCTTATTCTGGCAATGGTAGAAATTTGAGGACTGGAGGAGGAATTCTTACCCTATGGGGTTAATGCTCCCTTTCTCTCTCACACACACACCTGTAGCTACGCTTGTGGTAATATGCAAGCTTTTTAATGTATGTCTCTTCTGAGTGCTTATCTGTTCAGAACTTTGTCCTATTGTTTTCTGTGGTGTTTACTCCTAAGAAAGGATGTACAGGATTCTGACTTGAGGCATACTTACTTGGGAGTAAGTCCCAGTGAACGCAGTGGGATCCATTTCTCATTGCACAGCTCATACTGTTGGGGGGACAACTTAAACGGTGCATTTTTAATATAAAGTCATTTTTCTTTTAATGCATTCTTTTCAGAATAATCTTTTCGTGATCCCAAAACAGCTGGGAGAGGGGGTCTGTGGTAGATGGATGAACCACAGTGGGGAAAATTACCTTTTTGAATGAAAACTCTTAGACCCACATATCTAGCATGCTGCCTGGGGTAGTCTGAGAGTTCCCCTTCCAAAAAGTAGCTTCTCCAAGATCTGGGATGAACAATCACTTCCCATGGCCTGTGGGCACACCAAGAGAAGACAGAGGGATAGAGTTTCTCTCTCTCTCTCTCTTTTAAGGATAATTTTTTTTATTCTCCTCCCTTTTATCTTTTTGAATGTTCTTCTCCTGCTTCTCCCCAAAGGAGAAAAAGCACAGCTTTGGGTTGGCTATCCCACCATGTCTCTTTTTTGTCTTTTTTGTAGCCATGACAATTAAGGTGGTCTCCAATTTGCTTTAACTGTAAAATATGAGGCCACTTTAATTGCCATGGTTGCCTCCTACAGAATCCCAGGATCTGTGCTTTGGAGATGTACGGTACTTAGAACTGTCTTCTAGAGAGCTCTAGAACTGTATGTCGTGCAGGAGAACCAGAGGTCTCTGAAGCAGAGAATTCTAAATACAAAAAATACAGATCCCAAGATTCTGTAGAATAGAACCATGGCAGTTAAAGCAGGATCAAACTGCTATGACTGTGTTGTGTAGAACTCAAAGGGGTGCAACGGCAGTCCGCCTTCCCAGTGTGATACACAGAGAAGGCATCCAAAGGCAGGCCTCTTTCTCCACCAGGCAAAGATGGAGTTCTGCTAGATTGAACAACCTCCAGGGGACCCCTAGATTACTGCCTTCAGCCTTACTCCCTTCCTCACTCCACAGAGCTTCTTGAAATGTTCCACCTGTTGAGCAATTAGGCACTGAGAGAGGGAATTAAACAGCCTGATCAAAACACATGGGGGGAGCTTTTTCAAGGGTGAATTCTAAGCATTGAGCAATGAGACCTAGTCCTTCTCTCCTCAGCAGTGATCCCACTCCCTCAGAGATAGTAATGCCACCTGTGCTGCGGTCTGGATTTTTTAAAAGCAAGGTAGCAGTTTTTGAGGGGATGGTTGCAGTTATGTAGAGGATTAGCTCTTCCCTCCCCAGCTGCACCCCACCTCTTAGGTTACACTTTCGTGCTGCAATTAGAATTGTTAAGATCTGCCATTGCAATCAAAGCATAAAAGAAACATGGGGATAAGGAACCAGGAAAATCACTTACCTTTCATCAAATATGGGGTTTTGTTTGTTTGTTTGTTTGGGAGAAAATTTAAGTGGACCACATCTGGCCCAACAGATCAGAGGGACTCCATCTTTGATTAATCAACTTAAAATGGTCTCCAGTTAGATTTTTAAAAACCAAACTATTTATTTTTAAGGTATGAATGTATGTTGCCTATAGGTGGTAGACACCATCTTGGCAGAGGCATTTCCTCTTCTCCTTCAGGAGGGAATGCCGCTTCTAGGATGGTGCTTCATATCTAACACTTGCTCTCTTTTAAATATATCACATCTGTTCAGACACAAATGTATTAATTGATTAATGAACATAGTCCTAGATCTAGGAAATAACAAATACTTTACATGATAAATTAAAATATTAACAGGTGGATTTAATTGCACTTTCCAAAGATCCAGGAGGCCTTCTAAGTTTAGAAGGGAAGAAGAGGAATGCTGGATAAGACCAAAGGCATGTCTAATCCAACACTCTGTTCACAGAGTTGCCAACTGGTTGTTAGTAGGACATGAGTCCCACTGTATCTCTCATTTTATTCTCCAGAAACAGATATGGATGCATACTGTTTCTAATGTAGCAGCTTATATATATCAGTCCTAAATAGTAGATATTGATAGTTCTAACCTCCCTGTATTTATCTATATTCCTTCAAAAAAAAAATCCAAGTTGATGGACATCTTTATATCTTGTGGCAGTCAGTTCCACAGTTTGCCCACATGCTATATAAGAAATTTCTTAAATTCATCCTCAGTGAAGGTGAAACTACACATGACAGGCAGTTGTAACTCAAGCAATAATGGGAAGATATACGCACAAGCAGAGAACTGGTTCCAGTGGCAATTATTTCCCTTTTTACTATTTGTCAGTTTAAAATAACCTCTTTCAGATTGTTCTCTCTATGTGGGAGGAGGGTTTGATATTTGGGATTTTCCTACAGATATGAAAATGGTAGGAGTGTACATTCTGAGTGGACAAATAGCAGGAAAAGGGTTAAGCAACTCCTCACTTCCACTGGAGACAAAAAAAAAAAAAAAAATCTGACAGGAGTAAAAACAATGAAGCTGCCCATCACATGTAGCTTGGCCCTTTATGCTTCGTTTTTATTGGCCTGTTTCATATGTAGAACTTCCATTCCAGATAATCATGATACAAATAAAACATTTCCTCACTGGAGTGGAGAAAATGAGTCAACTGAGACTCAAGTCAGTCTGTCTAAAGTTATTTTGATATACAGCAGGTCCTGTTTTTATTACCTGTAAAAGACTATCAGAGAAAGCATCAGCTATTCTTACACTTCTGAGGTTTGGCCCCTTCTTTTGCTGTTCCAGAAAAAGCAGTTTGATGGGAATTTCTCAATCATTACTGTCTCAAGATGTTGCTTCCAGGATGCCTGTGTAGTTTAATATGGCCTCTGCCTTGCAAATACTTAGCTATGCAATCTGCTTTAATGATGAGAGCAATTAAATACAAAGAAAGCACTTACGGTATATGAATGTCCTATAATTATGGCCAGAACCACATTGACCATATCATGTTTTTTTAACAACAGATGACCTAAAACCTATTAGTCCTCAGGACTCTTGTTAAAAGAAAGGAGAGCTGATTTTAAACATTTTCATAGTGAAGGCCATCAACAGAGAATAATGCAAAATGTGCTAAAATCCAGTGGTTAATCTCAACTAGAATAGACCCACTGGATCAACAGAACTGACATAAACGTTGACTTACAAACTTCCCATTAATTCACTAAGTCTACTGTAGCTGGGACTAAACCCAATGTTACTACTGATTTACCAGCAGAGCTATCCTACACTTTAATTATGCCAGGCTCCGGAGGCAGGACTACCATATTCAGTACTCACTGTGCCACGGGTAAGAACTGTGCAGCCCTTTAGAAATTGTTGACATTTGGAGGGCTGCTCAATTCCCACCCCAATGGTCTGGAATGTCTTTCTTCCTGAAAGCCAAATTCAGTTCAGAGTAGGAGGGGTGATGGCCATGTATTCCACTGGTAGACAGTGCCAACACCAGAAGGTGAGACCAAAATTACAAGTGTATTTTAGCTGGAAGCTGTTATTGACCAAAACTAAGTCCGATGCAATGTATTTCAACATTTTAAAATGGGAGAAAACCCATTTCAAAAATTGGGAAACAACCAAACGAGGGTGTCATGAGGGTGGGGATATGGCCATCTGGCAAAGCCCAGATGGGGACTCTTGAAGAGCCTGATTTAGCTTCTGGGCTTGAAGTTCCCCAGCCCTGCACTGGTCCTTAGAGGGGAAGTCCACAAAAATGGCAGAATAGCAAAAATAGCAGACATGCCCACAGCTTTCACAAAAAAACACGCCATAGCCCATCCCCATGCCACAAATATACAGAGGGAGTCAATTTGCTCATGACAAGTATGACACACATCCATCTCACATCTGTATCATCGTGCAACGTACAAGCAGTGCTAGGGCCCCTTCAGTTCTTCACCCTCGATGACACAGCCAAGAGTAACCTCACTGCTGCTAATCTTCAGGCCCCCTTCCAGTTTTTTGTTTTTATTTCCAATGTTTTAAGTCAAAGCAAATAAAAAGAATGTGACTGTCAGGTGAGGAAAGGTGTGTGTTTTAACTAGATCAGAATAGGAAAACAGTGTGGTTGGAATAATTATGCAGTTAAAATGCTAAAAAATAACTGAGTTTTGATTAGGCATGATTAATGGAACCATGCATTCTTGACATTCCTGTTATATTCATGTGGAAATATAAACAACTACATTCCAATGATGTGTAATCCCTGCCTTCCTGAGACCTTAGGCAAAGTTCTTCATAATTTTTCAATGTTTTCTGAACAAAACTTTGACACAGTTCAAAATGTATGTAAGCATTGCCTTAATTTGTAATGAAAACCCGGTCATGTCTGCCTAAAATCACCTGCAGGAGATATCAAAAAATTAAAATACACATGCATTAATTTGCTTTCACTTCATTTAGAGCAAAGTCATCATATTCTTGGGATTAAGGTGGAATATGTTTTGGCTATTTTTGTATGTGAGAGACAAATGTATGCGTGGTTGCAGAAAAGCGATACTGCTCCTTGATCTTACAAGAAAAAA
The DNA here is from genome assembly GCA_948474755.1 of Ctenosaura bakeri. NCBI lineage: Eukaryota > Metazoa > Chordata > Lepidosauria > Squamata > Iguanidae > Ctenosaura > Ctenosaura bakeri. The sequence continues at coordinate 1,625,624 of CAOLHI010000381.1, read as the reverse complement.
AGTAAAAATGGAAATACTGTACATAAATAGGGCACTAACAAAAAAGATCTAAACTGCCTCAATTTTATTCATTCAGTCTATTTATGTGCCACTTTTTTCCTCCAAGTTTCTCAAGACAATGTAAAAATTCATATTAAAAACACTTTCTTAAGGTCCACAGCCATCTAAATACAATATTAAGTCAGCAAAGACTAAACATAGCACTGCACATCTATGAGTGTCATACTACAATCGAGGGCAAATGTTTATAGATGGTTTTTGTTCAGAGAATTTCCCACTTCATTATGTTTCAGAACTTTTGTTCAGGAATCAGCTTTGAACATGCAGGACATGCAAGATGTTTACAGCAAACGATTTTCCTGTACATTCAACAACAGTTATAAATTCTATATATCAGTACAATCCTAACTCCTCCCCAGGGCACACACACACTAGAAAGGGAAGAGATTTCAATTCTGTTTAACAAAATGACACATTTGTACTTCCCAAATGAATATGTGAAGTGGAACAAAAACAGAATTTCCATTTCTCTAGTTTTTGCAGTGCATCCCACTCAACCAAATAAAAATGAATATAGAATAGTTTACTGGAATGTCTACAGAAATTTATATTAAGGAATTACACAGGGGAAAAAACAGCTTGCAAAATTCATATATTATGCAAAAATGCATACAGTAATGCATATATTTGTCAAAAGTGCACACAAAGATGCAAGCATTAGGTGAAATGCATATAGGAAAGGTGGATATTAGACAAAATGCATGCAACAACATACAAACTTTACAGAAAACATTGCAAACCAGTAAAGGAACAGAACAGAACAAACTGAATGCTGGAAAAATTAGAAGGAGAGGAACTGAGACAGATTTGCTCTTGCCTGCTACAGACATATGTTTTCAAGGCTGTTTCTGTTAATACCTCATCAGATCCTAGGTCAGTACTTTTTCATCATTATTTGTCCTTTAAGTCCACTTTTCCATCCTGTCCAGTTGAGTGCACAAGGAGGATTTGTCCATGTATGGTTTTACAAAACACTGTCTTACTTTCATTAAGCTAAGCTTCCTGCTGATGTCATTCTTGCATTACAAAGGTCTTAATTTAAACCATGACATAAATGCTTTTCATCAGTTTGATTTTATTTTGTTCTTTCTGCCAAAGTTCTTGCATTTTTAAAATAAAGAGTATGCTGTATAATAATTGCTGCAGGACAGAGTACTTTATTCTCAAATATGAAAGACAAATGGGGTGTGACATGCATATGTTTCAACATGCAAGAGTTATTTCTTCAGGACCTCACTTTCCCCATTCTTTTCTCCATAGAATAGTTTTCTTCCTTTCAGTCTGACCAAATAATAGCAGGAGATGAACACAATTCCCAATAACAATTGGACCAAGAGGTGAAAAATGTTTTGCCTTTTGAACCCCCCTTCCCTTCCCATCAGAAATTTGTGGATTATATTTCACAACTAGGGTTGCCAGAATGGAAACTGGAGAGCAGTGTAGAAGAAGGAACTTCAGCAGGAGTTGCTTGTTACCTAGTTGCCTAGTCTCTAAGAGCATGCATTTATTCTAAATTATTATGTTTTGTGTCTAAACATATTGTAAGTAGAGAGATAAAACTGTATGGTTGTTGTGGGTTTTCCAGGCGTTGAGGCCATGTTCTATTAATATTTTCTCCTGACCTTTCACCTGCATTTGTGGCTGGCATCTTTAGAGGATGCGTGGAAGAGTGAGGAGGGGAGACATCCTCTGAAGATACCAGCCACAGATGCAGGTGAAACGCCAGGAGAAAATACTAATAGACCACAGCCTCAGAGCCCGGAAAACCCACAACAACCTATGGATTCCGGCCATGAAAGCCTTCAACTTTAACATAAAACTGTATGGTTTCTACATTTTTTACAATCAAACTGTATTTGTTATTTCATGGTTTTACACATCAGCTATTCTAGGTTCTACAGTGAAGAGTGCCCTATAAACATGATGCATGCATACATGCATAGATACAACAGCAAAGAAAGCACCAACACATTCAGGCCAAGCCAACCTTTAGTCACAGTGAGGCAAATGATTGCTATTGGCTGAACTAGGATGCAGAGCAGTAAGGAGTCTGGAAGATAATATTGATGATCAACTAGCATTCCACCCTCTGACAATCTAGCAGATAACCACTGTCGGTTGGGATGGCAGAAATGACTCCAAGAGACCCTCATCTTGTCAACAGTTCATTAATAATTGTTCTGTCTCTAAGGTGCCGCAAGATTCTTTGTTATTTTTTTGCTGCAGCAAAGTAATGCACACCCATCCCCCTGCCCTAGATATTTCATTAATCACTTTACTTCTGGAAAGCACTATTTAGCATTACGTAGTAGTTGGGTTGAAACAGTGCATGCTGACATCCAGGAAAAGGGAGGCACATCTTTTGGCACATAGCTCTCCGTGCTCAGACTTCAGATGAAGATGAGGTGATGGTTGCTCCCTAATTTCCTTGAGATGGCAAATAAGTCACTTGCACTCTGTTACTGTAGTTTCTAGCCCAGACTTGTGGGATATTAGATATCATTTTGATATCAATAATTCTCCACATGCTTGCGAGGCCCCCAGACAAGCTCGCATACAGGCACGGCTTCTAATCGCTGTAATATTCCCAACAAATACAGGCAGGCCAGAAATAGCCGTCCTGCCGCTTCAGGAGACCTCAAGGCAAGTACCACATTATGTATGCACGTTACAAAGAACTCCCTGCCCCGAGCAGGCAGCTTGATGAGCCGAATACTCATCTGTCAAGCACTCCGCGTTTGCATACTGGCTACTCTATTGACAATTCGGATTTAACTCAATCGTGTAAAATTCTGACCTTTCGGAGGCTTTGTCTTCAGACCGAAACTCATTGTTTTCCCCAAGTACAGACTAGCCTACAGCCACATTTTCCCCTATAAGAACCCCTGACTTTGAGTGCTTCCTTGGATCGCTCCTGACTTCCATCCTGCCTTGCTGCCGCTTTGCTTGGCGAGCCTTCCCCTCAGTCCCACGTACTGTGAAACTTCATATCCACGAACTTCGTCTTCAGACTACCCAGGCTTCAGGACAGGTGTAGTATTTTCCATACCAAAAACCTCCTCTAAAAATCCCTCTATCCAACTCCAACCTTTATTTCTATAGTTATCTGTTTGAGTGTGTTGCATACACTTGTTTGGCTGTATTTTAATAAAGACAACAATTATTATTTACTTCTGTTTGCTCCTTGACTCGACCTGACCCCGTGGACATTGGGTAAAAGATCTCGCTCCGTTGCCCTGCCTCTCGTATTGCTAGCTTGTGCTCTTTTGACTAATTCCCAACTTTGTAAATTGGAGCGCACTTAGCTGTCCCTCACAGGACCCCCAGAAATCAGGGTAACAACTCACCATGCTCTTTGGAGGAGGGCAACCAAAATGGTGAGGGGCCTGGAAGCCATGCTCTATGAGGATAGACTTAGAGAGCTGGGTATGTTTAGTCTGCAGAAGAGAAAGTTAAGAGGGGACATGACAGCCATGTTTAAATATTTGAAGGGATGCCATGTAGAGGAGGGAGTGCGGTTGTTTTCTGCTGCTCCAGAGACCAGGACAAGGAGCAAAGGATTCAAGCTGCAGGAAACGAGATTCCGCCTGAACCTCAGGAAGAACTTCCTGACAGTCAGGGCTGTCCAGCAGTGGAATGTGCTGCCTCGGAATGTAGTGGAGTCTCCTTCTTTGGAGGTTTTTAAGCAGAGGCTGGATGGCCATCTGTTGAGAGTGCTTTGAGGGTGTTCCTGCATGGCAGGGGGTTGGACTGGATGGCCCCTGGGGTCTCTTCCAACTCTACATTTCTATGATTCTATGATCTATGAGATGTGGGAGATAAGGGCAGCAGTGCCTCAGCTTATGCTAACTCCCTCCCCACTGCTATTTGATGATTGTGATGGATATGACTAAGGGCCTTTCTGCACTACACTGTTATAGTGCTATTATTCCACTTTCAACCTCTTGTGGAATTCTGGGGTTTGTAGTTTACTGAGGCCCAAGAGCTCTCTGGCTGAGAATTCTAAATACCCCTCCCTAAGCTGCAAACCCCAGGATTCCATAGGATGTTGAAAGTAGAATAATAGCACGATAACAGCGTAGACCCTTAGTCAGAAGTCTAGAAACTGAGGTGATGACTGTCAGTCATAACTAACTTGATCCCATTAAGGTCAGTTAGTCTCCTCTGGGTCTGGATCCAACTCCCTATTTGCTTTGTTATTTAAATAACTTTTAACAGTAGCAAAATTTTCCATTTGCCTATTGATACTTTGAGAAATGTGCATTTATTGGGGGGGTCACTTTAGAATTAATTAAGTCAGATGCTAAATACAGAAATATAGGTATGGAAGAACAAAATTGTCTTCCACAAATAAGAATTCTGCTCCCAGTTTTTCTGTTTCCATATTCAGTCATGTAGGGACGGGGGGAGCGATGGGGAGGCTCACCCTGGCAGCAATGTTTCTGGGGCATCCAAGCTTGTAGCCACACCCCCACGTGCCGTGGCCATGCTCCCACACACTGCTGCAATGTTCCCGCGTGCCATGACCATGCTCCCCGTGTGCCATAGGCACACCCCCATGTACCTCACCTCCGCTCCCATGCCTTAGCCCTGCCCCTTCTCCACATACTCCAATCTCTGCTGCTGCCCATATTTCTAACATTGCAGCTGCTTAAATGTTCATATGAGCATTTAGAAATGGTAGATATCCAAAGAAAAGCAGCAGGCAAAGTAACCAAGAGGATGGAAAGACAGCAAATAGAAGCATTTTAGGTTTGAATATTTTTCAACATCTCACTCTCTGGAGTGTTAGAAATTTAGGGACTGAAGGAAGATTTCATGGGGGTGTAGAATTCGTATTTGAGATGATTTGAAAGGGTAATGCTATCATGCAGTCCCATAGCTATATCACTGAATGACACCTCCCCAGCATTCTTTGTGGGTTTAGACTTTCTCTGCTGCTAACATAAAAATCATCATGAAATTATGCCTTGAAATCACATTTTGTCAGGGTAAGTAGTCAATATGGAGAGGCTGGAGACAGAACATTTTAGATAACAGCTCCTATCTTACTTTTCCAGCCAGTGACCATGCTGACTGGGGGATTTTGGGAGCTGTAGTCCACAAATAATATTTATAAGCTGCATGTATATTGAATATTCACCAGATACTGGAGATTTTATGTTTGATTCTACATTTTCCTTTTATTACAAGAACCCTTCTCATTTAACGTTATCACAGATATTTGGCAGGCACTTATTTGATGAGAAATCATATGAAGGGGGAAGCCCTGACAGTGAAATACTTTCTATGAGTGCTTTCATATAACTAGCCTTCTCACATTTCAAAGAAGTGCTAATTTTCATGATTTTCTACAAGCAGTTCTTTAGATATATTATCATAGGAAGCTACAAGGTATAATGTCAAAAGAGAGATAATGTTAGCAAGTTCTTTACTTTTCTGCCATTGTGAGGGCAAGGTTAAAGGAAGAGACTCATAAATTTAAGAAGCAGTCATGTAAACATAAAAGATATTTTACTGCATTGATGCTTGTTGGATGTCTGCTACTGGATTAATTCAGGCACAGAAGAAGGTAAGTTCATTTGAGGAGCATTTTTGAAAATGAGTGTTTACATTACAACAAGGGGGACAGTATGTGGGGTTATCTTTAAAGACAGTTTAGAAGCCTTAAGTAGTACAGAAGCCAGCTGTCCAAGTGCTGGATGTACTAACAATTTGAAGCATACCATTCCAACCTCACAACAAGTACACTGGTTGCTCTTTCATGTTCAGGCCCACTTAAAAGTGATGGTATTAGCCTAAAGCGATTGAAAGTACTTTAAATGTTCTAAATCGGGGTGGGCAAACTTCAGACCATGGGGCCAAATCTAGCCTACCCAGGGTTGCACTGTGGTCCTCTGAGATTCCTTAGAGTGCTGTAGCCCCTTCCTCACAATACCGTCATTTGAGGGTTTCCTAGATTTTGTATCTTTCCTGCCTCTTCTAAAAGGTTGAAATGCTTCTCCTAAGCTTAGCTACTAGTGTAAAGAATTCTGAGATAAACTAAGATGGCATTTTTGTCCCTCCGCTTTTGACCTTGCTCCTTCTCAACCCCAAGCCCTTAGAACTCCTCTGAAACTCAAGTTGGACATTGGACTGGAAGAAGTTCCCCTAAATGGTTTGGGGTTAGGTTCTCTGAAGCACTGCTGCACCAGTGTCAGCCTGCCCAGAGTTCGAAACTGACCAAAATGGCCTTGGTCACATACTTATCACTCAATGCAGTCTGGCTGGCAGGCACATAATACAGCACCTTTTCAGTGGTGGTTCTACATCTCTGGAACATTCAGCCTTGAGAAATAACACTTGGCTCCCTCTCTTGCCTATCCTAGGGAGGCCCCAAAGCCTTTTTCTTTTTAATTCCTGCCACCCTTGGTCATGGAATTATACTGAATTTACTATTCTCATTTTAAACTAATTTTAGCACAATTTGCCCTAGGCCTTAATCCTACTGTTAAGTCCAACTAGAGTAGACCCAATGAATGAATGGTAACTTGGTATGTCCACTGCTTTGTAAATTCACTGACTGAGTAAATATACTGTAGCTGGGACTTCCGTGTGCTTGTGGTGCTCTTTCAGGTTTTTTAGAAAGTAATTCTTGCTTTTAATGTGAAATGTCAATATTCTGTTGTCTTGTGTTGCTTCAAAATGATTCTCCCACCATCATCATTAACACTTTAGGAAGACTGCTAGGCTGAGATATTGTTGACAATATTGTTATCCCCTTAGCAGACCCCGTCCCAGGGGGATATAAAATATTAATATCAAAAATATGCCAGAGAGGTTGCCCAGGAACTGGGTGCGTAGACAAATAGGTCAAGCGATCGGACATAAGTCAAGGCCAGGAAAATCCCGGTCAGATTTCCCAAGGAGACCTCAGGCAAGGCATGTCCGTACAGACAAAGGGTCCTCAGCCACAAAGTTGACTTGAGAGGATTACTGGGTTTTCCCCCTGTTGAGCAATGCTTACTTTGACAAATCCTACAAGGGTGAGGTCCATTTACATGAAACAATCATGCAAGCCATCAAGTTGCTATTGTGCTGTATTTTCCTTCTATTTTGGCCATTGTTCTTCCCAGGAAAGGGCCTGCCCTCCAGAGGCGTTCTGCCCTACAAGTAGTCCCTCTTTTCGAGACTCACTTCAGAGAACTCCCTGCCAAGCTAGCAGTCCGGCACTCTGTTAGTTGAGTTCTCTCCTCAGCTGCCTCTTTTCACTGGGCTCCTTCTTTCTCGCCACTTCCCAGACCAAAGACTTCTGGACAAGTGCAGCATTACCACCTTTACACCCTCTCCACTTTATCCCCTGTAATTTTTCACCTCTTTCCCTTCTCGATAGGCCTTGTGTGCATGAGTGAGTGAGTGCGTTTGTGCGAGAGAACATATTTGTTAATAAAATTCATTCATTGATACGATTGGCTGGCTTTTGCTTGGTCTGACCCAGTAAAAATTGGGTTGAAGGTCTCGCTGGGTTACCGTGCCCCTTGTTCTGCTGTAGTCAGTGCTCTGCTAATTCCCCCAGTCTTTTCCTTTTTGGAGCAAATCAAGGCATCCCCCAGGGGACCCCTAGAAGTCAGGGTAGCAGTATAATATAATGCTCTAGTAGTATAGATCCATAGAACTGCAGAGAGAAGTAAGATGACCAAACTGGTGGTAGCGGGGACGGTAGACCTGTAATTCTAAAAGAACCATAGACTGTTGTGCCATCTGTTTGAGAAGGTTTCAGGTACCTTGCTGAAACTAGTAAAATGGCCAATTGTTTATTTAATTGTTTAGTTAACGGGAGAAGAAAACCCAACAACAGTACACCTCCTCCATGTCCACTTCATTGCTCTCATCATCATCACCACCACCATCATCTCTTTATGGCCTAGGGGAGGAACCTATCTTCAGCTATATTAAGGCAAGGAGAGACCTGCTAGATCAGAATAAAACCCTTTTAATCATGCAAATAACCAGTGATTCTTTCTTGCCAGATGGCTATTGAAGGCCAGCAACCTTCAAAGGTTGCTAGGGTCTTGGGTGCCAAGGAATGGAATAATGTTCTTTCTTTCAAATAAGGAGATAAAGAACCAGCTCCTGACCTGATGCATCAGAACAGTTAGTAAAGTGTGAAGATACAGCCCCTTCAAGCCAGCAGATACAAACCATTAGGTGGACCCATGGGTGTAGCTACAGGGAAGGGGGAGCAGAATGAAGGTTTTGCTTCTCCTAATCGGAATTCTGTGCCCCCAGTGAAATTTTTCTTCGGTCCCAAATTTTTAGCATTGCTAAGTGAGATGGGGTAATCACAGTGGCGGAGCTTGGAGTGTGTGGAGGGGTGGGTGGGAGCAGGGGACGGAGGGGTGAGAGCGTGGCTACAGCACGGGGGCATGCCTACTGTGCGGGGGGCAGGGCTACGACACATGGAGGGCATGGCTACAGTGTGTAGGGGCAAGGCTATAATGGATGGGGGGCTACTATCCGCGGGGCTGGGCTATGGCACGTGGAAGAGGGCAAGTAAGGAGCCGTGGTGCCCCCCCAAAATTGCTACCAGGGTCACACTGTCCCCATCGCCCCTCTGTCCCTATGCAACTGGGTAATTATCTAGAATTCTTACATTTGCTGTCTTTGCATTCCCGTGGTAACTTTGCTTTGGATGCCTGAACTATATTTCTGAGTGCTCAACTAAAGCTTTCAGGTACCACAATGTGAGAAATTTGGGGTTTGAAGGGAAATTTCATAGGGGTGAATAATTCTTATTTGGAGGCAAGGCCTTCGTTTTGCCCCTTCCCCCTAGCTGGGTGGAGCTCTTCCAGGACGGAAACTCTAAATTCTGTTGTCCATAGAGCTGCCTTACTGGCAACATGGCACTGAGTTCCTGAAGACATCTAACTTTCTTCTCAGATTCTGTGTAAAGTCTGTATTTCCTCTTCTAGTTTATTCTTGAAATAGGAAGAATGTTACTTCCTCAGCTTAGTGTAGGTAAGAGCCTGAACTTCCAAATAGGAAACAATTGCTTAAAACACCTTCAGAATTATTTCAGATTGTGTGAATACTACTTTTTTGGCCTATAACTTCTACAATCCTTCTGAGGGAGTTTTAGTTAAAAATACAATGGTAGCCTTAGGTAAACTGCTTTCCTTTTTTCACTTTCCATCCAAAATATGACAACAATAATACCGACTGCTTTATAGTGTTTATTTATTTAGCTTTATTTGGTTTTGCATCCTGCTGTTCATTCCAAAATGGGACTGACGATAGCTCACAATACAACTGAATAAAAAATCCAATAGAAACACAAACCAAGCCCAGATATTATTAAAAACACAATTGAATCAAAAACAGAAAATATATAAAAAAATAACACCCACCAAGTAAAATGCATTTTCTTCCTGAACCAATTGGTAACAAAAGGCCTGCCTGAATGAAAAAGAGAAGGATCACAGTGGGGAGGAGCAGTCCAGTCCACTGGGACTCAAAATTAAACTCCCTGGAGCAGTACCTGTCCACAAGCAATCAGCAGCTCACCCGTAGAAGATATCCCTAGTAAAAAGTGATAATTGTAGCCAATGGGAAGAAATATGGTACAAGTTCATCAGACATTTGATAAAAACAACTGCCCCCGCTTCTGACATTAGATACCCTGAGAAGCACCAATCTAGTCCCCTTTGGTAGGGAGTTCTATATCCTTAGCAGGAGTAATGAGAAAGTCCTCTTCTGCATCCCAGCAAATAACTCTTTGAATCTCTCCCTGAGATCTCAGAAGAAAGGATTACTGACACCAGGGCCACCTTATCCATTAGGCAGTTTAGGCACAGTGCCTTGGCCCTATGAAAATTTTAGTGCCTATGAAAACAGGACATTAGGGCCTACAAAAACATCCCTAGTGGTATGGTGAGGTGAGGAGTCAAATATAAGAGTGCTTAGGTGTTACCTTGATTTCTGGGGTCCCTTGGGGGACACCTCAATGTGCTCCATGCAATGGGGAATGGAAACTAGCCAGAGCACAAGCAATAGCAATGCAAGAGGCAGGATAACATAGCGGGGTCTTTTACCCAGTTTTTACGGGGTCAGGCCAAGCCAAAAACCAAACAAAAATGTCCAATAAATGATTTTATTGAAGGAAGTCTCACACAGCAATGCAATCACTCACACACTCACTCAAGACCTATTAAGAAGCAAAAGAGAGGAAACTGCATAGAGGAATACTGAAGGGTGTAGCTGGGGTTACACCTTTGTCCTGAAGTCCTTGGTCCGGGAAAAAGAGTGGAGAAGTGGGGCTCAGCACGGAGAGGACTGAGGGGATCACTCAACGGATGGAGCAACGGTCTGCTGGGATGACCGGGAGTGATCCAAAGAACCACTCAAAAACTGGAACTATTTGTAGGAGGAAAGGTACCTGGAGGACTAATCCTTTTCCAGGGAGAACAACGGGTGTTGCAGTGGGCACGAAGCTCCTTTGCACGATGGGATTACAAGGTGTTGCAAAAGCCTCAGGACCTTCGACTGTGTTAGTTTGTGGTGTGACTTCATGTAAACGGTCCTCACCTGATGGAATATTTGCTCAACTTGGGGCAGACATGCTAATCCCTTCAAGTCGGCATCTCAGGGCTGAGGACCCTTTGTTTATTGTGGGTTTACACATCTTGAGGTCTCCTGAGGCTACGAGACTGGGTATTTTACTGGCCTGACTTGGTTTTCGATCTTTTGACCATTGCTACCTATGTGCCCATCCGGGTGACCTCTCAGGCACCTTGAATCAAATTTTAAAATCAAAACTGTAAACCCCGGGATAACGTTTTTCCAGTGGAGAAAAATAAGGCCTCTGAAAACTGGACTGACACGCCCAATGTGAAACATTCTGAAAAGATCTGGTAGGGTAATCATCAATACAATCATCTGTATCATGAACACCACCATAATAAAATAAACAAAACTGTGTCATAAACAACATATCTGTGTCAGTCAACAACATGTTTCTGTTGATTGAGATGTTTAGAATCCATCCCTATTACTCATTCTATGACAAGAATTTGATCACTGAAATTTATTTTGAAAATGAGACAAATTTCCATTGCTGTAAAAACTCACTTTTATTTTGTAGAAACATAATTCATCTTTTTTGGCTTCAGGTAGAAGTGAAATGGACTACAGATGGGGAACTGTATTCTGAAAAATATCCAGCATTAGGGATGGGGGAGGCAGCAGATATCTCCACAAAAAAAGACCAAGCACCCCAGGTTCAGTACCTGCTTAAAAAACCCTCCAATGACTGTTTTAAAAAAAGAGAACAGTAGTCAAAATGGCCTCCAAGAGCTGCAGTCCAAGTAGCTACAATCCACTCTACCACCTCAGGATTCTACGATCTCATTCTGCTGCATGTATAAGGTTCAGTGTGTAACACCTGAATTCTTCTGGAATTATTTTGAAATCATAATTTGCGAAATGCAGATTCCCAAGACATCCCTCTATGAGAAAGCTTCCCACACTACTCACTGAGTAATTCAGTGCATGACTGAGGTATGGAAATTACTGCCTGAGATCGGTGTTCAGTTTCATGTGCCAGGACCTCCTTCCTCTGTGTATACTTTAGTGATGAAGATACCTGAAAGCAATCAGCCCACTCACCCCCATGTGCGTACATGCCACAAAATACTTTATGTAAGGATAGCCTGAGGCTCATAAACCCTGGTACTAATACCTATTACATAGCCATGATTTTCTATATTATGCCTCAAAGCCTTATCAGATGCATTGATGACATCTTAGGGGTGTTTGTCCCACATGTAAGAAACCATCAATACCCACGGCAAAACAAACACTTTAAAACATGAACAGACTATACAGTGTTTAGCAACAGTGGAATGTATCGAGTTCATACAGGGACTGTCCTCGGGCAATTCAATCATCATAATTGCACATTCACACTGTGTTTTCTGACATATTCTTCTCTATGAAGTCCAGGATCTGGTATTCTTTATTTTGAATGAATGTAGATGCCTCCTTCAGGGTCTAAAAGAGCAAAAAATAAAGTGTCAACCGCATTCCAAAATAAACTCTCCAACATGAAAAATGACGGCTTGCAGTACACAACTCCTTCCAGATCCTTTTCTTAAAAAACAAAAACATGTAAATCTGCTCTTCTTCAGAACCAGTGGAAGCAGAAGTGATAAACATTAGGTCTAGCGCAAATTTTATTTTTATTCATTTTGGTGTAGGAGATTTTCCATTCAGTTCCACAAAAAGCAATTTTTCACATTTCATATGCTAGTTTTAAGAATGTGTCATGATGCACAAGCTTGATGTAGTCTCACAGACTTAAAGAAAACAGAGACAAGAGTGAGCATTATTCTGTTTGCCAGCATCCTCTGCAATCAGTGGCTCCCTTAAGGATCAATAAAGTAGAGAAACAGACATACATTGGATCACACTAGGAAGACAAATGGTTGGTGGCTGCTCTGACAGTGAGTTGCACCAGACTAAAGAATACCCATTGAAATCAGTGGGTCTGATTTAGTCATCATTTAGCCAGGATCTAACCTGTTATTTTTCTATATATAGAGTAGAGGATATGAAGCATCCAAAGTGCACTTCTTCATAATATCTAAGTATCTGTAAGACTTTCTAACTTACTATGCTGACTACAGTAGTACAGTCCTCCCTCTGCATTCATGGATTTGACCTTCACAAATTTGATTATTCATGAGGCACATGCTTGCCCCCCCCATTTTCCTTCCCCCATTCCCTTGCATTCCTCACTCCAGGCTCTCCAGGCTTGTGTTTAAAATGGATATTTTTTTCCTTTTCAGGTGAGCAAAGCCCTCCTCCCACTGCTTGAAGAGTGTCTTCTCTCTCATGTGGCTGCACTTTCTGCTGTGTAGTGTCTGCTTATTGGTCAGGTGCTCTCTTTGCTCCTACCCCTCCCTTTTCAACATAGCCACCAGAAGTAACTAGAAGGGCGGAAGTGTGCTCTTTTCTCTTTGAGGGGAAAGTACTGGTAAGTCCTTTACTATGTCTTTTTTCTCCTCTGCCCCGCAAGGTGGGGGCCAGAGGCAAAGGAATGGGAAGGGGGAGCTCTGAAGGGGAATCATGAGGGTGGGAGTTATTCCTGATTTGTCCACTTTTACAAGGTTTCTGTGCCCCTAATCCTCATGAATGTGGAGAGCCTACTGTACGGTATTTCACATATGTAATGCATACATATTTTTAACATTGCAAAAATAGAACTTTAGCAGGTTTTTTCTCTGTCATCCTTCAGTTGTTTTTAACCCTTGAAAAGAGCTAGTATGATGTTGTGATTTGAGCATTGGTCTAGGACTCTGGAGACCAGGGTTCAAATCCCTGCTCAGCCATGGAAACCACTGGGTGACCTCAGGCAAGTCACACTCTCTCAGCCACAGAAGGAGGCAAAAACAACCCCCCCTCTGAACAAATCTTGTCAAGAAAACCACATGATAGGATAGCCTTAGAGTCACCATAAATTAGAAACAATTTGAAGGTGCATAACAACAGCTCTTAAAGATAGCAAACAGTCTTCAGCTCCTTTTAGAATAGTGCTTTTCAAGCCATGAGTCCCAAAAATATTTCTGAGTGGATCACACAATTAAATCATTATTTTTTTCCTTTCCCACTGACCATTATTGTTCTGTGGCCCCTTTAAGACAGGGGTGGGCAGAAGACAGATTGAGATTTGCTCCAGCTGATCTACAATAGATTGCTAAGAGTTTCTGAATCCCAACTGCATAACAAGCATGACAGCTAAAAAGCCCCTCCCCTAAATTAGATTGATGAAAAAAACACAAGGAAAGAGACCTGAAGTGGATTAAAGAGTGAAGGTGTTTATAAGCTTGCTTCTAGCACTGACCATAAATGCTGGACTGAATGCAGTCTCCTTGTCACTTTTTTCAAGGTTCTAGGGAGAAAAAACTAATAAAACAGTAGCTCCTGGATACCTGAGGTCTGCCCACTCCTACTTTCAGGAAAAAAAACAACCCTGACCCTCTGTATATGTCATTCTTGCATTTTATATTTCTTATCCTCCAAAAGAGAGAATCAGTACACACTTGTTGTTTTGCTGCTAACCACTTGCTGTCTTCTCAGTGTGATTGCCTCTCCATGGTTGAATTTATTTGTAAAATACAGAGCTTGGGAACATTAGTTTTAGATTACAGTTCCCAGACTGGCTAGTTTGGACTTTTCTGTATTTCCAAAAAGTAACATTTCCAGGTTACATTAATGCCTGCAACCCATCACGGACAAGTTCATGGCATCTTTTGAAAAAAGATTCCATTGCCACTGGAGTGGTTATGCAAACTCATCTGTTTGCCTGAAAAAAGAGATCCACCCAGAATGTTTATGTGCTGGATGGATAATATGTATGCATGGTGTGTGCCAGGTAAACTCCCTTGGAAGGGACAAAAATGAGTAAGAAGAATAGGCTAGAGATCTGTGATCTGTAATTGCAGTTAATGGGAATTGCACAGTTACAATTAGCAACTTAGCTTCAAGACACTATCTTTATCTTTCCTAGGTAACGTTTGTTTGTTTGTTTAATTATATTTGTATGTTGCCCTTCTCCCAGCATGGGACCCAAGGTGGCTTCCATCAACAAAATTAAAACAGCAGAACATTTAAAAACAATTTAAAAAAGATTGAAAACATATAAAATCATAAATACCTAAAACAATATTCCATTAAAAACAAGTTACCCAATGAAGCTCCCTGGCTTACACGAAAGCCTGTTTAAAAAGAAATGTTTTCACCTGCCAGTGAAAGGAGAACAGGGAGGGGGCTTGCCTAGCCTTCTGTGGAAGAGCGCTCCACAGGTTGGGAGATTCAACAAACTATGGCTTGAAAATCTTTTTTAAAAATCCAAAATCAAATTTTGATTTTGCCATTCTGTATAAGGGACACCATTTTACTACACCATTGTATATAATGGGACTTGAACATCCATGAATTTTGATATCCATGGGAGAAGGGTCCTGGAACCAAATGCTAGCAGATACCAAGGGCCCACTGTATTTTGAATTGAATTTCTTAGAGAATTTCAGAATTTAGATAAAAGCAAATAAATAAAATATAATCAAAACATAAAATAAGGGAAATACAAATAAAAGAAAATACAGATCTCATTTTTTCAAAAAATTCCAGTTTAATTGTCAAAAGTCTTTCTGAATAAAATGGTATTTGCCTGCTAAGGGAAGGACAATTGGAAAGAAGCAAGCCTCTGCTGATAAAGAGCTTGACAGCCCAGGAACATTCACTAGGAAACCTCTTCGTGCATTTCCAGAAAACATGCCTTGGAGGATCACACAGGAACTTTTTACCAGAGATTTCAAAGTCTGAGCAGGCTTATATGGGAGAACAGTCTTTCAGATAGCATAGCCTGGAACCAAGTCATATAGTGCTTTATAGGCCACAAACAAGACTTTGAATTGTGCCTGGAAACAGGCTTATAGTCAATGAAGCTGCTATAACAAGCTGTCCTATATAGTCAGCCATAGTTTCCAAATATTTTTGTTGTTTTAAATCTCTTTATTAACCATTATAACAATATAACCATATTTATCTTCAAATTTCCATTCACTATAAATCCACTTGAACATATATGTAAAAACAAAAAAACAAGGCCAAGTCCATATATACACCCATTACTTAAGAAAAGTAACCATTAACCCAAACTGAAATTCTTCAACTCCTTGTCCGTGCCTAACAATTTTTCCCGTCTATTTATATTTAAAAATAATATTTTCCTATTTATCTATAATGCTCCATTTCATTAATCGGTTATATAGTTACTCAGTTGTTTCTTCATATTATATTCTTCCTTTTATTCTTCTTTTTTATCCTCAAATCCCATTGGTGAATACTAGCTAGTGGCGACCAACTTAAAATTGTACCACATATCTATTTCCCCAAATCTGAACTTTCTGCTTCTTCTTCCTTTCTCTTTCCCTAGGTCTCTACTTTCTTTCTTCCAATTGAATCTTTGTGTTTTACAATTAAAATACGGCTTACTTTCTCTGAGTATCTCTTAGAATCATAGAATCATAGAAATTCAGAGTTGGAAGAGACCACACAGGCCATCCAGTCCAACCCCCTGCCATGCAGGAACACCCTCAAATCAATCCCGACAGATGGCCATCAAGCCTCTGCTTAAAAACCTCCAAGGAAGGAGACTCCACTACACTCCGAGGCAACAGATTCCACTGCCGGACAGCCCTGACTGTCAGGAAGTTCTTCCTGAGATTCAGGTGGAATCTCCTTTCCTGCAGCTTGAATCCATTGCTCCCTGTCCTGGTCTCTGGAGCAGCAGAAAACAAGCCTTCTCCCTCCTCTACGTGGCATACTTCTTTGATATTCTTTCATTTGCAGGTGGTCTTTCACGGATTACATCTTTATATTCTTTTTACCCTTATTCTTCTATTCCTTTGATTGCTAATTTTCCCCATTCGGTTTCTAATAGAAATAAAAGAGATTGACAATCCTCCTTAAATTGTTTCATAGTATTTTTGGATATCATTGTTGTTAGTTCATCCATTTCAATTAAGTCATATATCTTGATTAACCAATCCTGAATTACTGGTGTTTCCTCCTGCTTCTACTTGCTTGCATATACCAATCTGGCCGCAATAATCATATACGTTAATAGCTTTCTTTGAGATCTTTTCTTTAGGATTTTTATACCATCATTTTTGAAAGGCAAACCACATGGATCATGTCACAGTAGACCAAATGGGATGCACCAAAGACATGTACCAACATGGCCAGATCAGACTTTTCTTTTTCTTTCTTTCTTTTCCTTTTTTTAAGCAAAAAACCCCATAGTGTTTAAAAGAATAGAGTACTTGTTCTTTCTGCACTGCCTCAATCAAGTTCAGAGGGAAAGAACATGAAAGAAAACAGATAAATGGGAGGCCAAAACAGTTATAAGCTAAAACTGAACAATTTAAGATAAGAAGGAAAATGAAATGGACTGAATGTACTATGGTATTCAGATTTCAACTTATGACCAGGATGCAAAGTGCTATTTCACATAGGGCTTACTTTGTCATGCCCAGTGGGATATTGACTCCTCTCCTCTTTTGAATTATAGACTCCTCTATTCTGTCATAAAGTGTTCTGGAAATTTCCCACAAACAGATTTAGCATGCAGACAAATAGAAGTACAAAGCCTTCTTGAACATGTGGAACTCTTATGTAGTTCTTTGGTTCCCAGGACTAGGTTTGTGCTAGGGAAAGCTCACTCTGTATTTCTGGCTATCATATAGACTTAAAAGTGTAAGGGCCCTGCAAGAAGCAAAAAGGGCAATGCTTTTTATATCTGATTCTTTTCCAACCTGATGCCCTCCAGATGTTTTGGAGTCCCATCAGTCTCAGCCAGCACAGCCAATATTCAGGAATGCCTGCAGCTGAAATCTAGAACATCTGGAGGACATCAGGTTGAGAAATGTTCTATCAGTACATATATAATCACATGCCTTGTTGACACAGCTGTGGTTATTGCTGTTCTTCCTTTGTTCATATTTCCATAAGCTCTTTCATTCCCATTTAGGTAAGAGGGTCTTCATTCGTTAGTATGGTGTCCCAGGGTTTGCCAATAGATTGCCCAAGTAAGATAAAAGGTGTGATCACAGCAGGCTATGCTCCCTTAACAAAAGGCGACTCAGCTTCAGCATGTATTCTGACCTACCTCTCAAGCAGCTATACTATATATTTGTTTTACTGTTTGTACTGCAAACACAATAGGAAATAACCAACAGGGGCCCATTCTGGCATGTCTGCACATCTAGTAAGTTAAAGACTTTATTATTCAGTTTATTATTGTAGTATAAAATACTATGATTGGAGAGGGTGGGTGTGAATGCACTTACAGATGAAATGTTTATATAGAATATTTATGTATTAGAGATTATTCAAGTTCTGTGCATCAATGAGAGGACCATGAGTAATCTTACAGTATAATAGTATAACACATTCAGTAATGAGTGTTCACAGGTAACATTTCTTTCCTTTTTATTTCCCTTTCATTGTAATATGTGTATAAATACTTGCCTAATCAGGTAACCCTCCTGACAGGTCTCTTCTTGCCTTAATATACATGAGGATAGGTTCCTCCTCTTTTAAATGCCACAGGATTCTTTGTTCATTTTGCACATATCCTGGACATTTTCACAAATACTCTAATCCTTGTGGGTTTTGTTTAACATGTGAAAATGAATGGGATTTATATTAGCATAAACAATTTTAAAATCAATGCCAGAATTGTGTAGCAAAGGCCCAAAATTAATCATGTATTCCAAAATCTTAACACTATCATTGGTTCAATTCAAATTTTACCCCTTGTTCAGGCTGTATTATTTTTTTCTGCGAAGTCAAGGTTCAGATTGAATATTCTGAAATGTAGATACACCCAACTATTGTTTTTGTATGTCATCAGGCCAGCTTTGACTGAATGTTTCTCCATGAATGAGATGCTTCCAATAGATCCTGCAGACTCAGGGCTTGCTTGAGTCAATCTCTCTGTAATGTGGTATTCACTTTTGCTATTGCCTTTCACTTTTCCCAGCATTATTTCCCCAGCATTATTCCCAGCATTGTAGTTCATCATTTTTTTACTCATAGTATATCCAAAGCATGAGTTTGGTCATTTTGGCTTTTAGAGAGAGTTCAGGCTTGATTTGCAGTCAAAACTATTTATCTTTTTGGCATTCCGTGCTATCCATAGAGCTTTTCCTCAGCATCATTTTTGAAATGAGTTTTTTTTTCCTGCCAGCTTTTTTCAGCTTTCAGAACCATACACAGAAAATGGATGTTTCTGATTTTATTTAATGATATATCTTCACACTTGCGTATCCTATCTAGATCCTTCACGGCTGCATTTCTAAGCAGCAGCCTTCTTCTGATTTCTTGACAACAGTCTCCATTTTGACTGACAGCTGAGCCAAGGTAGAGAAAATGTTGAACAATTTTGATATTTACATTGCCCACTTTAAAGTTATGTGAACCTTCGTCTTTTCAATATTCAGCCATAAGTCTGCTTTTGTACTTTCTTCCTTTAATTTTGGCAGGAGTTGCTTCAAGTCCTTTCTGTTTTCTGCTAGGAACAGAAAATTTACTACGTAGCTCAAATCATTGATGTTTCTTACTTCAGTTTTCATATCTCCTTCACATGCCCACTGAGGCTTTTCTTTCTTTTTGTTTACTGGTCTGATTTTTAGCACTGTCACACAAACAAATATGCTACAGTTATATTTTAATAAAAAATACTGCTGGTTATGATGGAAATGAAAGTTGGATTGATAGGAAGTAGGCATGTGTTATGTGTGCTGAGAATAAGGCAGTGCAAACAACCTTATGTCCATGATCTACCCATTAAAATAACACAGTTCTCTGATTCTTCCTCTAACAAGAAACTTTGATTTTCTGTTTAAGCTTTCTAAATGTACAATCTCACATATAATATTTTCTATAAATATGGGTCTGATGGATTTCAGATTTCAGACATCTTTGAATCACTTAATGCTTTATGATTCCTAATCCTATAAAATGTCAAATATAGTGTGAATCCTAGCATAATCTATCAAAAAAGAAGCAGGGACTCTATTCCAATAACCAACTTATCTGATTTCTTGCTTGAATCCTATTGGTAAGCCCAATTCAGGTAGGTAGACAGACAGACAGATAGATGATAAATAAATCTAATGAATCAATCACTGAATGGTGACCCAATACACAATCACAGCAGTAAGTACTGGAAAGCATGTATAATTAACCAGAAGGAAAAAGGAGCCTAGGCTCTATGTGCTTATGGATGGTCCAAATTTATTCTTTAAAAATCTTGATATGTTTTGGCCTGTTTATAAATTAATTGACTTTCTTCAAGTGCATGAATCCAATCTACAACATAAATTTCTTTATTGCATATCAGTCCAGTTCATAATGAAAGGGCAGCAGTAACTCCACACATTTCTGTTGTACATTGGAATTATGACCTTTTTGATTCAGGGTAGCCCCATGAATTGCATAGGCTTTTCCAAGGCAAAGAATTCTTGGAGTATTGCTTTTGCCAATTCCTTCCTCTGAAATATAGCCTATGGCATCTGGTATTCATTGGTGGTCTCCCATCCAAGCACTAACCAGTGCTGACCTTGCTTAGCTTTCAAGATCAGACAGGAGCTAGTGACTTTAGGATATAATACTGTTGTTTAATTCTTTTTTTAAACTTTTGTAAAATGAAAGTGTAATTGAATCTTATTTTATATTATTGTGAGCTGCATTGGGTCCCATCCTGGGAGAAAGTGTTAGAAATTAGAGTTTCTCAGGGTGTTAGCCCTGCTGGGAAATTCTATGGAAGTTAAAACTGTAAGGATTCAGCCTCCTTTTAGCAGAGTAGCAGAAACAGCATGTCTAAATTTGTGTATGGCTTTTCTGATCTCAAACTGACTGAAGAAACAAAACAAATGCAGGCAGCTTTAGGTTACAAACTTAGAAAAGTTTACTAATGGCTTCTATATTTACATATGTTTTGGGGAGCCTACATCCTAACTAGCTAATGAATAGTAGTAGCTTCATTCTTAACTCACTATCTTCTGATGGAGATGCGAAGCATAGTCGGAGAGGTGGAAGAGGAAGCAAAAATGGAGGAGAAGAAAGATCAAAAGAGGGGTCTCTTTCTTTTATAAGACCAATGACCCAAGCAACTGTCTTGGGTCACATGATCTGATCACCTGAACACTAAAGGTATTTATGATCGTGCAATTAAATGACAGAAAGGCAAATGGTGGAGCTTTGGCATGCAAAAGAGAAAGAACGGCCTATGCTAGCTATGCCCACTTGCTCTAAGAACAAGATGGAGGGAGAGAGAATGCTGGAATTTTCCCAACAGTCCTCTTCTCATTTTCTTGGACTCCCGCTGAGGATCTTCACGCCTTTTCATAGTCTCTGGAACTGGTCTCTTGGTAGAGGCTTGGTAAGGATATCAGCAATCATCATTTCTGTATTGCAGAAATGTTCTAGCTCTTGTTCTAGCTGAATAAGTCCATTACGGCACATCTCTTGCACCTTATGGAAAGCAATGTCAATGTTCTTCTTGAGTGGCTTCTCACTCTCAGAAATCTTGATGCAGCTTTTGTTATCTTGCATCAAAATGGTTGGCTTGGGGACTTCCGGCAAGATGTCAGCACGGTAGGTAGCCTGGAAAGTTGCTCCAGGCTGCCGCTGCAAATTCACAGGGGTAACATCCCCCAGAGGACAGAGTCCCCCCCAAAAGTACCCCTTTAGTAGGTAGGGGGGAATGGAGCAGCTCACATAGTCTGAGATCGCCCCTGTTACTTCAGTTCCTAAGCCGCACTTGGGGTGATATTAAATATCACTTTGATATCAATAATTTGGCCTTCTTTACCTATTCCTCTCCACGTGCTGTGAGGTCCCCCGGACAAGCTCGCAGACAGGCATGGCCACTAATCTCTGTAATATTCCAAACAATATAGGCTGGCCAGAAATAGCCGTCCCGCCACTTCAGGAGACCCCAAATACAAGTACCCTGTTATGTTTGCACACTACTTACAAAGAACTCCCTGCCCTGAGCAGGCAGCTTGATTAGATGAATTTTCATCTGTCAAGCACTCTGCGTTTGCATACTGTCTACTCTATTGTCAATTCGGACTTAACTCAATCATGCTAAATTCTGACCTTTTGGAGGCTTTGTCTCCAGCCCAAAACTCATTGTTTTCCCCAAGTGCGGACTAGCCTGCGGCCACATTTTCCCCCGTAAAAACCCCTGACTTTGAGAGCTTCTTTGGATTGCTCCCGACTTCCGTCCAGCCTTGCTGCCGCTTTGCTTGGCGAGCCTTCCCCTCAGTCCCACATACTGAGACTCCATATCTCTGAACTTCTGCTGCAGACTACCTGGGTTTCAGGACAGGTGTAGTATTACCCAAACCAACAACTCCTCTTAAAAATCCCTCTATCCCACTCCAACCTTTATTTCTATAGTTATCTGTATGAGTGTGCTGCATACACTGTTTGACTGTATTTTAATAAAGATCACAATCATTATTTCAGTTCTGTTTGCTCCTTGACTTGGCCTGACCCCGTAGACATTGGGTGAAAGATCTCGCTCCGTTGCCCTGCCTCTCGTATTGCTAGCTTGTGCTCTGTGCTAATTTCCTCCAACTTATATAATTGAGAGCGCATTTAGGTGTCCCTCCTGGGACCTCCAGAAAACAGGGTAACACCAGCGCTGATGAGGGAGGAGAGAAGGATCGACATGAATGGGAACGAGGAGACGGAGCTAAAAGCCGTGAGTTTGCAGCCAGAGATCTGACAAGTGCCGGGGAAAGACCTTTTTTAAAGGGAAAGTAACAGCAAAAAGAAAACCAGATGAATCTGAGGGTTGATGGAGTTGGCTTCAAAAGGTTTTTGAAATTCAAAGGATGGAATACTTAAGTGAAATCTGGAAAACAAAGAAGGGTAAGTGTGAAGTGTGAAGGGGGTTTAAATGAGCAAAAGAGTGCAAGACTCTAATCTGGGAAAGAGAAAAACTTTATAAAATAAACTCCCCTCCATTAAGGATAAAGGGTGAAAAACTTTGGAAGACCTGTTAATAAAGAAAGACTTATTAATAAAGAAAGAATTAAAAGCATAAAAAGAACATTAAAACAATAGTAGAAGAGGGGAGAAAGGAAAGGATTGAGAACAGTGTTAAAAACTTGCTGAGGGAACTGTGGAATGACAGACAAAACAGAAGATATGAGTGAACAGAGACATAATAGAAACAGAGAGGAATATAAGATGTACTTTGGAGATTTTAAACGTTGCTGGGTTGTGGATTTAACTTCTTGAAGAGAAGTGAAGAAGGGAGGCAGAAATTGTTCCCCTGGAATTGATTGTGGAATAGCTTCCGAAAAGAGAGGTGAAGCCCTGAGGATTTTAAACGTTGCTGGGTTGTGGATTTAACTTCTAGAAGAGAAGTGAAGAAAAATATTGTAAACTTTTGTATATTAGAAATGGCTTCAGAGGGAAGCAGAAATTGTTCCCCTGGTATTGATTGTGGAATAGCTTCTGAAAAGAGAGGTGAAGCCTTGGGGATTTTAAACATTGTTGGGTTGTGGATTTAACTTCTTGAAGAGAAGTGAAGACAGAGATTTTGGGACTAATTCTAAAATTTGAGAATTGAGCATCAGAGTTTTAAGAGGAGTAAGAAGACTGACTTACAAGAGGGAAGATTGGAGCGACAGAGAATTAAAAGGGAAAGTAAAAAGAAAACTGGAGGACAATACAGATTTATATAAGAATAAGAGTGGTTGTAATATAAATGTTACAATAGATTAAGAGTGTATATAATTTTCTCCCTCTAAAAATTTAGGATAAGGAACTCTAAGAAATATCAATAACAGTATTTGTTATTTTTCCATTGGGGGAAACTATATTTAGATAAGCAGTTTTGGATTTGATAAGTGCTGAAAACAATTGCAAGAAATATTATATATATACTGTGAATGTCAAATATCTTATATGCATTACAATAGGTAATAATATAAATAAGGTTGGAAGGAGAGAATAAAAATATTTCAGGACAGAGGAGGGAGGAATGGCATCAGGACAGAAGACAACACAAACACAAATTCAACCACAAGTTTTGGAGAGAAGAGGCTCTACCGGATCAAAGACAATGGAGATGAACAGAATGTTGGAGGAATTTCAAAAAATGAGAAATGAAGTGATGGAGGAAATAAAAGTAAACAGAACAGAAATAAAATCAAGCAGAGCAGAAATAAAACAAGATTAAAAAAAAGAAGTTGAAATACTAAATCAGAGTCTACAAAAGTTGACAACAGATCTGCAAACAATTGATCACAAGGTAGAAGACATACAAGGGAAAAGCAAAAATTTGGAAGATCAGCTGGAACAGATGAAGAAGGAGCAGCAAAAAGATAAAGAAACAATAATACGGTTGGAGATGAGACAACGGAGCAGAAACTTAAAACTTAGAGGGCTCCGGGAGAAGAAAGAAGAAAACCTTACCCAAATAGTAACTGACATTTTGGCACCATAAATAGGCCTAAAAAGAGCAAAGCTTGAACTTGATATTGATAAGGGATTTAGAATTGAATTGGTTGTGGCTAAAAAAATGAGGTCTCCCACGTGATATAGTGGTTTACTTCACCAAAGAAAAAACACGAGATTTGATTCTGGAACAAAACTTTAAAGAAAAACTAATAGTGGATGAGAAAGAAATAAAGATTTTTAAGGACGTGCCACCAAGTGTAATAAGAAGCTGAAGAGAATATGCATTTCTGACAAAAGAATTACAAGCAAGAGAAATAAGATACAGATGGGAGGTACCAGAAGGCCTTTCCTTTTTCTATGAGGGGAGAAGAAGGAAGATAAACTCAGTACAACAAGCTAATGGATTTCAAGAAAATCACTTTAAATCGACAACAGCAGAAGTAAAAAAACAACGGATGGAACACTGGAAAAAACAAAAAAGGATACGGCAATGGCAAAAGATTCGAGTCCAGTGTCTGAAGAAGAGGCAGAACCGGTAGAACCAGAAGAGAAAAAGAAGAAAGGAAAGTAAGACAGTAAAAACAGTATGAAGATAGTAACTTGGAATGTCCGGGGAATAAACTCACAAGTGAAAAGAAGACAGATTTTTCATGAAATAGAAAGATTAAGACCTCAAATAACAATATTATTAGAGACTCATATAAAGAAAAATCAAGACAAATACTTATATAATTCAAAATTAGGCCAATGTTTCACCTCACTATATAAAAAGAAAAAACGGGGAGTGGCAATATATATTGATAAAAATATTCCTGCAGAGAAAATAATAGAAGATGAGGAAGGTAGATTATTAGGAGTAGAACTTGAAAAAAATGGAAGAAAAATATTACTGATTGGAGTATATGCCCCAAATGAGAATAAAGGAAGATTTTACAAAGAAATGAAAGAGAAAATATCTGAATATGAATATGAGGATTGGACATTAGTGGGAGACTGGAACGGAGTCATGGATGTGGAATTGGACAGGAAATCAACTATGAAAAAACAAGATAAAGGACAAAAGGGGAAACTTCCAAAGACTTTTTTGAGATGTGTGAGGAAATAGCAGTAATGGACGCATGGAGAATCCTTTATCCAAACAAAAAGGATTATACATATTTCTCTGAAGTGCACCAATCTTGGTCAAGAATAGATATGATAATGGTATCGAAACAATTTTTAACAGAGATAAAGAAGAAATACTGCCAAAGATTATTTCTGATCACCATCCAATGATGATGCAAATACAAGAAACCACAAAACAATTTCAGTGGAAATTGAATGATAATCTATTAAATGATGAAGAGGTGATACAACAGGCAAAAGAAATATTGAAAAATTATTTCATGGAAAATGTAAAGGAGGACATGAAAATGAAGACAGTTTGGGATGCTTCGAAAGCAGTGATGAGAGTTTTTTTCATTCAAAAAAGACAAATTCAAAATAAGAAAAAATGACAAGAATATCAGGAATTGATAACAAAACTTCAAGAAAAAGAAAAAGAATGTAGGGAAAATTCAAAGAAAAAAATCAATACAAATGGAAATAAAGATAATACAACAAAAGATAAGGATGAATTTACAAGAAGAAATGGAGAACAAGATGCAACAATTAACAGTTTGAGCAGGCAAACAAGATTGGCAAATGGCTTGCATACAGGTTAAAGAAGAAGAGAGAAAGAAATATAATAGCTGAACTAAAGAATGGGAGGAAGATAATTACACAGCAAGAGAAAATAAAACAGAAATTTAAAGAATACTTTGAAAAATTATTCCAGGAGAAAAATCCTCAATATTGAATAGAAGAAAAATGGAAAGAATTTGCAAAAACTAAAAAATTCCAAAAATATCAGCAGAGAAACAGGAACAATTAAATAAAAAACAACAACAGCTGAAATAGAAGAGGCAATAAAAGAGTTGAAAATAGACAAGGCACCAGAACCTGATGGATTTATGGCATTGTACTATAAAAATTTATAAAAGAATTAATACTTCCATATCAAGCAACTTTACACGAAATTGAGAAGGAATGGAAGCCACAGTCATGGGAGAAGCAAATATAGTGGTAACACCTAAAGAAGATACAGATAAGAGAGAAATAACTATAGGCCAATTTCTTTGTTGAATGTAGACTACAAAATATGGGCAATGATACTGGCTAAGCGACTGAGACATGCAATACAGGATAAAATACAAGAAGGACAAACCGGTTTTCTTCCAGGTAGACAAATGAAGAACAATATTAGAACTTTATTAAATACAATTGAATATTATGATAAAAATCCAGGGAAGAAGATAGCCATTATCTCATTGGATGCTGAAAAGCATTTGATAATGTTTCCTGGAATTTTATGCATTATACTTTAAGAGAATATGGCCTGGGAGAAGTATTCTGTAATTGGTTGCAGAAGATATATTGGGATCAATCTGTGAAGTTAATAATAAATGGAGATAAAATGCAAAGCTTTGAAATAAAGAAAGGGGTATGGCAAGGATGCTCGTTATCACCGTTATTATTTATAGCAGTTTTAGAGGTATTACTGCTGGCAATAAATGAAGACCCACAAATAAAAGGATTAAAAATAAAAAGGAAGGAGATAAAGTACAAAGCCTTTGCAGATGATGTAATAATATTTCTTGAGGAACCACAAGGTTCAATACAGAGGTTGAAGGAAATCTTGCAAAAATATGGACAAATAGCAGGATATAAATAAAGAAAAGATGAAGATGATGACATTAAATATATAAAAAAACAAGAAAATTTGGAAAAGAGATCAGGATATCAAATAGTAAGAAAAATAAAATATTTAGGAATAAATATAACAAATAAAAATCAAGAATTATTTGATAACAATTACGTGAAGACATGGAAGGAGATTCAAAGCAAAATGGAAGGATGGACAAATATAAATTTATCTCTTTTAGGAAGAATAAATGCTTTTAAAATGTTTTTATTGCCTAAGCTAATGTTCCTGTTCCAAAATTTGCCAATAATAGGAGAAGAAAAGATCTTTAAAGAATGAGAAAAAAGGTTAAGGAAGTTTATCTGGCAAGGTAAAAAACTAAGAATAAGATTTAAAACATTACAAGATGCAAAGGAGAGAGGAGGTTTTGATGTGCTATCCCTGAAAGTATATTATCAAGCATGCTGCTTAGAAACAATTAAAGATTGGATTCAAGTGGAAAATACAACAATAAAAGAAGTTGAAGGAATAGGAAACAGATTTGGTTGGCACAGATACTTATGCTATGACAAAGTAAAGGTGAATAAAGACTTTAACAATCATTGTATCCAAAAGTCTCTATTGAAAGTGTGGATACAAATAAAACATAAATTTTATAGAGGACTTCCGATGTGGACCTCACTCTAACAAGCATTTAATATTACTCCAACAAAACAGGGAAAATTATTGACGTATCAAGAGCTATTGAAAAAGGATGGTACAAAGTTAAGAATGAGTACAGAAGAGGAATTAAAAGAGCAAGGCCATGAAATTAACTGGTTCCCATGGAGACAAATAAAAGAGAGATTTAAAATGGATCAAAAATTATATAGGTTTGAAAGAAATGAAAATGAATTGGATGTATTGATGAAAGGGGACCAGAAAAAGAGAATTTCTAGATTTTATAAAATATTGTTACAAAGAGAGATGGAACCAGAAATTTTTAAAAATAACATGGTTAGATGGGCTCAAAATATAGGACATCCAATTGAGTTGGACACATGGGTGAGGACATGGAAGACAGGTGTAAAATTTACACCAAGTTTGAATTTAAGAGAAAATTTTTATAAAATGTTTATAGATGGTATATGATGCCTGTAAAACTGAAAAAAAATAACAGGAAATGGGAATGGAAAATGTTGGAAATGTGATGAGAAAGAGGGATCTTTTTTTCATATGTGGTGGGCCTGCAAAATAGCAGAAAAGTTTTGGAAAGAAATACATGCTGAAATTCAAAGAATGTATGGATTTAACTTTGAAATGAAGCCAGAACTTTATTTGTTGAATATGTTAGGGCAACAAAGAGAAATAAGATTTCATCAAAAGACATTGTTATATATAATAACTGCAGCAAGATTGACTTATGCTCAACACTGGAAAGAAGGAAAATATATTGATATAAGAGAATGGGAATTCAAAGTCCTGGATATGGTAGTGATAGAAAAGCTAACCTTTTCACTTAAAAATAAGCTAATCCAGGGCTTTGAAAGAGAATGGCGAGAGATATTGAACTGGATAAAAGAATGAAATAGGGGAAAAGAAAGAAGGCTGTGAGAAAGAAGGACGACAAAATGAGGTGATAAAATATAAAATGTAAATAGTAAAATATAAGCAAAAAGTAATAGTTTACAATCGTTGTAAAATAGAGATAATGTATGGAACTGAATGTTTATATGGAGGCATGGAGCAAGGTGCTATCAGTATGCTGATGACACCCAGATATATCTCTCCATGCCTCGGATAACAGCATCAACTAAGGATGGCATCTCACCTCTAAATGAATGCCTAGAAGCAGTAATGGACTGGATGAGGAAAAACAGACTGAAGCTGAATCCAGATAAGACGGAGGTACTTGCTGTTAAGGGCCCCAGCCCAGGTATAGAGGTTTGTCAACCAGTTCTAGACGGGGTCACACTTCCCCTGAAAGACTGTGCCGCAGCTTGGGGGTGCTCCTGGACTTGCCGCTTCAGATGACAGCTCAAATTGATGCGGCAGCCAGGAGTGCCTGCTATCAGCTTCGGCTGATACGCCAGCTGCGCCCCTTCCTGGACTTGGAACACCTAAAAACAGTGGTACATGAGCTGGTAACTTCACGGCTTGACTTCTGTAATGCGCTCTACATAGGGCTACCCATGTGCTTAGTCCGGAAACTTCAATTAATTCAGAATATGGCAGCCAGGTTGGTCACCGGAAGATCTAAAACTGACCATATAACACCTATTCTGAAGTCTTTACACTGGCTGCCTATTAGTTTCCGGGCACAGTACAAGGTGTTGGTTTTTACCTTTAAAGCCCTTCATGGCTTGGGGCCAGCCTACCTGCGGGATCGCCTTCTCCCATATAATCCACCCCGCACACTAAGGTCCTCTGGGAGGAATTTACTGCAGCCAATCAGAACTAGGTTGGCTGCGGTTACCCAGAGGACCTTTTCTTCTGTCGCTCCCAAGTTATGGAATGGCCTGCCGGAGGAGACCCGGCACATTACCAGTCTTGACTGCTTTAAAAAAGCAGTCAAGACAGTTCTCTTCCGACAGGCCTTCCCAGATTAGTGTTCCACCGCCTCTCATCATTGTCTTTTGTGTTAATCTTGTTTTTAATTTGTTTTAATTAACTAATATGTTTTAGAGGGATAGAAGGGTTGGAGGGTGGGGAGGATAGGGTGCATTTTAATGTTTTAATGTTTTTATATATTTTTGTAATGCCGCCTCGATCCATTGGGAGAGGCGGGATAGAAATAAATTTTATTATTATTATTATTATTATTATGGAACGAAATGTTAAACTCAGATTCAACTGGGAAAATTGATGTCTGGAAGTGGGGTTTTTTTACTGTTTTTTTATTGAAAATTTTAATTAAAAAATTAAAATAATAATTTAAAAAAATGGTTGACTTGGGCTCTATTATACCAAAGTCCAGAAGTAAATTATGCAGCCACTTTATTTCATCACATGCTGCTTTTGAAGAAACACACTCAGTACCTTTGGAATAATCTGCAATTGTGGATTGCTTCTTACTTGACCAGCTTATGGCTCCTCCACCATAAAAGATCAGGTTTCCGCTGGTTGATTTCCTGTCTGGCAGATCTATGGTCCAGTCTGCATCTGTGTAAGCAACCAGTTGTGGACTGTCACAGGCTGGCAGCATCAGCTTGTAATCTGCAGTTCCATTCAAATATCTGGCGACTCTTTTCACTGCAATGAGATCCCTTTCAGTAGGAGAGTTGACCATTCTGTATAAGATGCCAACAGCATTTGTAATATCTGGTCTGGTGAAATTAGCTATGTATAGGAGCTTTCCAACTGCAGTCCTATACTTGTCTCCATTTTTCAAGGGTTCACATTTCTCAGTGTCCTTTAAGAAACTCACTTCCATTGGGGTTGGCATAATTTTGGCATCCTTTAGGCCAAGACAGTCCAGAAGATCCATTATCTTCTGTTTCTGGTTAAGGTAGAAGCTTCCGTCACTGTGTCTTTCTATTTGTACTCCAAGATAGTGTGAAACATCTCCCAAATCTTTGTATCTATCTGTTTCTTGAGATTGTTGACTATGTCCTCACTATCTGTTTTGTCTTGACTGCACAGGATCAGATCATCAACATAACATGTAATATAAGTCCATTTATTGTTTCTGAACCTTTTGTAAACACACTTGTCAACAGTGCCTGGAGTGAAGTCCTCTTTGACAAGGAGCTGGTTCAGTTTTTCACTCCATGTCCTGGCAGCCTGTTTCAAACCATAAATGCTCTTGTTCAGTTTGCATATAAGACGCTCTTTCCCAGGAACTTGGAATTCTGGAGGCTGTTCCATGTACAATTCCTCATCTAGTTGTCCATAGAGAAAAGCTGTTTTAACATCAAGATGCTGAACATGCATTTTCTTAGAGGCTGCAACAGCTAGGAGAGTTCTGATGGTTGTGTGGGTGACTACTGGAGCAAAAGTCTCATTGTAGTTTTCACCAAATTCTTGGCTGTAGCCCTTACCACAAGCCTTGCTTTGTACCTCTGAATCTCCCCTTCTGCATTCTGTTTTGTGGTGAAAACCCAGCTACAGCCAATTGCCCTTTTTTGTTTTGGCAATTCTGACAAAGTCCATGTTTTATTTTTATATAAAGATTGCATCTTCTCAACAGCAGCTTGCATGCACTTCTCAGAATCTGACTTTGGTAGTCCCTTGATCTTTTGTCAGTTAGAGGATTGTGGAATCTTCTCCTCTGTGGCTAGATAAGAGAACCTGTCAGGTGGTACACCTCTGTTGCTGTGTTCTGAACTTCTCACCTGGACTTGGATACCTGGCTCTGCTCCTTGCGTGCTGTCTGGTTCCTCGTCTGGCTGGTCCACCACATCTGTAGCCTCTTCTGGATGCAAGACATCTGGAGGATGGTAGAATGTCACACACTCTGGTTGCTGGTGGGAGTCTCCTTCTACTGCAAACAAATCTGGATAGACCTCTTGGTTTGGATTAGATTTGGACTGTGGCCTTTCGTCAACATAAACAACACTTGTTAATATTATTGTACAGCCATCTGGATTCAGAATTCTGTAACCATTTCTAGCATAACCAACAAAAATTCCCTCTTCATTTCTACAGTCAAGTTTGTCTCTTTTCTGCTTGGGAATATAGGTATATGCTTTGCTTCCAAAAACTTTGAGATGATTCAGTTTGGGCTTAGTTCCATTCCATAACTGAAATGGAGTTACATCTCTAGATTTGGTTGGCAGTCAGTTGCACAAGTATGTAGCAGTCATAATAGCTTCAGACCAATAGCGTTTAGGCATGTTAGCCTCTAAAAGCATGGTGACTGCCATCTCCTTGAGAGTTCTGTTCATTCGTTCTGCCAGCCCATTCTGTTCTGAAGTGTAAACTTGGGTAGTTTGATGCTCAGTACCATGTTCTTTTAAAAACTCATCAAATTTTGCATTAACAAATTCACTTCCATTGTCAGAACGCAGGCTTTTGGGTTTGTAGCCAAATTTATTAGATACAAGATTAAAGTATTCTTTGAATTTTTGAAAAGCTTGACTTTTCTCTTTGAGAAGATAAGTGTATGTATATCTGCTGAAATCATCAATAATAGTCATAATGGGTAAGAATTTCCACCTGCAGACTTTTGGCTGAATGGACCACAAAGATCAGTATGTAAAAGGTCCAGTGGCTTGGTGAATAGTATCCCAGCAACTGGCAGATGTGAAGCTCTAACTGCCTTTGCCTTTAAACATTCTATACATTTTTTATTGTTAGAGCATGGTTTGAAATTAAAGGGTGGGGCAAAAGTTCAATAAAATAAAAAATAGATAGATAGATAGATAGATAGATAGATAGATAGATAACCACATCTTTACATGCCAGTATATGTTTGGGTCACCCTGCATCTTCCTAGTCCATGATATTTTCCTAATCCATGATAGTCTTGTTCCAAGATATGTTCTGTCTTTGTCCCACAATATACTTTAATATGTGATTATCTGCCAGTCAAATTTTGAAAAAAGGGACTGCAGTTTTACATCCAAAATAAGAGTTAGGCTGCCCCAGCTTCAACATCACCTATTCCATATTCTCCTGACACAGCTGGTGGTTAGGGTGAGTCTTTCTCCTCCCTCTTTTATTCTCGTGAGTGCTGCACTCTTATAGGCTGTGGTAAGAATCCTTCTCTCTACCTGGTTCACTTGATGTCAAGATGATAAATTCTCCAATTAATTGGGCATGAGGGGCAGAAAGAAAGAAAGAAAGAAAAGTGTGTATATATGTATATAGAAGCTTCCATTTCGTCTGTGAAAGTTTGTGTTTCTCAGCCCTGCTTGCGTTGCCTTTGACAATCCATTTCATTAGTTTCTGTTTTATGACCTGTTCATTGGGAACTATGGAATGCTCTGGAGATGAATTAGCTATGTTTGCGCTGCTCTCCTAAGATGTATCGTTTAAAATATATGGCATCAGATGGCATTAGGTCTTTCTTCTCTTTAATCTTTATTTTTCTTAATTCAAACAATATTGGCAAGAAAGCAAAGAAACAAAGAAAAAGAGTAGGTGGGGTGAAGACAGTGCGGGTCATTTGCTTCTCATTTCTTAAGAAGTGCTTGTCATTTTTCTCCCTCATCAGTCATCCTAGTTGCCTCTTCAAGCAAAGCCATTCTGTACCTGTGTTTGCACATTTCAATTATCTTTTACCTTCAGCTTTTCATCACATTACAACGGCATTTAAGACATAACAGTAAGTTCTCATTTCTCTTGCTGAGGATGTATATCATACTTACATGTTACAGCCACAAATGTATTAGGCAAGTAAATCACACTCTTAAGTTATAGGCAGAGTTGTAAAACTGTAATTAATCATTACCTGTCACCTATATCCTCCCTTTTTAGCTTTCTTTGGCCCCACTTCCCTATTGTATGTATGTTGTCTCAGTGCCTTCTCTACTTGAAAAATAAATAGTTTCACTTTACTTTTCTGATTTAATGAAATCTATGTGTCCCATTTATACCAAACAACAGAGCTGTTGACAGCTGTGAACTCATTCTGATCCACCTCCACATAGTTGTCAATCAGATATGATATTGCCTAAAAATCTGCTTGTGTTGCAAGAGGAACACCCATATAAACCACATCAATCTATTGTTAATGCATTCATGGTATTACAGTAATATATTTACTTTAGACTTTTGTTGATTAAACAGCAGCTATAAACTGAACAAAAGCAAGATATGTTGCTCTTTGGGTTGCATATGCTTATTGAATCCAGGCCTTCTTTGACTTATCAATCTGATTTATCCATTAATTTGACATCATCAATATTTCTGAAATACATTTCTCAGATTATCATGTCATACCCCATCATCTTGGTATTTACATAATGTTCTGTAATGGACAGCTTGCACATTTTCCCTCTGCTGTTGAAAATTATTGTGCAATGGTGGTTTTTGCTTGTTGTATGCTTCTTATGTCATACAGGCTTACAAAATTTGAAAATTCCCCAGAAATGGGAATTTAGTTCATTATTCAATCCTACAACAATAAAACTTTAAATCTGTTAGCAAAAGCTATAGGAGATATACATTCCCTGTTCCAGGGCAGGGAAGCATGTGGACTTCCAGATAACTGTTGATTTCCCTATCAGTCTTGCCAGCACATGCAGTGATGAGGAATCATGGGTGCTGCAGTCCCACGTTATCTAAAGGGCCACATGTTCTACATTCTTGTCCTATCAACAAGTGCTCTCATTATCGCATCATTACTGCATCTTTTTATTTACATTGCACAGTGGGGTTCTAGAAACAGAAAATTCACCTGCTATTGCCACAGACTTACTTTCTGACTGGATGACAGAACTAGTGATTTCAAAGAAACAGAAATCAGGGCCAAACACTGGCAGTTGGTTGATACATCAGTGTAAAACACTAGCCAGTCATGTTGTTCTGTCTTAGGAAAAATGAGGAAAGGGCTGTTTCCTTAGGCTCTGTTTGGCCTAATAATTGCCAAGAAAATGAACACTTCAACAGGCAGCTGATTATTAAATAAAAAATTATGAGACAGACAAACACACACATGTACATGCAACAGATATAAATGTCACCAATGCATCCATAAATAAAATGTAGACACTTAATGTGTTCTCTCTCTGCTGGGTTTCTCTTTTTTGGCCATTACTTAGTAGAGGTGGTGAGATGTACATCAGTTTATTGCTTGGGATGAAGAAAGTCTCTAATCTGTCTCACAGCCACTCAACATTTACATCTAGGTTTGGGGAAGGGAAGATTAAGCCAGAACTTCCAGATTTTGCCTACTGATAGGGAGATTATCTCCAATTCCTGATGTTTTCTAGCATGTAAACATAAGCCTTTGGAGGACTGTATCTGAGGGAGGGAGAAATAATTATCATTATTGATTCTATGGCTGACTAAACGAAGTTTGCATGAAAAAAAATAGTAGTTCCTTTTTTTCAAACATACCCTGAGACAGCTAAATTTGCCATAATAAATGCTAAATAACGGTGTTACCCCAAAGTAGACTGTATGCTGCTGTTGCTTGGCTGCTAAGGTTGTGTACTCTTCTCTTTCATCTCATCCTGACATTCTTGTTTCACAGTTAGTAACAATAACAAATGTCTTTTTTTGAGAAATATACTGTTTTATGAACAGATTCAAAGCAAATCCAGCTCATGGACAGGTGCTGATAGACTGATAATACTTTGCATTAGAGAAAGTCACAGATGAGTGGCATTACCTTCTTTAGTTTGGTTTGTTGGCTGATATGCAAATAAATATTATACAGAATTTCCATCCATTTCTTATTAGTCAAGCTCCAGCAGTCTCACCATTTGAAAAATGTTATCTTCACTCAGATCTTGTGCAGTAGAATATCCACCAGTCAATCATAAAACAAGAGGTTTCCAACTAGGCATTCCCCCCCCATTAAACTACATTGAATGCATGTGAGTACTATGCTTACATCTTACCAGATCCTGTTAGTAGCTTCATGTAAGTTATGTGCAGAGCAGTCCTATACTCTAGTTACACTGCAGCCAAAGACCTGCAGCCACTACAGCAGCAGAATGCAGCTCCATGTATCTGAAAAAAATGGGCTATAGCCCACAAAAGCCTATGCCAAATAAAATGGATTAATATTTAGAGTGCCACAAGACTTTTTATTCTTTTTGTTGCAACTGACTACACATGCAGGGGAGTTGGAATCAGCCTATGAGGCCCCTTCCAGCTCTGTGGTTCTATGATTCTATGCTCGTCTTAGGAAAGTAAGGTAAAAATATTCCACAAAAACAGCAGACACGTACACAGCATACTTGGAAACACAACAGTTGCCCCTCAGTCAGAGACTATGCCAGAAGCAGCATCCATACAAACAAAAGAGCCAATGGAGTCATAATGATGAGTTAGACCATTTCTGCACTACATTCTTCTAGCACGATTATTCCACTTTCAACATCCTATGGAATCCTGGGGTTTGCAGTTTAGGGAGGGGCCAGCCGGCCTGCTTCCCATTGTCACTTAAAAAATTCACCCTTATGATTGATAAACGAATGGTGAAGAACATGAAAAAGTGCTCTCCAAATGCCTCTAATGTGTTTTGAAATGCCCTTAAAATAAGTGTAAACATTATGTATCACATCAGTTAAGGGAATTTTTTCTTTCTCATTGCAATGATTTTGAAATGTAATTTCACAGAAGTATCTGGTTGTGTTCCCATAGCCAGCTGCAAAACAATTACATCAGCTACTGAGACCTCTGGAGGATGCTGGCGGACCACAGTGGACGATGTAATTGTTTCACCATTGACTATGGAAGCATAGCCAGATGCTTCTGCAGTCACTCACATTCTCTTCCAGTCATGAATAGCTGTTGGGGAGCTTTATTTGCTCAGTCATAGGTGTTAATGGTTCAGCATATCATTTTTTGACATGCACAGTTACTATTACACTCAGCCATGCATGAGTACAGCATATGATGTTAGCTTGTTCTATTATCTACATCCAGACTGTGACTCTGCAAGCAAGGAAAAACTGTTCATGAATGTTTGGCCAGCAGTTGGTATAGCTGGAGTGCCTGTTCTTTGTCAACAAAGATCTTACTTGCATGTAAGGATAAAAGTCTTCCAGTATTTGGCAAAGCACTGTTTTCTACTGTCTGGGTGGGGAGTGGATGGAGTGGATGTGGAAAGCAATATGATTCAGATGAGACACTGTATTGACATATAGCTAAAGAGTAAGCAAGGAGACATATGGAAGATGTTGCAGTTTCTAGTATGTATTCACTCTAATTACTTCTTTTTAGGGTTGTCTGTCCTGACACTCTTTATTCTTGAAACTGAGTACAGAATTGGATGTCAGTGGGGTTTTTTTTTTTTTTTTTGGTGTTCCAAGTGAGGGAAACAATCTAGGAAGATAAGTATAGAAGGCAAAAGTAGCCATTATGGTGAGAGCCAGTGTGGTGTGTTACCCTGTTTTCTGGGGGTCCCGGGAGGGACACCTAAGTGCGCTCTCAATTACACAAGTTGGGGAAATTAGCTAAGAGCACAAGCTAGCAATACGAGAGGTAGGGCAACGGAGTGAGATCTTTCACCCAATGTCTATGGGGTCAGGCCAAGTCAAGGAGCAAACAGAATTGAAATGATAATTGTGATCTTTATTAAAATACAATCAAACAGTGTATGCAGCACACTCACTCAGATAACTATAGAAATAAAGGTTGGAGTGGGATAGACGGATTTTTAAGAGGAGTTGTTGGTTTGGGTAATATTACACCTGTCCTGAAGCCCAGGTAGTCTGCAGCAGAAGTTCGGAGGTATGGAGTTCTCAGTACGTGGGACTGAGGGGAAGGCTCACCAAGCAAAGCAGCAGCAAGGCAGCATGGAAGTCAGGAACGATCTGAAGAAGCTCTCAAAGTCAGGGGTTTTTATAGGGGAAAATGTGGCCGTAGGTTAGTCCGTACTTGGGGAAAACAATGAGTTTTGGGCTGGAGACAAAGCCTCCGAAAGGTCAGAATTTAGCATGATTGAGTTAAGTCCGAATTGACAATAGAATAGACAGTATGCAAACACAGAGTGCTTGACAGATAAGGATTCGTCTGATCAAGCTGCCTGCTCAGGGCAGGGAGTTCTTTGTAAGTAGTGTGCATACGTAATAGAGTACTTGCCTTTGAGGTCTCCTGAAGTGGCGGGACGGCTATCTCTGGCCAGCCTGTATTGTTTGGAATATTACAGCGATTAGTGGCCGTGCCTGTCTGCGAGCTTGTCTGGGGGACCTCACAGCACGTGGGGAGGAATAGGTAAAGAAGGCCAAATTATTGATATCAAAGTGATATCTAATATCCCACAAGTCCGGGCTAGAAACTGCAGTAACAGGTATTACGACTAGGAAATAATTTGAAGGCACATAACAAGCTATATTGTCCATAACAAGAAAAAAATCTGTATTATAGTCATACCTTTCTTAGACCAATGTAAAAAAGCATAAAAATGAATGCAAGCTTTTGACAGTGGAGCCAGCAGCTGCCAGTGCTACCTATCTATTAACATCGCCCTTCCACACAAAAATCCTTCCAACATTCCATATGTTTTCTCCTTGCTTTCTTTTCCTCCTTTCCTTTCTCAACCTTTCCATTTATAAAGAGTGAGAGTGAGAATGAGGATGTAACTAATTTCCCTAGTAGAACCTAAGCAGGGTCAGCCTGGTAAGTGTTTGGCTGGAACATAACCAATGAATACCAGGTGCTGTAGGCTATCTTTTGAAAGAAGGAACTGGCAAAATCAACTCTGAGTATTCCTTGCCTAAGAAAACTCTGTGAAATTCATGAGCCAGCAATAACTCTACCAGTGACTTGAATGCAGATACACACACAACAGGGTATTGCCTGCACAAGATTATTGTCAATTGAACATTTTCTCTTAGTGAAACTGCAAAGCAGCAGCAAAATACTGCTCCAACCTACATTATGTCCTATGTGGACTGGATAAAGCTCTGTGACAAAGCTGTGGGGGAAAAAAACTGTCCAAAGTGAAAAACAATTAAATAGAATATTGCAAGAATATCCACAAAGTTTAAAATGTGATAGAGCCCAAGGTACACTATGGACATTATTACATGGAAAACTCAACAAGGTAGACAGAAGTAGATTGGATTTAATTATTGAGCTGTTCAGTATGAAACAGTTCCTTACCTCTAATTAACAGAATAGGTAACATTAAACTGTTCAGTCTGTTAGATGCTAATGAAATTTTAGCTTCTGTACTAATTTCATTGAGCTAGTGTGGCATAGTGGTTTGAGCATGAGACCAGGACTCTGGAGACCAGGGTTCTAATCCTCACCCAGTCATGGGAATCCACTTGGGCAAGTCACCTTCTTTCAGCCTCAGAAGAAGGCAATGGCAAATCCCCTCTAAACAAATCTTACCAGGAAAACCCTGTGATAGGACTCTAAGTCAGACATAACATCAAGGCCATGAGTCAGAAACAACTTGAAGGCACACAACAATAAAAGCAACCAATTTCAGTGGTGTCAATGGATGTTTGTGAGCAGAAACCTCTGCATTTAATCTGTAACATTAATGGGTCTTTCCTTGCATGTCCAAGCTATATTATTATGGGTTTCATGCCAACAGCTGTCTCATTATTCTACTACCATTTTGACATGGACAACAAAAGTCTCCTTTTTGTTTCATTCCCTTTTTGTGTAAACTGTGCCTGCTTTTCCTTTTCCTTTCCCCCTGTAGCACACAAAATAGATTGCTTAAATGCTTACAAGAGCAAGTCAGGCAACAGTTTAACCTTTGACAATGGCAGTATTTTTAGATTTAACTGAAAGCACTTAGTTAAGAAAAATCTGTTTCCACTTTGCTGATGAGATGTTTTTAAATAAATGGCAGGTTACAGCAACATATGGCAAAACCATGACTTTACTGAGGACCTGAGCTTCCATCCTTTACTCCAGTGAAGTCTAGGGAGGTAATCAGAGTCAAATGATTGGCAGTATAGATTCTGAAAATGAAATCCCAATTGAAACCACTCAGCAAACTTTGCTCCATCACAACGTCTGCCCTAAACCCCACCTAAGTGCTTTCTGACTTTTTCCCAGTTCCAAAATAATAGTGCAATCTTATATATGTCTGCTCAGAGGTAAGACTCGATAAGTTCTTTGAGACATTTCCAGCTGAGCGTGTGGAAGATTTCAGCCTACCACCAGTTAAAATGTCATAAGATTATGGTTTTGTAATATCTTACATGCTCCACAATGTAATTGTTAAAATGCTAATGGAAAACCCGACATTTTAGGAGTAAATGTGTTTCTGCTGCAGTTGTTCTTGTAAATTTGTTGAAAATCTAAGTATGTAAAGTTTTAAAGAGATGATCTAAAGTGTATATACAACAGGTCATACTTTGGAAATATGGCATATTATGCAGTTATACCTGCATGAAAAGTCACTTTAAAAATGTGGAAAATGAATACAACTTCAATAGTTCATTCAGTGGTTGGACAATAAACCTGCATGTACAAAAGAGGGGAGGGGGATGGATCTTTCAGATTATGGTTTAGTTGGTAGCTGAATTACTTGCTTTAAAACTGCAGTCTGGTTAGATAAGAAAATGTTTGAAATGGCCACCCGTTCCCAGAAAAATGTTTCCATTAAGGGGTGGGTGGAGGGGTGCTCTGCCCCAGGTGCAGAAAAATAAGAGGGTACAATGGTGGCTCCTCATCCTCCCTCCCTCACAGAGGCACCAGAACAGGGAAGGAGGGATTGGCTGGGGGTATCATGAGCTGGCCAGGAGACAAGTACTACCTACCTCAGAGCAAACCCTTTTCTACCCTTCCTCTTTCTTTTCCTTGGAATTTCCCTGAGGAAGACAGAAAAGGGGGACCTAGGTAACCTAAAGATACCAAATCCCAGCTGATCTTGGAAGCTAAGCAGGGTCCTCCATGGTAAGTACTTGGATGGGAGACCTTCAACAAATACTAGGTACTGTAGGTTGTATTTCCGAGGAAGGAACTAGCAAAACCACCTCTGTGTATTCCTTGCCTTAACCCTATGAAATACATGGGGCTTCCATAAGTTGACAGATGACTTGAAGGCAAGTACACACACACACACAAAAGGCAGAAAAAATGGCAAAGGTTGGGAGTGGAAGAACAGTAGGCACCACTTTCTTTTGAAAATTAAACCATTTGTCCTCAAGGTAGTAGCCCTGCTTGTCTGTTGGAGCAGAAGGGAAAAGAGCGAGAAGGAGAAAAGGAAACTAGCAGCCCCTTTAAGAATTGGTTTATATTTTAGCATGAGCTCTTGTGGCTATCAATTGTGGCTACCATGTTTAAATATTTGAAGGGATGCCATGTAGAGGAGGGAGAGGGCTTGTTTTCTGCTGCTCCAGAGACTGCAGGAAAGGAGATTCCACTTGAACTTCCTGACAGTCAGGACTGTCCGACAGTGGAATGTGCTGCCTCGGAGTGTAGTGGAGTCTCCTTCTTTGGAGGTTTTTAAGCAGAGGCTAGATGGCCATCTGTCCGGAGTGCTTTGAGGGTGTTCCTGCATGGAGGGGGTTGGACTGGATGGCCCGTGTGATCTCTTCCAACTCTACATTTCTATGATTCTATGATCAATTCACTTTCTCAGATGCAATGACTGTGGAGTGGATTGAAAACCACAAAAGCACATGCTAAACTATAAATCAGTCTTAAAGAGGCTGCAGATTCTCTTCCTCCCCATACCCTCCTCCCTTTTTTTCATTTGTCCTTAAATGTG
This sequence comes from Ctenosaura bakeri, assembly GCA_948474755.1. NCBI lineage: Eukaryota > Metazoa > Chordata > Lepidosauria > Squamata > Iguanidae > Ctenosaura > Ctenosaura bakeri. The sequence goes on along the minus strand of CAOLHI010000381.1, from coordinate 1,584,534 downwards.
TGTTATAATTTTCCTTGTTCAGTGCCGTTTCTTCTCTCCAGAATGGCGAGTCCAGTGGAAATTTTAAAGAGGGGGCATTATCATAGTGTAAGGTCCCCATATGGCCAGACAGGCCAGATTAAATTCAGATTCTAGGCACTGAAGCCATTGCTTGTTGGGAACATAAATTGGCCTGGATTCTAAGCTTTCTCCTCCTCCTCCTCCTTCTTCTTGTAAATCTTTAGCCCATCTGGAAACAGAGATAGACTACAGAAAAGGAGACCCCTTTAGTCTTGTGGGGGGGGATAGCTTGCTTTTGTTATGAACCCCCAAGTTAACTGGGCCTTTAAAGTAAATTGTTCCAGTAGATCTTTTTCCCTACTGACCTCTGAAATTAGTCAGGAGAAGGAGATTACGCCAGCATAAAGACAACTGAATTAGCAAAAAAAAAAGTCAGTTCTGCCAGCACAAGAGGTTTTTGGCTATTTCTATCCTCCTGCCACAAGCACATCTTTGAGCTGCGCTGTTCCATTCTCTACTCCAATGTGCTCTATAGCAAGGAAACAAATCAGCAGTTATGAAGTGGATAGGAGTGTAGGACTGGAAGAACTTATTTTAAACCGTGGAAATAAAATATGGAATGGTGGTGACAAAGGGGGAATAGGTCTGCCACATTGTATTGTTACTTTGAAAATGTATGTATGTACCCTTACACAAAGGAAAACAGATTTCTCAGGGGCTTAATCATGTTAATCTGGGAAAGTGAAGTGGAAGCTGCAGTCAAAACAGTTGGGAGAAATAAATCACCAAAAAAAGGTGGCATACCAATAGGGCTGTTTCAAGCTACAGATATAGAATTCACTCAGATTCTAACTAAAATCTGCCAACAAGTAGGGAAAACAAAACAATGGCCTACAGATTGGAAACATTCAGTATATATTCCAGTCCCAGAAAACAGGACACCAGGGACTGCAGTCACCATTGGATCACTGGAAGCAAAGTGATGCAATAAAGACTTTCACTATATATGGACAGAGAAATGAATGCAGATGAGCTGAAGCATCTATGTGCTGTCACCATCGTTTAATAATATGGGATGCAAGCACTTGTGTTTGTTGCTATTTGTTGGGGATCCTGGAATGGAACACTTGCAGATTTGAAGGGTCCACTGTATTTATTTTATTTTTTATTTATTTTATATTTGTTATTTATTTATTTTTTATTGGCATGATTATATAAACAAAGTTCAATAAAAGAGAATTTTCACTGTCTGCATTTTTTTCCTGGCCACTATTATTATTATTTGTTTCATTTTATGATAATCACTGGAACTAATTTTGTTGGGAGAGGCTGTCAAAAAAAAAAAGATCTGCATTGAGTGCCAAATATACTAGGTACACCACAGGTTAAGGGACAGGTGTTCATTGACATCGTGGCTTCTGGGAAAACATGTGATTATGTGTCTCTTTTTAATAGATGCAGCACTGCTGTACCATATGACTCTATAGATTTTTTAAATTTAATCCTCCTAACATTTCAACATAACATAAGTATATAGTGAGATTTGGTGTTTGGAAGACATTGCATTTCAGTTCAGTTTTCTTTTCTTTTCTTTTTAAAAAGTGTACAGTGAGATTTGGTGTTCGGAAGACTAATTCCTAACCTTGGTAGTTGTATTCCACTATGTAAAAAAGCCCCAAGTGTTTCCATCACAGGGATCATTATCCTGGTTACCACATCTGGGACTTAACCTAGCACTCTGGCATACCTATGTGACAGGCATGTGCTGGTTGGAACTAGAACCTTCCAAAATACAATCTGAGAGTTTCAAGATGCATGTTTTGTAAGCACTCCCTGAATGACCTATGGCCAATTATCTGAGCAGGCATAATTTTCTTCTTCAGCTCTGGTGCATTAATGGGATCACATACCCTTGTCTATTTGGGGCAAATTTTGTCCATCCTGAATGCAAATATCTCGAAGCTTCCATTTTCCTACTTCTATTTTGGACGAACTTTTCCAGGTAAAGTATGTTGCCTAACTGTTTCTAAGAAGGATACTTCTCTAGTTGGTCTAATTTTCTGTGTATGCAACAATACATTTTAACTGATCTTTGTGTGTAATGAATTAACTCCACAGAGCAATAAAGATAGCACATTGCTTTGTACATGATGTAGATATGATTATACAGATCCATCATTTGTACAGTTTGTAAAAGCAAAGGGGTGAAGCATTTCCTGGATTTTTCCGCCTCAATCTCCATAGTCATGTATCTGAGTGCTTCTCATAAATATATAATTTCCTCAATCTGCTCTGCACCATCCCAAAACAACTCATGTTAGGGCAAAAATTCAACTAAACTTTCTTTCTGATAAGTGATTCCCTTTCCATAGGGGAGAGCTTGTGTTTTTCTTCCATTTTAATTTCCAAGAGGAACCTGAAGCAGTATAGTCCAGTAGGCAAAGCATTATTACTTGATTCTTCTGATAACATGAAGTTTGATCTACACTTTTTTCTTCAGTTGTGTTATAGAAATAGGTAGCACTCACACACATAGATTCCCCATGGAATGAAGGAAACATTAATCCTCTTTTTCTGTTTCCACATCACATAAGTTTCCAAATAAAAGCTGTGTGCAGTAGATTTGCTTTCTCACATGGATCTTTCTTGTCAAATCCAACTGGATTTTGAGCACCTCTGCACTGTTTTTAATTTGCACTCCAGAAGAATAAGAACTTCTATGGAAATAATAATAAAAAAGTAGAATCAGAATAGACATTGAGCTGTCGATTCTTTTTCATTTCCATTTGCACATGCAACATAAGCAGCTGAAAACACAGAACAGAGAAATGTTTCAAATGATGCTGGGAGTGGAATGGAAGGAAATTCAGGGTTACTGTCAAGTTAAGCTACAGTGCATAATGATCCCATCCTTATTGCCTTTTGGGATTCAGAACAGGCAGAGCCAGCTGTTTAGGAGTGGAATACAGACATCCTGAGTGCTGAGTGCTAAAGGCTTAAACTGTAGTTAGAATCAACAAATTACTATGTTAAAAGGCACGCTGCCTCCTTTTCTGACCTCCTCCCAGAATTGTTAATTCTGTTTTAGTATTTCCAGACCAATGGAGCTTAGGGAGAATGAAGAAGCTTTTTTTGTTTTTTCAACATCAAGCAAAAATTTCTTAGCTTACTATGTGGAATTTTTATACTGAATGGTGATGAAGACATAAACTAGAAAACTTATACAGCTTATTTCTAAATTTCAGCTAAAATGTCCAGCACTGACAGTCAGGCACACCTACTCAATGTGACACTAAATGTACTGTGAACACCAAGTGTTACGACGAAGGTTGGATAAATTGGTCAATTTCACTTTCTCCGACTTTCACTTAAAAAAAAATCAATTTCCATTGCTTATGAAGTTTGTGAATTTTGGGAAGTTCCTATCAAAAAATGAACCAAACAAAACTCTTAATCATCCCCAGTGGCCAAAGTCAAGAGGCCACAGCTATTCCCAGTGTGGAGAGGATTGTGTTGTGCTTGCCTGCCACATGGCTGGTAAAAATGAGAAGTCTCAGAAAAAAATAGGTGACAACCTAATTAATGGCACAAACAAATAAGGCTGAATACACGTGGATTGACAACCAGACTTTTATGAGCTGAACATTCTCTTCTACGTGGAATGATGAAACTTCAGTTTCATTCCTTCTCATCCCACCCCTGAATTCTTAAAAATACTAGTTCTTTCCACTGGATTTATGAAGCAATTGTTGTTGTTTTTTTAAAAAAAGGGTTGTTATGAAACAAAAAGACCAAACAAAACTCAGCTATTCCTGATTGTCAATGCATATTGGAGATTCTCTTATTCAGGTACAAGCTTCTGCCTGCTGAACAACTCATTGGCTTGTCTCTGTAATTCACCCTAACTTGCCTCACAGGGTTCCTGTTGTGATGCCATAAAGAGGTAAGCATTTAAGAGCAATTTAAAAGGACTGTAAAATAATTAACAATAATTGCCTCCAACCTAAATCATAATACTAAATCTACAGATCATATTATGTACATTTTTTCCCAAAAATAACTACTAATACATCTTCATCAAATTCTTCAATGAAGTACTTCATTTATATCAAATTAGATCAACACAGTACTCTGTTGCACTGGCCACAAGATGTAGCACACAACAAGTTCTCTATACTTTGAGGTGAGAACAAAAAACTGCTGCTAAACGCAATTTCCAGCATTGAAGACATCTCATTTAGAGGGTGATATAAACCAGCAGCTTTTTCACAAAACTAAAATATGATTGGAAAACCATATGTAGGCAGTGCAGAAATATAAAATGGGAGACAAATGAACAGATATCTGAACCAACAGAAAATGAGTATGCTGCTTGGCAGTGTAAAATTACGTTTCCTCTTTTTTCTGTTGTTGTTAATTGGTGTAAAGCCCATTTTGATGTATGAACCCTATGAATGGGAGATGTTCGATGATGACGTCCCTGTCATCAGTAGCCCTGCTCAGGTCTTGCAGACTCAGGGCTGTGGCTTCCTAGCTTGGGTCTATCCACCTTCTAATGTGGTTTTCCTCTTTTCCTACTACCTTCCAGTTCACCAACAATTATTATGTTTTCTAATGAGTCCTATCTTGTCATGATATGTCCAAAGTATGACAATCTCAGTTTAAAGAGGTAGCTATATTAGCCTAGTCATCTTGACTTTAGGTGATATCTTTTGCTTTTTTAAAAATAGTTTTTATTTAACAAACTGACAACAGTCAAATTAGAGAATCAAATAAATGGGATACAATAAGACTGAAAAATACATTAGAGGATTACACTTAAAGTGAGGCATAAAAGGTATCAGCCCAACAAAAAACATCCTTCCAGTAGGGGGTTTCAGTTCTAGATAGTTTCACAGGGGTTAAATACTACTTTTAGATGACTTTAAGCACATTTTCCTTGGTGACAGGAGATTTAGACTTAAATGGCAAAGGGGCCCAAATTAGAGACCAGTCTGTCTGAGATTTACATTGCTAAGTCTGTTTCCCATATATGTTTCCCATCCAGTCCCTCACCATAAGTTGACCTTACTAACCACTTTAAATTTTGGCTGCATTATTTTTGGAAGTTTATCGGTTTCCATACATAGTGATTCAAAAGGAGTCAATGAGCGTAGACTTTCACCATTGGAAAGTAAAAGTAGTTTAGTTTAGTAGCAAAAGTAGTGGCTTGGTAACTAGTACAAACTTCCACAAGTTGTCTAGTGGTCCTTGCTTTTGGGCTTACTCTGCATAAACAGATTCCTTATTCTAAAAAAATCCCCTTTCTCTCCCACCCTTTATATGGTGCTGATGAATAAAAGTCAGGATAGGAGACAGGGAGAGATGACAGAGTGGGTCCAGGGGCAGGGACAGCTTTCCATCATTTCCAGACTTCCAAAGAGTTTCTTAAAAATGGATTAGTGACCCTCTTCAGTGTTTTACTAGGCAATGAGGAAAAAGGTAGGTTTCTTTCTATTGGTGAATTCATATTAAGTTCTAAGTTCTCCCATTTAATGTAGAGTCATTGTAAATTAATTGGATAAGCTGGCTGGATTGAAAGGCCAAAAAAAAAAAAAAAGTTCCAACATATAGAATTGCCAGGCCACAATTTACATTAGATCTATATCTGGCTGGTTTGGTAAATTTAGTTTTTTATTGTCAAAAAAAAAATTGCTAATGATGGACTACCAATTGGAAAACTTTTGTGGAAAAAGAGAAAAGAAGTGTTTGAAAAAGGAAACATAGTTTTGGCATAAGAAACATTTTCAAAGAGGCTATTTGCCAAAGCATAGATAGTTTCAACTGCAACCATAGTTTGGTCTCTATGTACATCCACCCAATCACCATTTTGTAATTATGAGAGATAGACTGAATTAGATCTTTATAAATCATAACCCCTATGGATGTAACTTCAGCCCACCATGGTTTGCCATTTCATTTGCTTCATTAACAGAGTATTCAGAGACCTCATGGTAGACTTACCAAAACTGATTTTCAAACAAGCAAATGAACCACAAGTAAAAAAAAATTCTTGGTATCCTTTGATGACAGAACCTTTAATAAGAAGGTTTTCCCTAATGTGAGATGCAAGAGTTTCTATCACTATAGTGAAAAGCAAGAAAATGGACCACCCTGCTTGGTACCCTAAGATAAAGTCACAAACATAGAATTCAACTGATTAATGTGAATCACTGCCAGTGATCCATTATATAAGCTGGTTAGACTCCTCAAGAATTTGTCTCTGAAGCCCATTTTGCTTAAAAACCCAAATAGGCAACTCTCTTCCACCCTGTCAAAGACTGAGAGAAACCAAGGAGACTGAAGAATGTGTCAGGATGGAATGGTGCACTACATTAAGAATGTGATGAATTGAATCTGAGAGGCGTCTTCCCGGCATGAATCTTATTTGATCTATATCTATGTATTCACTAATGGAAGTACAGTGGCTCCTCCACTTTTGTGAGGGTTCTCCACTTTTGAGAGGGCTTGGAGCACAAAACCCTCATGAAAAGTGGAAAAACCACAAATAATTCCCCCCTGTAATCCTCCTGTAATTCCCTTCTGGGGCTCCCCCCTCTCATTCCCTCATGTTTTGCTCAGGTGCACGAGCCTTCCTTCGCAGCACCGGGGCCAAAGGCAAGGGAGGGGGAGGGGAAAGCTACAGAGGGGAGAAAGAAAGTGTGTGTGTGCCCCATTCCCTTGCTTTTTGGCTTGGCATGTATTTGGCTTGGTGCTAGAGGCGAGGGAATGGGAGGGAGACCTCTGGAAGAGAGAAGGAAGGCATGTATGTGTCTCTCCCCCCCTCCGATTCCCTTGCCTTTTTTCCTCTCCGCACCTAGCAAAACACAAGGGAACAAGAGGAGGAGAATGGGAGGGATGCACGCCCGTGCCTTGTGAATAATCAAATTCGCAAAGGTTAAACCCATGACTGTGGAGGGAGAAGTGTCTCCCAAAAAACTGATGACAAGGGTTTCACATCTTGGTTGACTAGGGCAATTGGATGATATGCTGAGGCTTTTATGAAGTCTCCCCCTGGTTTCAGTACAGCAATAACCCTAGAGGTTTTCCAGCTAGTTGGAAGATGGCTACCATTCAGTAATTCATTAAAAAGATTAACTAAATGTTGGGATAATTGATCATATAGCAATTTGTAGAATTCACCATTCAAGCCTGAAGATTTCCCATCTTTTAATTTTTTGATGGCCCATTTTAGTTCATCAAATGATATTTGTTAAGTAATGATTTATTAAATTCTTTAATTTTTGTGATATTTAAAGTCTTAATAAATTCATTTGTATCAAGAACAGGAGGCAAGTCAGATGTGTATGGAACAAAACTCATGGAATATTTTGATAATTTCATTAAGAGATGTGGTAACTATACAATTAGAAAGTTTAGCAGATGAAATATATTTTTGTCAGCTTCTCTTTTAATTAATCTTGCTAAAAGTCTTGAGTTTTAGGCAATATTTTTCCTCCCACCTTTGTCCCCCAATGACCATTTTTAAAAACTAAACTTCATCACCATACTCTCAGGTTTTCATTTTTATTGCTATTCACACATACAACCTGCTCAGTCATAGGTATAAATGTCTGCATTTCATTCCATGCATCTGATGAAATAGACTTAGTCTATGAAAGATTATACTACCAACTTCTTTCTTTCAGTCTCAAAGGTGCTACAGGATCCTTTTACAGTTTCAGTTTAGTCAGCTTGGCTTCTAGGGTGAGTTCAGGCTGAATATACTCTTGGACCCCTTTATTTTTCTTTTTGGGCATCCAGGGTATTTGTAGAATTACATTTCAAATAAGCTACCTTTTCCCCTATCAACTTTCTTCATTGTCCAGCTTCCTCTTTTAGCAAGGAAAAATCTGTTTAAATTAATGGGGGGGGGTTAGTACTGGTTGATAAAAAAGGAGGAAGTTTTTTAAAACTGTAGCTACTTCCTCTTAGCGTATTGTTTATATAATGTATGAAATATGTTCCATAAAATTAACCCAGATATTAAGTTCCGTGATGTCTGCCTAACTAGCTGTGTAACACCAACAGGTTATGGTGAAGCAGATTAAGCTGTTAAATTAAACACTGAAAAAATTGACTGTTTGCTAAAGTTAAATTATCAGTAGCTATCAGACAGCAAAAAGGCTCTTCAAAACAGAACTAACTTTCCCAAAGAAGCTGGCAAGCAATTCCCCAAAGAGAACTACACAATTGAAAAAACTTTCCACCAGGAGCACCCAGAAATGTTGCTCAGCAGGCCGTGGCACAACAGAATAACCGAACCAGAGGCAATTTAGATAGTAGAATTATATAGCTGGAAAAGGTCTCATGGGCTGTTGAGTCCAATCCTCTGCTCAATGCAAGATTTCCCTAACACAAAATACCCCATGTGTATTTGGTCACAAGAAAAAAATGTATCTGTGCAATGGGAAGAAGTTGGATGCACCCAGTAGCTAAATTCAGAATTGCAGCAACACTGCTTTAGAGGAAACCATGTTGACCACATTTATGCAGAATATACAGTGTCAAGACAAGACATGCTCCCATGTAGATAAGAAACAGGATCAAATGTAAGATGAAAATTCTCAGTGAATCTGTCCTTAGATAATAAGAGGTTCTGCTGCTGCTAATAACATGCACAATCATTTTACACTGGTACTGAAGCCTTAATAAGGTTCACATTTGGCTTAAGATAGGCATCTGCTGATGTTTGCATGGTGTATGCAGTATTTGCTTCCCATTGTACGACAGGTCTGATGTAATCACGTCATCAGATAATGAGGTCAGCAAACAATTAGCATAGATATTCCCAGCACTGTAACAAAATGAAGAGCTGTCTCGTCTCAGAGCTTTTCATTCTGTCACATAACGAAGAAAATATACTTAATTTGTGAAAATATATACTTTTTAATGTCCAGAAATGTAATGTCAAATCCAAAACAGAAGCAGTGAAAACAAGCAGTCATCTTACTTGCTACCAGTGTTAAATGAGAGCAATTCCCCAGCTGCCACATTGCATTGTATAGGGATATTTTTGGAGTTTGTTTTGTATGGGGACCCAAGATTTATAGCCAGATTTCCTGGCACCACGCTGTGCAGGTTGCATGTGAAATCTGATTGAGGTGAGTGAAATAATGTGGTGGCTGTTTGGAATGTCCTCCAGCTGCCAGTTAGAATTATGTTTGTTTGCCTTTGGCACAAAGTGTGAACGGAGCAGCCATACATTTCAGAAGTGTGAGCGTACATTTTTATATCTCACACTAATGAATACATTTTTTTGTATCCTTCTCATTTGGGAGAATGCATTTGTAACTGTTGTTTACAACTTGTGTGGTAAGAGGGGTGTGGGTGGGGGAGACTTTGGCCTTAGTTTTAATATGACAACCACAATATTAGATAGATGGACAAACTTTAACTATGTTTGCAATTAGAACCAAAGTGAGCCCAGAGGAGTTTGGTGTTTCAGAAAAAAAAAAGAGTGGCTGAAAAGAAGCATGATAACAATAAAACATTTTGAGAGAAAAAGTAAGTGAAAGATTTAATATCTGTTGGCATTAAATTATATTTCTTCAGGGGAACTTTTTTAAAAAAATAATAAAGTCACCAGTTTCACATACACACCCTACCCCTCATTTCAATGCATGACCTCTTCTTTTATCAACAAGCTAATGGTATTGCACTTCACAATGTGTTTGTGATGTGAAAGGTGCTATATAAAATTGAATTGCTGTTACTGCTGATATGACAAGAATTTTTCCCAACTACAGCTGTCAATAACTGACATTAAACCAAAGGAACAAAGTGCATCTGAAGAGTGTCAGGGTGTCGGACAGCATAGGCTTCTCTGTTTTCTCTCTACACAAAGAATTCTCTAGATTGCTTGTTTTGAGTTAACCTTCTTAAAAAACAGATTGGATATTCAATTGTGCATGTGTGTGTGAGAGAAGAGAGATACATAGAGGTGAAGAGAAAGGTTGCATTTATGTATGTGTCACCCAACATTTTAATCGGCTTCTTTATACATGCAGAACTATTCCCGTTTTCTCATTACTGGAAAAATATTGATGTGACTGTGTTGCCTTCGGTACACCAATATGGGGATTTAGATAAAGGCCTTTCATAAATACTGATGTGTCAAATTGTGTAACAATAACTGGAAATTAAAATTTTTATATGCTTTTATTACTTCATGTAGGCAATTCTGTACATAAGATGCTTTGTTTTTAATCAGGATGCCTCTAATGCAGAGATATCCAAGAGCAAAGCATGTGTATGTTTAAATCACAAGTGAAATAGCAATTTGTAAATGGTGGGCAGTGGTGAGCAGGAAAAGATCTATTTCACTCTTTCTGTTTTTAAGTGAAACTAGAAATGTATATTATGGGGTTTTATTAGCAAGAACTGTTCTGGGGGGGCCTTTGCCCTCCTGTGAGGCTGAAAGAGTATGGTTTGCTCAAGCATTCAGTGGTTTTGATGGCCAAGCAAGGATTTGAACCCGAGTCATCAGAGTCATAATCTAGTGTTCAAATCACTACACTAAACTCAGTATTTGTAGTACAGACTATAAATTCACATTAAGAATTGTTTTCTGGTGAACAGGGAAGGAAAAGCAAATTAGGTGCTAAAAGAACTTGCAATGTCAAAATAAACATTTATCCTAACCACAGAAAAAGATGGAAGAGTGATCATAATAGATAGAAATATAGGCATTTTGCATACTTGACAAATTCTCTACAATAGATATTGAACTAAATCTGCACCTCCCCCCCAATTACAGCAGTCCTATGATTTCCCATGCTTCGCCTTTCATTCTGTTCTCATCCAGAAAACAAAACTGGAATGTAAAATTTCCTGTGGGGGTTTTTTTTTTTTTTTGGTCATTTGATAAAACATTGATAATTCCAGACACACTTCTACAGAATGTTGGCTTTCAATGAGCCTATGAAATAAATTGAACGTTGTTGCAAGATGATATCTTTTCACAGACAAGTAAAGACTTTTCTGTTTTGACAGGCGTTTGATGAGTGACCATATAAGGCCCATCTCACCTCAAAAACACACTAGATACTGTTATTTGCTGGTGTCTTTCTCCTTCTAGGTCTAATGATATATCTTTTAATCTGATTTTATGTTTTTTATTGTTTAATCTTGTTTTAACTTTTTTATCTTGTGCATTTTTAATTGATTTTTTCAAAATTTATTACAAGCAGCTTATGTGAAAATTAATAAGTAAATAAAGTAAATAAGAAAGAAAGTAAGTCTGAACCACAGACTGGCAATCTAAGGTGGGGGATGCACAGGCTAAGAACTATATGATCACAACAATATACCTGACATCAGATTATATTTTGTGTGACAAGCAAAATCTCATTTTCAGGAATAAATACACTCAGAACTGTAATTCAAACTGCGAATTCAGTGTTTTCAAAAGTTCACATGGTAGTTGCATTTGAAAAAGCATGTTTCCAGTCAGGGAGCTCCTAAGTACTACCATTCAAAATACATGATTTAGCAATTTTGTCATTTCTTCTTTAATGGTGTTTGTTGTTGTTGCTGTTACAAAAAATGGAAAGAAAGAAAGAAAGAAAGAAGTGGCAGGAAAACTAAAGAACAACATACCTCATTATGGAACCACACTTTCCAAAGTCCTGATTTGGCAAGGACAGTCTCGATTAATTTTCTGTTGACTCGCTTTTTGGCTTCTTTTAAAATGTTCCTCTTTTTCTCTCTTCTCTTCCCACATTCCCCCTTCATCCTCAGCTCACTTTATAGCTACTGCAACATGAGTTAAAAGTGCAAAAGTAGTTCGTATTCAATGAACTCAGTGGAGGGAGAGGAAGGGTCTGAATCTTTCTCTTCCCAATAGCCTTGGGCAAAAGGTAATTGCTGCAGCTTTTCCCAGCTTGTGTATTCTTCCTTTGACCATCTTGACCACGCTCTGATCTTGCTTGCTTGCACATGTCCCAGTTTTTATCTGTGAAATGTTGGAGGGTAGGTTAAGTTGCTTTGATGGTAGGAACTTCAGAATAAACTTTCTTCAGTTTATCATCATGTGGAGGCCTCCTTGATGAGCACTTACCCTTAAGTTGTTTTCCAGTTATGAAATGTACTCCTCTCAAGAGCTTTGTTCACCTTCAATTCTCCTATTAGGAAGGAAATGAGGCATCTGTCTTTGACTTATTAAAATTGTTTTGTGATGATTTTAAATATATTGGTTATGGCTATGATCCTAGCGCTTTCTTGTTTACTTTGTGTTTAATGATCTACTACTTTTACTTTGATTCTAATGTTATCTATTTGCCATCTCCACAACTCTGTCTTTCTCTCTGTCTCTCTTTTCTTTTTTTCTGTCTTTCCTAGTATAAAGGACACAAATTAATAAACAAAACATAAATAGATATGGATAATTTACAAGAACATAAAAGGAAGACAATGACCTCTCCTCCTCCCCACATAAAATTCAGGAAGATGGTAGTTTGAATGAATTAGTAAAGTCCCATAGGGCAGCACCCAGAGTTTCAAAACACTAGAACTATGGTTTCAGGTTTGTCCTTGCTAGTTTAATATTATTTCTGTTACAGTGTATCTTACAAACATGGATATGCTTCCTGTCTTCTTCCTTTTACATTTAAAATTAGACTGATTCCCTCCCCCACCCCCTCAACATTTTCTTGTTTTGCCAAAATGGCTGCATCTGTCAGCAACAATATCTGAGCAGGATTTTTAGCTGACTTGTGCTCCCTCTTCTGGTTGGCATCTACCTCAGCAGAAGAGCAAAAATAAGCAGCAAGTACTTAAAAAGTTTGTTTTGTAGATGCATAAATTTTAAAAAATAACACCACAGTGTTTTTCTTCTGAGTCTCCATAAGTGTTTCATGGTTGTTAGTTTTTATGAGACGTATTAGTCATGAAGTTGACAAAAGAGAACACAGGCATACAGCACAGCTGGATGAGTTCATTGTTCTGTTTGATGTATTACAGTATATGCACTTCTCATCTTCAGATGTGGTGAATAAGATGAGCCATACTACTGTGGGAGCAACACATGGGCACAGGATAAATCACAACTATTGAGGATCTGTGCCCAGGCATCAGATAGTTCTTAAAGGTTATATGTCCTTGCTTATCCTTAATCTTTATATGTCTTTGTCTTAAGGTCCCTATCAAAGATTTCCTACCATATTTGGCACTTTTGGGGTGAACGTTACGGGAAACAGAAAAGGTTATTTAACCAATGGAACTAATTATATTAGTGAGTGGTGAGCTGCCTCACTGGGCATCTGTTTGTTAGGTATGCTCTAGGTTTCAACCACTGGGCAGCAGATTGGACTGGAGTACTTTTCAGCTGCTTGCTTCTTCTCAAGATTTCAAGTGACACACTTTCTTACTCTATGTCACCTGGATGTCACTACTAATTATTAACTATTTCTGGCCAACTGCATCCTTACAGATATAATAATCACTGCCTCCTTATTAAACATTGAAAGAAAATCATCATCATTATCATCATCATCATCATCAATAACAACTTTGAGACATAGATGGAAGTGAGCAAAAAGCTCTGAGCTTTAGAGACAGTTTGGATCCCCACTGTGAGAGGGATGGAAAGCAATGTATCTCTGAGAACGATAAAAGCAGAGGATGTAGGTAAGTTGTAGGAAACCAGAGAGTGCAGATTTAGAACCGAGTTCTGAATAAAGGTAGGTGATATGTTGCTTTCACTGTGTGTTCCTTGGCTTTGGGCTCTCAAGTACTCAGGGCTCCAGCACCTAACTTCCTGAGACACCAGAATCTTACTTTGACTTATTCTCAGTCTAATTAACCAACCTCTGGTGTGAAGATCCTATCCTGACTACAATATCTACTGAGACTTCTATACAATACCATCCTTCTTGAGCAAAATACCATCATTCTTGAGCAAAAGGAAAAACACACCAGGTGCTAGAAGTTCTGAATCTCCAAGTCTGTCTCCTCAGTCCAAACAATTTATCTATAGAATGAGAGTTCAGTCTTGTTTTTTATCTCTTTTCCTGGTTGCTGACTATCATTTCTACAGTAGAGCTACAGACAGAAGACACCTGTGGCCAGGGTGCTGAAGTACCAAGCTGTCATTCTATAAACACTCCAAATAAAAACTTACCTCCAGACTAATGATTCAAATGCTTAACCATATGCAAAACACTGTCCAAAAATATATATTGCTTAATTATTGGCTACATATAATTAAACACAATTTCCACCTTCATAATCTGTCCTTATCCTCTGTAGCCAAACACTAAAGAAGCACTTGGACATCAATATTATAGCAACCTGAAAGAAACTGCAGGAATTGAAATAGATATATGGAACACTTCAAGTGATAGATTGAACCTGCAAAGAAGAAAATAATACAGAAAGTCCCCTATATCTGTGAGGGATATATCCCCAGATTTAACATGGATGGTGAAAAATGTGGATAACACCAAAAACTATATTTTGACTCCCAGCCTGGGGGGAGGAGGCTAGGGAGCGAGGCAACTCCACTACCTGACTCCTCCTCCTTCCTTTCTTCCTTCCCAGGAGGGCTTGGCAAGCAGTCCCCTCACCAATGTGTGGCTTGATTACTTGGAGCCCTGTGCCTCCCTTTGTCAAGGAAGGAGCATCCATCTCCTTCCTTGACCAAGAGAGGTGCAGAGGGAGCCATAATGGGCTTGCTGTGTCTGTCTCCCTCCTTGGCTGAGAGGTGTGGGGAGCCCAGCTGTGCCTCACCATGCACCCTTCTGGGCCTGGCTGCACAGAGCAAGTGGCAGCCATGGCCCTGGAGCAGATTGTGGGTAAGTGAAACCATGGATACCAGTCATGTGGTCATAGGGGAACTACTGTATACTAAAACATGCAAGAGTGTGTTGCTCTTGTGTATACATTTATAAAAAAGCATATGCAGGTACTTACAGGAACATATTTATAGCTTATTTGCTTTTAATTATTTTAATCTGATAATGTAGTAAGTATGCACATTAATAGAGTTGGTCTGAAACCATGCTTCAGTACACTGCAAACATTTCCTAAGTAGTTGATTGTGGTCTCCATCGCTTTTGTTTCTAATACATTAACACTTATGAAACCTTCTAAACTCTGAAGCACTATAAAAGAATTGCCCTGAAAAGAGTACAATTAAGCAGATGGAAACATAAAAGCATTACCACTATGAGGATTAAATATAACTGTTCCGTGCAATTCTCATGATACATGTTAACCTACATATCTTCTTTATTTTTGTAAAGTAACTGATGGCACCCACATTTCTCCAAAAAACAAAAACACCATCAACACTTTCTTTCATGAGTTTTTGGAGAATGTGGGTGGTATCATTTCTGCAAGAATATATGATACGTATTTGCCTCCTGGAAAGCAACAAAATCATGCTTATTGTGGCTTATGACATTGAAAACACTTTTTCTGATATTTGTATTATAGTAGGCTAGGAGGAAGTTCCTGCCCTGATTAGAAAGGAGTAGGAGGAGAGCAGACCATTGGGATGTCAAGTCCATTGGAAAAAAAAAAGACACATCTGTTCTCTATTCTCCTTTCTCCCAATGTCTGGAAACACAGAGATCTAATTTCTCATTGCAGCTGGCCACAGGGAGGTCAATTTGAGTGTATGGCTATTCTCTGAAGATTATCTCTAGAATGTTTTGGTTTCAGTCCCAATTTCTATCTGCCTTCTGCTTTACAGAGTTCATTTCGCTTAAATACATTTTGTTGCAATTTATGTGTGATTCTTGAATCCACTATAAAGTTGACTCCTGAGTTCCGCAGAAAGGAATTTAGCTCCCCCTTGTTGGTTCACATGTGGTTATTGCTTTGTATAAAGATGTTCTTTAAATTCTCATCCCATGTGACAGTTCATGAATCATTGCCCACTTGTTCCTAACTTCCTCTGCTCCATGTTTAGATTTTAATCATTTTCCTTGGAATGTTATGAGTAGTCATCTGTGCTCCTGAAAAGGAACTCTCCAAGGCTATTGACAGGATGTTTTGGTAGATACTGACTTTGGTCAATAGACTAATTTGTGGAGCAGGCAGAAAGAACTCTTGTTCCAATAACACATGCTGTGGGCTGTAGTGAGGTGTGAACAATAGGGGTAAAATGCCCAGACTCAACTTGTCTGGGGAAGGGGATTATGGAGTGTAGAAGGATGGACTTCATGTGCAATCTCCAGTCATATTGGTCTTTTAGGGCTTGGGTTATATTTTGCCTTCTGAACTCAGAGGCTACACAGTTGATGAAGATTAATGAAATTTTGTAAACATAGCTTGGAGAAAATTTCATCTAGAATAATTATAAATTGCTGAAATTATCTGACAACTTTCTCTCCTTTCTTCTTTTCAGAGCAGGTCTTGAAAATTGTTGTTGTTGTGTTCCTTCAAGTTGTTTCTGACTTAGAGTGACCCTGTCAATGGATTTTCATGACAAGATTTGTTCAGAGGAGGTTTGCCTTTGTATTCCTCTGAAGCTGAGATAATGTGACCTGCCCAAAGTGACCCAGTGGATTTCCATGGCTGAGCAGGGATTTGACTCCTGGTCTCCAGAGTTATAGTCCAATGTTCAAACCGCTACATCATGTTGGCAAATACAGCTGCCTACATTCCAAAAGCAGGCAGGTTAGTTAGGTCTTGCCTGAAAGGATGCGTCTGTTTTTACACCAAAATTTTTTCTGCCATTAGGAGGCATGCTTAACAACGTAGAACAGGATAAGGGGAGTTTTAGCCCTTCAGAACTTCTGGACTTCACCTCCCAGAAGCCCTGTCATAATCCTTTACTATTGGGCATTGGTAAGGGATTATGAGAGTTGTAGTCCACAAAATCTTGCATGCCAGTGTTGTATAACCCAATGCTTCTCCCTGCTGATTCCCTTAGGACTCACTTTGCAAGTCCCATTTCAAGAGACTTGAAAAGAAAGACCAGGTACAAATAGGTGTTTTTCTGAGTCCTTGCCACCCCTCCTGTGCTTCCCTAATGCCAGAGATTGCAGCCTGACCCTGTCTACAGTGCATGATAAGACCTCAGGATTGCTTCAAAGCTCAGTTAAGATAAGATCTTCTAAATTATCAGGACCAGCAAACATTTAGCATACTAAATTGCTTAAATTTCTATACAAGTGGAGGGGCTGTAAATTTTTCAGATAAGAATGTTTTTTCCTCACCAATGCACTAAGGGATCAGTATGGGGAAATTGTTTTTATCTGATTATGTTTACATACTTTTTTTAAAAAATTAGTATTTATTGTATATCAAACGCAGCACATCAGGTCTAACATAAGATAACCACAAACACAACATATTGCCTCTTAAATAGTCTCTTGTTTCTTCAAGCCCTTACGAAGGTTGCTGTGCGGAAAGTCTATTGGAGATGTTGGTTAAGCTTCAGAAACCAAGCCTCTCCAGAATGGTTTATACTGTGGTAGAACAGGTACATTCATTTGTTCTTGTTTGCAAAGTAGATAGGCTTCTTTTAAGCACTGGGAATGTTACTTTTAAAAAGCAATTAGTTCCCATTACATTCTGAGGCATCCACAATGTACTAAGTTAAAAGTTAGAGTAACTATATCCATTTTTGTCATCCAAAAATAACTAGTTACTTGTGATTACTTTTTATAAAGGTTAGAATACTATAAACTTCTGGTCCATGATACATAACATACCTAAATAGTAAGACTATGCCCTGTTACTATACAAATAACTAAACCAATTACAGTTACACTGCAAAGTAGTGAAGATCTTAGTTATTGATATGGAATTAATTACTTATACCACATTATTTGTAACTAGCTAGTTCTGAGATTGGAGTTTTATGTGCCTATGAAAAAAATTGCTTATTCCATCTATTTAGTAATGAGGTTGTTCTTGGGAAACACTAACCAGTTCAAAAGCTTTAAATGTAGTTTTATGCTACAGTTGCCCAAATCCTATCCTAACAAATGGCCACAATACATTCTTGCCAATTCAGATTAAGACATACATTAAACTGATTAGGTATAACTGTTGAGAGAAATCCAATTATGCCTGTCTATCTACTGAATGAATGTCAGTTCCAGCCTCACCCCTTATCCTTGAAACCCCCACAACCTGAAATCTGCTGTAATGGTTAAAGGACCTCTCCAGAGAAGTTGGGGGGGGCACAGGAGATTTTGAGGAGAATAGTAGGGGAAGTCCCACTGCGTGAGCAGAAATATGCTTATATAACTATGGACAGAATCCATTGTCCTCTTCTGCCAATTATACAAACTCACTGATGATGACACAGAAAATTTTATTTTGCTGTTTGCTATAGGTTTTCAAACAACTTCTTAACTTGCTCATACTGAATAAAAATTATTTTAAATGTGGATGGTGAAACTATGGGCCATGGCTCCAAACCTTTTGTGGGAGGATTCCAATCCCCTATAATGTCTAAAATCCCCTGAATCCCAAAATTTTAAGTTTTAGAGGTGAAAAATCACCCCAGAAAGACAACTGCTGCCTCAGGAGGCCCCAGTGAACTCTCTCATCTCCCAAAATAGAAA
Organism: Ctenosaura bakeri; assembly: GCA_948474755.1. Taxonomy (NCBI): domain Eukaryota; kingdom Metazoa; phylum Chordata; class Lepidosauria; order Squamata; family Iguanidae; genus Ctenosaura; species Ctenosaura bakeri. The sequence goes on along the minus strand of CAOLHI010000381.1, from coordinate 1,565,968 downwards.
TACAAACCAGAAGTAACCTCTGGTCACTTCCATGCCCAGTTTACAGCTGACTTCTAGACAATTTTATAATGCTATAGCTTGTAGAATGGTACAGGGGTCAAATTTTACCTCCAGTTACCTATCCTTGGGACAAAGAGTATGAAGAAAACAAGAAGCAATTTAAATTGAAGACTCAACAAACATCTGAATTCTAATTTTGAACTTGACCCACTTTACTGGTATGCTTCCCACAACATCTGGATTGTTGTTGCTATTATAAACAAAGTACCCTCAGTTTCCTAGCCTTACAAAAAACCTAGGTTGTACTAATGTACACTTTAGCTGACCTAGCTTACAATCCAATTATTCTAATATAAAAGACAAAGGAAGAAGAAAATAAACCAGCCTAGGTACCTATTTTCAAATAAAGCTATAGTGCATCTAAGACAGCTCTTCCCAAGACCACTGGCCCAGACAACTTGGAATCAGCTCACGCTGAACTTGCCCCAACCTTCCTTGGATTAATGGCATTGTACAAATCTAATGATTATTTTGTATCTGTCCACTTTGACATTCAAAATTATTGAGGAGGCAATTTTGATCTTTTCATCCATCTACACTTTTGAACAATATTTATCCTGGCTTATTAAATTGGCCAGAATAGGGCTGAGAGAATAGGCCTTTCTCAGTAGAAGACAGAGTTCTACCAACTTGTAAAGAAGCAATCATTAGTATTCTTTTAAAGAAACATTCTTATTTTAATAACTATCAGCCTGTGTCTGATGTACCCTTCATGATCAGGGACAGTTTACAAATAAAACAAAACATGGTGGTGAACCAATTCAATTTTCTTTGGAAGGGGAGAGTTGGATAAAATTGATTATTTGGATGCTCTCCAATCTGTCCTCTGGCCTGGATTTGGACTGAACTGCCTTGGTATTTTGTGCTATATGATGTACACCAGGAGATGGACAGGCAGAGTGCAACTTCATTGACTCCAGAGTTGTTGGCTATGGAATTCCTCTGGGCTGCCTACCTGAAATGAGATTGAGGCCCTTTTCACATGGGGCTTAAAAAACGGTGTAGAGCAACCTCTGCGGAGGTTGTCTACACCGTAACGTGGATTGGGGTGGATTACTTTAGGGTAAATCCACACCCCAATCCACATAGGGGCGACTGGAAGAGGCGCTGCCCGCGCTTTTGTAAAACCACTTGCTTTTTGGGTTTTAAACGGCGCGGGGCGTGCAGCCTCATCCAGCCCCGTCTCAGCGCCGGTATAGATCTGCAGGCATGCGCAAGAGCATGCCTGCAGATCGTGCGAGGGGTGGGATTTCCGGCTGGCGAGCTTCTCCTACTGGCGGAGAGCCTCCGTCAGTCAGAAGCTGCCATTTTGGGTGCTGCCGGACACAGCAGATGCCTCAGACGCTGCCAAGTGTGGAGTGGCAAACGGGCAGCTCCATGCGGTGACGGAATAAAGATAAACTCCGTTTCTGCATGGAGCTGCCCGTTTCCCCGCCCGCATGTGAAAAGGGCTTGAGAAGCACCACAGAGTGGTGTTGTAGCCTTTCATGGAGGCAAGGGTGGTGCTGAATGACTTTTTAGGCATGTTACTTTGGATACATGAGTTTAACACTGCTGATTTGTGCTCCCCATGCCTTTAAACATTGACAGGAAGCTATCAAATAAGGTTATCTAGTGGCTTGGCCTGACCTGTTACAAGTATGAAGATGATATCTAGGTCTATGTCCTCATGTCCTACCGTATATTCATGCAGAGGAAATGTAACATTTAATCTTTAAAGCCCCAAATTACATAGCAGCAGGGAATCTCTGGACATCATTACTTTCTTCTGTATGAATGTGTCCAAAGGAAAACTCTCATCATGCAACGACTGAACCACTGTGAGCTGCTTCCTTGTATTTTCCTTTAAAAAACAAGTGAGTTTATTTATATTTATTTATATTTTTAGCTTTAAAATAGTTTTAACAATTTTTTTTAATTTCAGGAAAAATCAGTGAACCCTTTGAGAGTCATGTAAGTAAAGAGTAAAGGTCAGAAACCAGAACAACAGTCTATATGCAAAAAACACTGCAAAGGGAAGCTCTAAGATATGAGTCAAGTGAAGCTGAGATAATGACAGAAGAATCTTATCAGGAAAACAGGAGCTAAAGAGTAGTAAACAGCTAGAGACCAGAAAGCTGGGGACATAGAGTAGGAGCTTGAATACGCAACCAGGGAGACACAGAGTATAGGAAGTTACTTCTTAAAAGTAATTCATTCCTATTACTCATTGCAGTGCTTTAAAAGTAACTCGTATTTATTCACTGTGATATTTAAAATACACTGGTTGTTGCATTGCACTTTACTTTTACAGTTTATTTTCATTACTTGTAATGAAATGGCCATTTCCACACAGGGTATTTAAAACGGTGCAGTGCGTCCTCCATGGAAGACGTCTGCACCTTGGAGCGGACCGGGTTTGGACTACTTACCGTAGATCCGTACCTCAGCCCACTCTGGAACAACCCCAAGTAGTCCTCCAGCATGCTTTTGAAAGACCTGATTTTTCCGGTCTTTCAAAAGCATGGAGCACGCCACTGTGAGCCTGCTCCTTTGTGCAGATTCACAGGCTTGCACCAATGCGAGCCTGCGATCTGCCGAGGGCGGGCTTTAGGCTGGCGAGCTTCATCGGTTGGTCGAGACCCACGACCAACCGGAAGCCGCCATTTTGGACGCCGGAACAGTGCAGAGCGACAACCATGCACTACTCCTCCTTACCCCGGACCGGACCGCCAGAAGATCCAGTAAGTAGTGGCGCAGGGTGATTCCCTTGCCCCATGCAGAAATGGCCTATAAATCCTTAGTCATTATACCAATGCCCCCACTCTTCTGAAATGTGACTTCTGAAATGTAATGTTGCTGTGCCCTCATTACTAAGAAAATCAAAGCACTGCAGGTTGCTTTACCTAGTGTTACTTATACTTATGACTTCCAAGCTGTGGGTAAACTGTCTTCACAATGTCAAAGATTTGACTTGGAATCTTACACAAAGTTACAAGCACCCATGTGAAACAACTGTGGTTTCAGACTTTTCAGGCAACAAGTTTGTCAACAAGTATAAGCTTTCTGCTTAAAAAAATCAAAAAAATCTGGTGACTGAGCTGAGTAGTCCAACTCATGACCAATGAAGCCACATAACCTACCAGCCATGTACTATGACCAACTGACTACCTGGCAACTACTTGCAGTAGTGAAAGGTAGTAAGAAGTAACAGGAGATTTATGAAGAATCTAAGGCAGGGATGGACAACTTGTGACCCTCTAGATATTGTTGGGATACCAGTTCCCCTCATCCCTAGCCAGCACAACCAGTAGTGAGGAATGATAAGAGTCACAATTCAACATCAGCAGGAGGACTACATGTTGTTTACCTCAATCAATGGGCTATTGTGTATGGCTGCTGAGTTGCTTTTGGTTTAGTGGGTCAAAGGCTGTTCAGAACTGGAATAAAATTAGGTAGCACAGCTGAAGATAGTTTTTAAGAATGTGAAATCCTAACTATTAATTCCCTGTCAATGAGATAGCAACTAGGATGATGTGGGTTTGAATCTACCGATGGAGGATTTCAGCTGTTTGTTCATTTCAGTAGGTACAAGTATTTCAGCTGAACTCCTATAAAATGGAAGCTCACAGCAGTGATATAAACCCAGTGATTTGCACAAGGAATAATTTTTCACATTCTGAATTGTCCATCCCAGTTTCACAGGCATCATAAAAGTAGAACAATTATATGATCATAGGCTATAGGTTATCACCTGGATTACTAAACATGGTTGTTCCTCTGGTTCCACTGACAATGATATGGTGAAGGAATTAAGAAAGATCCTTCCTTCAGTGAACAGAGGGATTTGTTCCTTTGAAAATGTGTCTCACAGAAGTAACAGTGACTATCCCTATAATATAAATAGTAAAATTACATACTGAATCTGTATGAGATGATGATGATTTATTTGTATCCCGCCTCTCCATATGGATCGAGGCGGCGAACAACTTACAAATAGCATGTATTTTCAATACATTTCTTATACATGCCCCCAACAAGCTGGGTACTCATTTTACTGACCTGCGAAATTAATCTTCAAATATGATCCACAGATTAGAAACTCAATTATATGTTCTGAAGCACTAAAGTTGAATTTATTTCTTTTAGAGATTTTAGTTTGATAGAATTTGATCATGCCAGAAAATTTAGCTGGATAAAGAACAGGGACAAGGGAATCCATTAAGGACTGAATCATCTAATTTGAGCCATCTTTTCTAAATTTTTGGCAGCAAGAAAATGGAATAAGATCTAGCAGATTTATGTGGGAATACAGATTTAAATTTGAGATGAAGTACCAATTTATGATACTATCAGGCTGTTCTTAGCACTTTGGCTAAGGAAAGGAAATGGACTTTAGTCTAACCTTAAAGGCCTGAGATTTAGAAAAGTCAGCAGTTCCTTAATGTTTGTCGTTTGAAAAGTTTGGGACACTCACATAGAAGTTTTAACTGTTTGCCAGATTAGCAGAGCAACTTTTCTCTTTCCTTTTCTAAGGAGGGCATAAAGCATTCTGTTTCTGAAAGAAAGAAAATTGGATTTTAACCCTATACATTGAAAGTATTCCCTTTCTTCCCTGCATGCAGCCAGGGACTTTTACAACATTCTGAGAGGACATGTTTACCAAAGTAGCATTAAACAAGTTTTTAAAAACCCTTAAATCTGAGATCACTGCATATACAGTATTTCAGTAAGGATCTACCTCCTACATTTATTTGGTACTCTGTAGAAACAAATGACTAGAACTTGGAAGGGCAGATAGACATGATCCTGAAGTGTAAAAACAGATTACTGTATACTGATAGGAAGAAAATAGACAACTCATTTGAAATGTGGTGCTGGAGAAGAGTTATACAGATACCATGGATCCTTGAGCAGATAAAGCCTAAACTCTCCCTAGAAACCAAGATGACTAAATTGAGGCTGTTGTACGTATCGTGAGAAGACATCACTCACTAGAAAAGGCAATAATGCTTAGCAAGGTAGAGGGCAGTAGGAAAAGAGGAAGACTGCAGTAAAGATGGATAGACTCAATCAAGGAAGCCATTGCCCTGAGCCTGCGAGACCTGACCAGGGCTGTTGATGACTGGGTGACTTGAAGTCTCTCATTCATAGGGTCACCATATGAAGTTGACTTGATGGCAGTCAACAACAAGAAACAAATGTCTTCACAAAAAGAATTTGTTTTCAATAACATGATGTAACAAATAGATGTTACCTTAAAAATGTCTAATTCCATTTGGGAATAATTTCTTGTTGTTGTTGTTGTTAATTGTTTATTTGTTTACCGCTGTATTCTGCTTTGGTCAGATCTTATCTGGGCAGTTCTGGGCACCTCATTTCAAGAAGGATATTGACAAGCTGGAACATGTCCAGAGGAAGGTGAACAAAATGGTGGAAGGTCTGGAAACCATGCCCGATGAGGCTTAGGTAGCTGGGTATATTTAATCTGCAGAAGAGAAGGTTAAGAGGGGAAGTGATAACTATGTTTAACTATTTGAGGGGATGTCATGTCGAGGAGAGAGCAGGTTTGTTTTCAGCTGCTCCAAAGACTAGGACAAGGAACAATGGATTCAAGCTGCAGGAAAGGAGATTCTTGAACTTCAAGAAGAACTTCCTGATGGTCAGAGCTGTCTGGCAGTGGAATATGCTGCCTCAGAGTGTGGTGGAGTCTCCTTCTTTAGAGGTTTTTAAGCAAAGGCTGGATGGCCATCTGTCAGGAGTGCTGTGATGTGTGTTCCTGCATGGCAGGAGGTTGGATTGGATGGCCCCTGTGGTCTCTTCCAAGTCTATGATTCTATGAAACTCACATTTTGCCTGGGATGTTTATATCTGAGAACTTAAGTGAATGAAGACAGGGTGTAAGTTGCTTTTGTGAATTCACAATTTTTCTTTCTTGAAAGAGGAAAAAAAGTATACATCTGAAGATACCTGGGGGTTACAATAAATCATGGTGCATTTCTTTATCTAGTACTTATCATACTTGTATATCGTGTACTGTAACAAGGAAGAGACATTTAGATTAATGCTTCTTGGCTTCTGAGGTATTCATTCATGTGGTGTTCAAGTGAAATGTATCTCATCTAAAGGATCAATTACTAGAAACTCTGGAAACCTGTCAGATGTCCTTATATCAGAAGGAAATCACTATTGACAGCTAGTTATTTGGTGTAAATATTGAGAACAAAATGCATTTTCTCAATCCTAACTGTCCATTTTATATTATTTTGCCACTGAGTCAACAAAGAATAACTCCCAGAATACTCCCCCCCGCATCAAACCAAAATCCAAGAGGCTATGCTTTATTGCTAGCAAGACAGTGTAGAATCTAAACGGTTCAGGTCTGAGAGAGATAGACTGAACAGCAAATTGTGCATTATTACATTTTAGGACTATAGGCATATTTCAGTTAACAAAGCCTAGTTGTTGCTTTTCTTCTTTGACCTCTGTCTAACTGGAAGTCTTTTAGCAGCATCAGCATCAGAAGCATGGCAGAAGAGGGTTTGAGAAACACATTCTTTGGGTGTCGGCTTGCTGCAGTGTGTCTGCAGTAAACAATCAAATAAAGCTTCAGCTGGGAAAGAATGGGATTCTGCTCCAGTTAGTCCTATTGGAGATGTATGTAGATCCTTGCCTGCAGTAAGGAAGATAAATAGCAGTTGCCTCCAAAATCTTTTATTGAGCAGGCACATCCAACAAAAGAAAGAAAAGGGGAGAGCAATTAAGCCTGTCTCGCCAGAATGTTAAAAAACATAATTCTATAAGTTTGACACCAAAATGAAATCGTAAGAAAAGTGGAAGCTGGTCAGGGATAAATCAACCTTGGATGCATTTTGGAAGAAGCCTTCAATTTGATCTCTGAAAACAAAATGTTTTTGTGTATGCAAGACTGACCTGGTCTGGTTGTTTAATTTCACATGTGCATATCGTAGTTTTGAATAAACATTTCCTGGAACTTTTTGAGCTACTCTTCTGTTTTGTACTACAGGAACCTATGCTATGGTCTCCATGTTATTTCTATCTCTGGTACCAAATATTCAAGGACAGAACCACTTTGTTAACTGAGGAATACCATATGATAGCTTAAATCCAGCTGTTACTCCAAGTAGAATAGATCCATTGTATTAATATAACTTACATATGCATTATCCTAATCACATTCTTGATTCAGTTAGTTTCAGTTGAAACAAGCAATTAAGGGTATATTTTATTGTTTATAGTGAAAAAATATGTTTAAAAAATCTTGAAAAAATGATGTGAGAACGGCAGATTATCTGTTTTTTTCTTGATGTGGGCATCAGGAAGGTTCTGTTTCACATTTTTTATCCTTTCAGTTATATCAAGGATTGGTTTAAAAACTCTTAGGCCAATTACACTCCCCATTGCTTAGTCTCAGCATTGGGATGCTGGGAGCTCCAGAAAAAAAAAACTTTCCCACATCTGTAAGAGTATTGCAAATACCCTAGAGTTAAATTAAAGTGGCAGTAAATCCAAAGTCAGGTTCATGTATCATGTGTGAAAAACTCTAAGCTGTATTATTCAAATACGAAGACTTCTTTAGTATTTGGAAATGTCACTGAGGTTAACAAAATATACTCCCAAAGAATGTTGGTATCAAAGCTCTACCTGCCTTGGCACTACTTTTCTGTGATAGGATTGTGTGCTCCAGTGAGTAGGAGGTTATGCTGATAGAATTTCTGAGGTCAAACCGGCTTTTGTTGAGGAGTCAGACTAAGGCCAGGATTCTGTTATTATTGATTTATTTGGAGCATTTTTACCCCACTGTTCAGGATCCCAGAAAGGCTTACAAATGGTTAATTTGACAGTTTCCTGCCCTCAGGTTTACAATCTAAATACTCTTCTTTCTCATAGTAGCCATAGTAGTGGCATTTGGAATGCAGGGAGGGCCCTCATCAACTGGTGGGGTCTAGGCATGATGGATCTGTGCCTGCCTGCTCTTCTCTTCAAAATTGCCACAACAGTGACAGTTGGGGTGGAGGGAGGGCCTTTTGTCAGCTTCTGTGGACGTCCTTTCGGGTGCCGTAGGGGTTGGTATTCTCTCCTTCCCTCCACAGTGCCCAAAGCCCCCCCTTGGCGTACTGTAAAGTCCATGAAGCTTCTGTGTTTATTCTGTGCTTTGCAGTGAGATGGCAGGATTGTAGAAGCTCTGCCTCCTATTTATTTCTACTTTTCATACGTGCTCACCAGTTCTCTCCTTGAAGAAACTATACAAGATCCTCAAGTGCAAGGATCTATCATTAAATACAAAAGTCAGAATCATAAATGGCACAGTATTCCAATTTCTTTGTATGGTTATGAAAGTTAGACAGTGAAGAAGATTGACAGGAAGATTAATTTAAAATGTGGTGCAGATAAGAACTGGACTTCTAACAGACAAATGGATGTGTTGTAGAGAAAATCAAATCTGAATTCACCAGAAGCTAAAATGAGTAAGTGAAGGCTGTGTGGTGTAGCGCTTTGAGCACAACACCACAACTCTGGGGGTCAGAGTTTGAAGCCCTGCTCGGCCATGGAAACCCACTGGGTGACCTTGGTCAAGTTGTACCCTCTCATTCTCAAAGGAAGCCAATGGCAAACCACCTCTGAATAAATCTTGCTAAGAAAACCCCAGGGTCACCACAAGTCAGAAACAACTTGAGGGTGCAGAAAATCAACAAAGTCATACTTGGAGATGATTAATTGGAAAAGATGGAAATGCTGGAAAAGGTGGGGGGAGGCAGTAGAGAAAGAGGAATTCCACACCGTAGGTGGATAGGTTCAATGAAGAAAACCAGGGCCCTGAGTTTGCAAGACCCAACAAGAGCAGCTGATGACTGGAACTCCTGAAGGCGTCCCAAGTCCAAGTCAACTTGACAGCAAATAGTCTTAGCAACCTGCCTAAATATCCCAAAGACACTAGACCCTGTTTCATCTCGGAAGATAAGCAGGGTCAGCCCTGGTTAGTACTTGGATGGGAGATGCCAGTGAACACCAGATGCCATGCTTGTATTTCAGAAGAAGCCACTGGCAAACCGTCTTTGAGTAGTCTTGGCCTAAGAAAACCCTATGAGCAACAACATCCCTCCATAGACGAACACCTCCACACCCCTGTAACCTCTTTCATTACCAATAAAATCCCTTCCACTGGGGCGGCTCCCTAAATTTCTGTGCGCGTCATGCTGGGAGCGCAAGACAACCCTCCGGCAGGTCTTGCGTCGCGTCTGAACAAGGAAACATAGGCCATTTCCGCACTAGCCTGTTATAGTGCGACGATTCCACTTTCAACCTCCTCTGGAATCCTGGGGTTTGCAGTTTCGGGAGGGGCCAGCCGGCCCCTCCCGAAACTGCAAACCCCAGGATTCCAGAGGAGGTTGAAAGTGGAATCATCGCACTATAACAGGCTAGTGCGGAAATGGCCATACACAAACACGTATGCAGCGCAGCACACAGAGGAGCAGAGACCTGACACGTTGCTTGTTTTGGAGTATAACTGCCCAAATCCCCCTCCCACGGTCATGCTAGTTCTGGGATTCAGGGAGTTGTAGTAAAAAAAAAGAAAAAAAAACACAACTTTTCCAAGCGTTGCACTGAAGACTCGGTTAACAGGAGAAACAGCCCCCCTCACCACCAAAAAGCCACTGGCTTGCTGCCTATTTAATCGAGTCCTCATTTAGTTCCCCTTTCTCAAAAAAAAAAAAAGTGGTTTTTATGCTTCCTAATCAACACCTCTCAAGCCTATGAGGCAACGCAGCATCAACAGGGGCCACTGAAAGAGCCAGGAGATTCTGGCCATTTAGGGCTATTATTCCACTTTCAACATCCTATGGAATCCTGGGGTTTGCAGTTTAGGGAAGGGCCTCGAGGTCCCCTCCCTAAACTGCAAATCCCAGGATTCCATAGGATGATGAAAGTGGAATAATAACAGCCTAGCGCCGTAATGGACGCCGACACGCCCCCGAGCCAGCCAACGGCTCCTCCCTCCTCGTAGACCCCCCCTTCCCCCGCTCTTCCAGTTTCCCTGGCTCTCCCAAGCCTTCCGCCGGATGGTGTCACCCTCAAACATGTCCGGCGACGCCAAGGAGGTGAGTTTAACCTGAGACACCAGCCCGGAGGCAGAACCCGGAACCGCCTCAGCGGCTGTTCAAGTTTCAGGCTCCTCAGCCGTCAAGGACTCGTTCGCGGGGGATGGCGAGCCGGGTGACGGTTGGCGGGGCGCCCCGCGAGGAGTGAGCCGGCGCCGGAAGAACCGCTCTCGACGCGGCGGGAGCCCACGGAGGACGCGGGCGCCGCGGTGGGCGACGGGGGCTCGGGGGCAGAAGGAGAAGCGTTAGTGGTGACTGGAAAGACCGCGGCGGGGCTCCTTAGGTAACCGAGGGGGCGCTGGAGAAAGGCAGGAGCGGGCCCTGGTCCTGTGACAGCGCTGCCCGGTGTCAAAGGCGCGCGGTTGGGGGTGTCAGGAGGATAAATAGTAATGTCAGGAACGGTGTTGTCAGGCGGGGAGGTGTGGTAGTGAGGTTGTGAGTCTGCTGTGCGCTTTTGGCCTTGGAGTTCACGTGGGAGGTAGTGCTGAGAGCTACCTGGTTAGTTAATGCTCCCTCTTCCGGACTGGGTGTTTTTAAGCATCTGGCCATGTCCGCACGAGCCCGTTATAGCGCGATGATTCCACTTTCAACCTCCTCTGGAATCCTGGGGTTTGCAGTTTCGGGAGGGGCCGGCCGGCCCCTCCCGAAATTGCAAACCCCAGGATTCCAGAGGAGGTTGAAAGTGGAATCATCGCGCTATAACGGGCTCGTGCGGACATGGCCTCTGTTGCTGGATTCAGCCAAGATGCCCCTGTAAAGTAGTAGCCGTGCTTTAGAGCTTGCAAAACAAATAAATAGAATGTGTGGCTGGCGTTGTCGGTAGGAGGTTATGTGTGGGCGTACAATGTATCTGAATATTTATTTGTTTTTGTTTGCTTATCTTGTATCTTTCTTTGTTTATCTTGTAACTTCCTCTTAGTGTAACCCCTCCAGATGTCTTGCAATATGGATTAAATAAAAATACAGTTTAAAATCAGTGATGACATTCTAAAACAATGAATTAAATAAGGTATTAAAGTGAAGCACTGAACTAAAAAAAAAAAAAGGTATTTAAAAGCATAACAATTGGTCCTCCGCATTTGTGGGTCTGACTTTCATGGATTTGGTTGTGTGTTCTTCCAACCCTTGCCCCAACACCCCAGGTACTTATGTTCCAGGGGGAACCTTCTCTGCAACTCAGGTCATGCAGCCATTTAAAACCCCACCTCTGGTTTTCTTCCTTCTCCTCCTCTACCAGCAGTTGCCTTGCCAGCTATGGATGGCTCACAACTCAGTTTCTCAGCACCACAAACCTTCTCCTGATGCCCTCCACGCCCAAGGAAGGAGATGGGTGAGCGAAGTATAGGACCATCATGCCAAACCAACCCCTTTTTGTGACCTGGTTTGGGACCCTGAGTGCCTGTTCTTTCCACCATGACTCAGTCCCCTTCCCAGAGACACCCACATGTTTTGATATTTGTGGTTTTTCTACTTTTGTGGGAGTCCTGAACCCCTAACCTTAGTGAACATAGAGGGCCAACTGTATAGAATAAACCATAAAATATCCCTTCTGCAGGTGACAGTTACTGGGCAAATGTTTATCTAAACCAAAAGGTCTTTGCCTTCCAGCAGCCAGAAGGCAAGCCAGTCTAGCCTCCTGTGGCAAGGAGTTCCATAGCTTAGAAGCAGCCACTGACAAGGTCCACTCTCATGTCACCACCAGATGAATACTTGTTCTGGCATGGGCTTGAGAGTAACTGGTGCAGAAATATCATGCCTTCATAACAAAAATATAAATGTTGAGCACTTTGCTCCAATTCTATTTCATCCTACCCCAGTGCTGTCAAAGGAGAAATCTTAGATAGTTGACTGTATATTTTTATGGGCCCCAGCAAACTATTATGTTATAAATGGGCATCAGTGCAGAGATAGACATAGGTTATTCTTTATGTTAGTGCATAACTGTGGGATCACTACTTAAGAATCTGTGCTGTAAACCAGTTGGGTTGGAACCAGCATGGTATAGTGATTTGAGCATTGGACTACAACCCTGAAGACCAGGATTAGATTCCGTGCTTCCTCTTGGGCAAGTCACACATCTCAGCCTCAGAGAACACTGTGAAAGGTTTGCCTTAAGTCAGAAACATCTTGAAGGCACACAACAATAACAACAGCAGCTATACCCTAACTTGGTATATAGTTCAATCCTCTGAAAACTTTATCAAATTGAGTTTAATGTGATCCACTCTGTTATATCTGAGCTCTCTGCATTCTTGTTGGAAGTAATTAGCTTGACCAAGCTTGCATTTAATGACCAAGGCTGTAATTCTACAGTTGCTTCTCTGGGAATAATCCTTGCTCAACTAAGGGAGACAGTTCAATAGACATGTATATGACTGAACTGTTAGATTTTCCAGGTTAACATATATGGCTGTTAATGTTTAAGTCCAACAGCTATGATTTAGGTGCCTTGCAGACAGTAGGTACTAGGTTTGTTCTAAACTGTGTATTATGCACATTAGGAAGAGGTAACGTGTGTCTCTTTTAGGTTCCGTCAGCAAAGTCACCATGCTAGAGTCGTATGTAACTCCTATTCTGATGAGCTATGTGAATCGCTACATTAAGAACTTGAAGCCTTCTGATCTACAGCTGTCACTCTGGGGAGGAGATGTGGTTCTCAGCAAACTTGAACTAAAGCTTGATGTACTTGAACAGGTATGTTGTCGTTCTTGCTTTTTAGTGCTCTAATTAAATAAAATTACATTTCAGTAAAGCTTTATTATGCCTCAGGCCTTATGGAGAGGCAGGTAAGAAATAAGTTGTTGTTGTTGTTGTTATTACTTCTTATTACTTGTTATTAAGTGGTGTGTACAATAAGTTCTCCCCCATATCTGTGAGGGATAAGTTCTCAGGCTTAAAGTGGATTGGTGGAAAATGCAGATAAGGTGCTGTGCTTCACATCCATCCAATGAGCGTCCATCTTCTTCCTCAGCTGAGAGAAGCAAGGGGACAAGCTGTGCCAGTCTTTCCCTGCCTCTCTCTGCTGGGGAAGGAGTGTCTGTCTCCTCTATCTGTTGAGAGAAGCATGGGCTTCGTGTGTCTCTTTCTGTGGAGGAAGAAGCATCTGTATCCTTCTTTGGCTGAAAGGAGTGCAAAGAGAGTGCAGAGGAACGCAGAGAGGCAGACGAGGCCCAGCACAGCTCTCTCTGCCAAGGAAAGAGTGTCTGTCTCTTCCTAGGTCAAGAGAAGTGCAGAAGGCCCAGCTGTGCCTTGCCATGCCCCTCTCTTAGCTGGCTATGCGGAGCAAAGACTTTGGCCAGGGGTAGCAGCTCTAGCTCTGGAGTAGATCGTGGGTAGATAAAACTGTGGATACCAGTCACATGGTTATGGGGAACCTATTGTATTATCATAACTGAGGCTAGCATCCTAAGAATAAAATAATGTGAATTTGGGACATTATTTTATTCTTAGTTTGGGACATATTTTTGTATTTATTCTATTTACCGTTGTCAGGCAAAAGTGAAACACAGGGTGTGGTTCTGGTTACTTCTCTCATGTCCAGAAGAAGATGCAGTAGTCATAAATACACAGAATTTCAATTCAGTTTTTCTGTGCCAATTTGCTAAATTAATTTAGGTATATTAACAGCAACTTTGTGTTGAAACCTAATGGATTTTGTCCTCTTCTTGATATGTGCTTGTGTACTTCCTGCGTAAGTGAAGGGGACTTCCCTATTCCCCTGTTATTCCACAAGCAGTCAAAAAAGTGGCTCCAAAAGGTTGGAAACTATTGGAACTGGTTTTTGAGGCAGGCACTGGCTCTTAATGGGAGAAAGAAAGATGAAGTTCCATTACATATTCAAGCATCACATTGATCTGGCCTGGTGCATCTTCATGTTGAACTTGCAAAAATAGTTCTTGTTGCTATAAGTATAGTATACAGAAGAATGATACCAGCATCTGTTGTTTATTTTGGTGCAGCATTACTGCTTCTGAAGAAACAAGTTATTGAACAATTCACAATGTGATTTCAGATGTGGGAAGTGAACTGTTTGTACCAAAGCCAGGAAATGAAAGGATGGCTGCATGTATGGGTCTCCTGCTCTTGGCCAGTAAGCACATAATTGCTAAACTTGTATTAGGCTCAGTTGTTTCCTCCTTCCATGCAGCCAACACAAAGTGTTTGGAAGGTTTCAGTTTTAGTCTGTATAATATTTGGCAACAAAATTTGGTGAATATTAATTATGGACTATTTTGAACAAATCAATGTTGCATTATTTTTATGATAGTAAACCTGGTCAGTGTTAACAGTTCTCGTTCCAGACACCATGGCAAACTGTATGACTTGTTTAAGACTAGATAAGCATAACAAATGAACAGCTGAAAATTATTGGCCTGGCCATGCAGGAGGACCAGTGGGTTTAGTGGACATGTGTAAATCTGAGGCTTGCTTTGGCTTATGCACGTTGCACTGAACTGTGGTTTAACGTGACATGGAAATGTACCTAGTGTTCAAAATGAACTCTCTTTGATCTGTATGATAAACGGGCAAATATTTATAACTTACTGATTTTGTCATTTAAAATGTCTAAGAGTCAGATGTTAATTACACATTACAGAAAAAAACATCAGGATTTCCAGGCCTGATACTGAAGTGGTACGAACTGTGTGAGGGAACATGTGTTCTTTGCAGATTATTCTCTTTCTCCTGGGTGCTTTCTGTTCTTCTTCCTTCTCTTTCTTTAACTTTGCTTTTATTTCCTTCCTCTTTGTCACTGAGACTGCTATTCCATGTGCATGTAACCAGGGAGTAATCCCCACTCAACAGTGAAAATTATTTCTGAGTAACTATTTGTAAGCTCAGGCTGTAAGAAAATGCATTTTATAGTTGTCTTTCAAAATAGTACTACCTAAAGCAATGATCTGTGGACCAGTGCTGGTCTATGAATCATTGATGCCAGTCCTCATTGAGTTTTCAGGAAAGGAATTAGCCAAAGAGCACAAATAATGCCTATCTCTCACACATTGGGGGTGAGGGACCCCTACTGGCTCCTGATATCAAATAGCTTAAGAAGCACTATTTTAAAACACAAAACATGCCTGGGAATAGTTTCTATTCCCTGCATCTATATCCAGTTACTATTACTCTCCACATATATTTACACCATATTCTGTGGGATTAAAAATTGGGGAAGATTTCTGATTTTGATAAGGAAATAAAAGGGTTAATAGCTGAAAATCTGCACCTTATTTTGTTGATCAAATTTTATAGTCATTACAATTATGCCTAAGTCAGGTTCCAAAGAGCTCCAACTGAGCTATGTCATAGTATGACTTTGAATCTCTGTTCAGTTTCAGAAGCGGCTTGCCATATGATGTGTAGGGGGTGAGGGGGAGGCTGCTTTGTGAAGAATGTGTTCTGCATTCTAGCATAAATGCTTTAAAGTGACATGAGCAGAATGAATGCCAGAGTTTCCAGAATACTTTGCTAAACTGAGTACATTTCTAAACTTTGAATTAAAAAACCCGGTTGAGGACTGGTAACACCCCCCCCCCAAAAGGGGTATAGAGAACGAAGTCTCAGAGTGTTGAAAAATATGTTTGTTTGAAAAATAAACTCATCAGAGACTTTGTCTCTTCTCTGTATCTCTTTTTTTTTAAGAAAAGCCAGTGTGCTATATCTGTTTTAACTTGTTGTCTTTAAAGGAAAAATACAAATTTCTGTGCAGCATCAGTCATGTATGTTGTTGTTATCATTATTACATCCACCATTTTCTCAGAAACAGGAGTCAAAGTAGCTTATGAATTAAAACAAATACACTAAGTACAAAACATACAAAAAGATTTATGCAAAACATACAAGAAGTTAACACTGAAATAACATTAGAAACAATTTAAAACATACAATTAAAATAAGAAATCAGTTAAAACACACAAAAATCGTAAAGGCAAAACTTAATTTATGATCTTGGATGACATTTCTACTTATTATTTTGACAAATGTGTGTGCCTGCCAAACTTTGAAAAGAAATCAGTTTCCATATGTATGGTTAATAGTATGTTATGCATGTCTGCTCAGAATTAAGTACTTCAGTGACACTGATTCCCAGTTAAGTGTGCATGAGATTGCAACCTAAGTAGGCTTGGTGATTTCTTCATTATGATATGAAAAATAAATTTGACATACAGTCCTCCCTCTACATTTGTGGATTTGACCTTTGTGAATTTGATTGTTTGCAAGGCACTTTCCTTCTCTGCACTTGGGCAAAAGGCAAGGGAATGAGAGGGAGGAGTACTACATGGAGAAGGAAAGTGCACACTTGCGTCCCCCATTCCCTTGCCTTTTGCCTGGGTGCAGAGAAATTGTGCCAGGACAAAAGGCAAGGGAATAGGAGCTAGGAGCACCACATGTGAAGAAGGAGGGTGTGCTGGAGCAAAAGGCAAAGGAGGCATATTTCTCTTCCCCCACATTCCCTTGACTTTTGCCCTGGTACAGGTGCCTGCCTTCTCTGTGCTTGGGCAAAAGCTAAGGGACTGAGAAGGGGAAGCATTGCACACAGAGAAGGAAGGCGCACAAATGCCATCCTCCCCATTTCCTTGCCTTTTGCCTTTCCTTTCCTTCTTTTTCTTTTTTTAGGTGGGAGTGGAAGTGTGTTTAACAGCCAGTGTGGAATAGTGTTTTGAGTGTTGGACTAGGATTCTAGGAGTTCAGGGTTCAAATCCCTGCTCAGCTGTGGAAAACCATTGAGTGACCTTGGGCAAGTTGCACTCTCTTAGTCTCAGAGGATGACAATGGCAAATCTCTTCTGAACAAATCTTGCCAAAAAGACCCTGTGATGGGTTCATCTTGGGGTCATCTTGGGGTCACTGTAAGTCAAAAATGATTTGAAGATACATAACACACACACACACACACAGACGGGAGTGTTTTTAGGATAGTCACTACTCCTAGAAGCTTTCATAAGATGCCTTTGACCAGTTATGGATGCACCCTCCATTGTAGGGGACAAGGTGTGATGTCTGGGAGGCTTGAGAGAGTTTTGTAGGGATCTGGGTGAACTGCACATTGGTCCTAGGGTACATGGTCCACTCTTCAGGTTGTTAGCACTTGAATTAAAATACAGCCAGCATGATGATAATCTAGTATATATATCTTTCCCCCCCTGTTTTGGAGGAAATCCTTTCTTCCTGCTATTGCTAATTGATTCTCAATACCATTGGAAGGTGAATTGGCTGTTGGTTAAACTTGTAATGGTATTTTTCTTTAACGTGTGGTATTGCAGACATTATGTTAGTTAAAGCAGCAACACCCACACATCCACCCACACACACAGAGTGGATGTTCAATTTACTGTTCAGTTCTCTGATTTCAGCTTTGTTGCTGAATAGCATTCAACATTTTGATGTGTACTCTTGAGCTGGGAAAGAATGAGTGCATACTTTTCATGCGTGTGTCTGTCTGCAACAGGCAAAGTAAGAGTAGCTACCTCTAGAATCCCTTACTGAGCACACAAGGAAGAACAAAGCAGAGACAATGGGGAAAAGTGAATTAGTGTGCCTCACCAGATACTCCCAACATATTTTAAAAAAGCATAGATCTATGTCATTAAAATATACACTAAAATGGAAATCATAACAAAAGCAGAGGCTGGTGAATGTAAGAGTAATCTCTGGATACATTTTGGAAGAAGTCTTCAAGTGGTCCATTTCGGAATTAGAATACTGAAAGAGTTTTAGTTTACTTATGTCAGGCCTACTTGACCTGGTTGTTTCATTTTACATGTGCATAATGTGCATAATGTTAGTTCTGAATAAAATGGTTACTAAAATCTGTTGAATAGCAATCTATTTTGTGACATAGGAACCTATCCCTATTCTTTCTGTGCTGTTTCTACCTCTGGGTCCAAAATTTCTGTTAAAGAAGTAATGTCTAGGAACCAGCTACTTTGTTAGCTGCGGTATACCTGTATTAACATTGCTTTAAACATACTCTGTATTAACAAAATAAAGTGAAGTATCTGTATCTTTTTTCTAATGCCTGTATTTATGAAACCTCTCATATAACATTGATTTTCACAATAATGGAAGTCCATTAAATCCTACATAAATGCTGGTTTGTAAATAAATTAAATCATAGCTAGAGAAACACTGTAAATCTTTATGGGTAGATGGCCTCTAATATTGTTACTGCCTCATGGTGGAGCTCTAGTTAGGAAGAGCTTGGATATATGTTCACATATGTGTGCATATATCCACACACACACCTACCTGCCTGAACAGATGCAAGTCTATGTATAATGTACTTGTTGGACCACAACTTCTTGTACGTGTCTAAATCCTATTTTTCGTAGTCTTTGTGTCTTCAGAAGATACATGGTATTCTCCTGTCTCCCTAATTCATTTCATTAACAAAAAAGTGTGTGTGTATGTGTGTGTGTTAAGAGTGCAGATAAAATACCGGAATCAGAGCAGATTTTAATAAGATCAGCATATAATGCACCACATGCTTATTTTGTTTCATTGCAGTGGTTTTTGTAAATTACCTGCTTAGATTGTCCTTAATAAATGCTGTTGGGTAGTTGGAGGTTTTCTGAAGACCAATTTTC
Source organism: Ctenosaura bakeri (assembly GCA_948474755.1). Lineage (NCBI taxonomy): Eukaryota > Metazoa > Chordata > Lepidosauria > Squamata > Iguanidae > Ctenosaura > Ctenosaura bakeri. The sequence goes on along the minus strand of CAOLHI010000381.1, from coordinate 1,547,224 downwards.
TAGTTCCAAAATTCCTCTGAAAGCTTATATTAAACATTTCAGTCTAATGATTTTTTAAAAGGCTTGTTAGACATTTATCCAATAAAACTAGATTTTACTAGTCACTGATGAGTTAGATGTATACATATAATGTATTCCATATTTTTTCAGTTATACCCTTTTCCTTCTTGAGCTTCAAACATGAAACTTCATAAAATGCCAGCACATGACTGTAGAGAGTGTGTATGTAATAATACAACTTTATCAGTGCATGTTGATTATACACCTGAAGATTGCAATAATTTGCTTTTGTGTATAGGGTATTATTGTGTATTATTTTCTATTGACCATAACTGTGCAAGAGCTATTTACCTCTTCATGTTCTATTTATTTAGGTCTCTTCTCATTTCCACTATTTTATGCTACCACGTCCTTTTCCAGATATCTAGCTAGTACATCTAGTTAGTACACAGCAGCAGCATGTGACTTCCTTATTTTTCTTTATAGCCCCAAAACACATTTTTTTTAAACAGCACATTGCTTTTAACTATTCATGTCATTTAGTGATGGTGAGTTGTTAGGAAATCACAAAGCCAATTCATACAGTTTGCTAAATCATAGGCTTTGCAGGGTCCAGTTATTAAATATGAAAGGGAGAATTAACTTTGAGGAAACTTTGTGAAATAGTACAGTAATTACCTTGTAACAGGAAAACTATTAACAGACAAACAAGTGAAATTACTTTTTGATCATTATAGGTGGGTGTTCCAGCAATTCATTTTATTTCATAGCTAACTCAGTCATTTGCAATAACTTTTGTTTTGAAGGAGCTGAAATTACCATTTACATTTTTAAGTGGACATATTCATGAACTGCGCATCCACGTACCATGGACAAAGCTTGGTTCCGAGCCAGTCGTGATCACAATCAATACTATGGAATGCATCTTAAAGCTAAAGGATGGAGTCCAGGTAAAACAAAATTTACAAATCTGTATAAGACAGTAGATGTGAACTAAAAAAATTGTAGAGAAACTTTTGATTGGGCTAACTGCTCTGTCAAAAGTTAGTAGTAGCTGATGTTCTTATTTTTATACATTTTCTGAGAATTGTTTTCCAGTGCTGCAAAATTGTTGGCTACAAGTTCAATTTCTTTTTCTTGGAAGAGCAGCTTCTGCACTTGTTCCAGCAGCTTTCTTGTGCGCTAGGGATGAGATGGTTTAGACAGAACGGGATGAGAATCTTTTGTCTTCCTTTCCTGCTTGCTTTTCTTTTCTCCGTCAGCTACCTATCCCAAAAGTCTTCTGGGTAGATAACATTGTCTTCTTCTGTCAGGGTTAATCAAGTGACTGCCCTCTGTTGTAAAAGAAAAATAACCGGTTCAGATTGAACCCCTTCGCTTTTTTTCTGTCTGCTCTGATAAGGGAGGACATGCTGCAATATGTCTCTCTCACCGTTCATTTCTCTGTTAGATTAGTTTAGAAAGGAACATACTATATCTAAGAATGTATTTCTTTAATAGAGGTTCCTCCTGTTGAAGATTCTAAACTTATTTTTCTGCCTGCAGTTCGGTTCTTTCAAATTCATTATCCTAAGATGGGCACCTCAGCTGTGAATGGATTAAAGACTCTAACAGGCCTTTCATTCCAGTAATAATCTCTCATGATCCCCTCTCACACGTTTTTCATCACAACACTTTTCTTGCAAAGCGTCTTAATGCATTTTGTTCTGGACTTTTCTTCTGACACAGCAACAGATTTATCTCAGGAATAATGATAGGCTAAATTCTTTCAGTTTTCTATTATGTGAGAGTCTGCATTGTTTAACTGCAGTCGAGTACTGGCATCCTTGCAGTATCAGAAAGTGATGTAGGGCTGAATTTTCAGCTCCAATATTATAGTGTTGTATTCTTTGGTACTAGTGCACTTATTGCATTTAAGCTTATTTAACTTCTCTTTCTTCTGGTCCCTGAACTAATCGTCACATGTGAGATTTTGCCCTGTAATTTTATACCCTGTATACAATTGTACCATCTTTTTCCTGTAATTGTAAACCCAAGTTCTTAACTTTTCTGTCAGTAGAGTGTTGGATGTGCCCAAGGGATGGGTGGAATGTTGAGATGGAGTTGTCAAATAGCAGGTTGCTTGAATTGTGAACTGTCTCAAGTTCTAGTTTCTGCTAGGTAGCCAAAATTAGCAAGCTGCATATTTGAGTATGTACGTTTGCAAAATGCTTTTTTTTAAACCAAAAAAACTGTGTTCATGAAGGAGGAAATAGAAAAACATGAGCTTGGTTTGGACATTCATGTACAAAAGTGTATTTCTTTATTGAAGGTAAAGTTTTGGAGTTGGCTGCTGGAAGTGGTACGAGCTGCTTTGACTCCCATTATCAGGAAAAAGGCAGGACAGAAATCAATAAAATTATGCAGTTCTCTGAACTCTAATGAGGAGATGGTGATGACAACAGTCTCCCTTTCCTCCCCAAGACACTCCCACCACTTTCCTTTATTTTCACCATTGATACCCATGCTGTTTCCTGCTCTGCCGGTGCAAATCTTCCCTGTATGGATATAATAGCTATGATAGTATACGAGAAATGATTTGGTGTAACCCTGAAAATAAGAAGTTGAGGGTGGGCATGGTGTGTGTGGGTCTTAGACATGGACATATCTGACAATTTTGTTTTTTCTTGGTTTCTCCTTTTTCCAGTCTTCAGGGCAGGCCTAATTTGCACATCAGGGGCATCAGCATTGTGATGAATCCTGGGGGTGTGCCTAGCAGGGCAGCCTAGTAAGGGAGGGTGGTATAATCCGATTGGCACTCTGACTAAGAAGAACCAGCCCTAGCCAGAGGGAGGGGCTGCGCGGGGGAATGACAGCAGAAGTATATATATATTGGGAGTGTGGGTTAGAATTGGTTATTCTTTCAGTGAATTTCATAGAGTCAGAGCATCCACTGAACCAAAAGAGGGTTTGCTGGGAGAGGGTTAGCTTTGCAGAGGCCTAAGTGTGGGGCAGAGAGGTAACCAAGCCACCTCTGGAAAGAGTCAGAGAGTGGAACCCTGTGGGGGAAATAGACCTTTGTTCTGGGAGAGCCGAAGGGGTGTGTGTGTGAAAGCTCTGTTGAGGAGACATTGAGGTGTTTGAAGAATATAAATACCTGTGAGAAAGCATTATTGTGTTCGAATCTTTCTGAATCCTCAGTACCCTTTCCCTTGTTGGTTCTTTTAATAAAGATTTCCTTCTATTTTTCTATAAGAACAGCCTCAATGTGGTGTTTTCTTCAGTTTTAATTCAACAACACGCTACCACAGGTTATTCATTCCTTGTTGGAGTAACCATTATAAAGCTTTACATTTTATCCCCAAAGGTTTCAGAGAAAGCAGAGGTGGGATTAAGTGTGGAGGGGGCAGGGTGTGATAATAAGATTTATAGGATGCTGCTATTCCAGTGAGGAAAAATAGAACGCAGGCCTGGTTCATCTGTGCCCTTGGCTAGCCCAAGCCTTCCCTTCCCTTTTTGTTAGGTTGTCTCTGCACAACCTAAACACACACCCAGCATACCCATCCGTGATAAGCATCACAATCCAGGCTGGATGAAACTTGAGTGCTCGTGGATGAATGTAGGTTTAGAAATAGAGACTACATTGACATCAACTAAGTCTTCTGCAAACAGAGTATGTAACTGTACATGGAAGTAAAGTTCTAAGTTACACTCTGTGGTTTTGGAAACTGTGCAGGTGTCTGATACCTTGTAATTTTTGCAGGAAGGAATGGAGATGGTTTGAGACCAAATACTTTGAAGAGGCAGGTGGTGGCATTGGGAACAATAATAAAACTTAATGGTTTCATTTTCTTATCAAATCCTGATATAAAAGATTCTTGAGGGGAGTGACCTTCAAAAGCCACTACCTTTACATAAACTCCCATTTTGGGACTTGATTTTAAACAGATGAACACAACCACATTTTAAGCTTTTAAGTGAAGCTTCTTTAATGTTACTGGCATTCTGAGTTCTCTTTCTGGTAGCCATGACATCGGCCACCAGAGTTGGCAGTGTTATCCATACATCCGACTTTGTGTACTGGATCCATCATTTCTTTGAAAGTGTTGCTTGAACAGAAGCATACTTCAAACCATATATTTGCCAGAAATGACAACAGCAAATAGCTGAAGCCATCTTATGTACTTGAAACAAAATAACATTCTAGATATTATGAGGACTGTTAAGAAGTACATAGGCAGAGCAAAATCTATTAGAGAAACAGAAGTTTGATTTATTTCCTTTAATCCAAAGCTGTAAGTAACCAGGTCTCTGAGATTTTGCCATCATGATGGTTAAAGCTTATATTTTCCTCTGTTATCTCTTAGCAAGGGTTACAAAACCACATAATGTTTGGGCCCACTCAATTCAGTCAGTGGCAACAAGAGCTGCTTATTTAGTGTCAGCATCATTGGAAGATGTTTGTAATGCAGCAGAGTGGAAGGAAGCATCCACATTTATTAGATACTATAAAATAAATATAAATTTGTACAGGGTGGACAGTGCTGCCGTCAGCAATAAACTAAACAGAGAGATTCATCCTGGATGGAGAAAGCTTAGGTCATCCCAACTGTAATGGATTGCTCCTCTGTGTCATCCAGAGAACAAGAGGTTGGTACTGATTGAATATTCATTCTTGGATGGCTTGGAGGAGCAATCGATCCCCACCCTTGTTTGCTTAAGAAAAAGAAAGAAAGAAAAAGGGAAGGATTTAAATGAAAGGTTACAGGTATTACTTAGGTGAGCAGTCTGGAGTAGGCTTTGGAAAGAAACTGAAGGTAAAGGCAGTGGGAGTCAATGACATTAACCGAAAGAGAACTTGAATATTTGAAGACTCCTGCTACGTATGCTGGCATGTAAGGATTAGCCCAAATGTAATGGATTGCTCCTCTGGGCCATCCAAGAATGCATATTCATGATAAGTACCAACCTCTCAATCTCTTTAATAGTATCAAAGTTAATAATTAGATTTCTCAAATCCAGTTACTCTTGACTCATTTGGATATATTTATGCCAGTTAATATTTAAATGTAATGAGAATTAGTGGATGTTTTAAGAAGTCTGGTCCTAGTTATGCCCCCATCCCTGCACTGCTGTGTATATTTGAAAAGAATCCAGAACTGAAGTACATTTTTTCTTTACTAAGGTAGAAATTTTGAAGCTAGATGTCCCATAAGAAACACATTTTAAATGCAGCAAATTATGACTAATTATAGAAGCTGCAGAAACAGATTTGTAACACATGACTTTGTGCAGCCCAGAACTAATATTTGATATTGGACCACGCAGATGGCTACTGCTGGAATGATCAGATTTCCTGCTTGCCTGGTATTTGAAACTTGAATTTTGTGGCACATACAGCCAAAGGTCAAATGTCACAAATGTAAAGCACTCCCAAAACAAGTATTTGTTACAGATGTTTAAGAATCTATAGCAAGAAAGGAGTTCTGAAAATTGCAACTGACATTTGGACAAATTATTCCATGGTATGTTCGCCCTTGGAGAGTAACTCTTGGGCTTATGCCAGTGATAGGATTTATCTTTATAATAATAAGAATGTAAATGAAAGCGATCTTTTTTCTTTTCTAAGCATATATTTAGGAAGTTATAAATTCAGTTCATATCATGATGAATAGCTCCTCCAAGATTACTAGTTTCCAAGTTCCCCTCCTTCCTCATCTGTCCTTAAGAGCTTCAGCTATCTGTTTAAGCATCTTCTTTGTCTTTTATTTTAAACATAACTTACACTCCTAACTGGCTTTCATTAAAATTGATTTATGCATATTAGCTGTATGTCAGTCTTTGTATTGATGGGATGTATGGCATCGCAGTTTTTTGTTGTTGCTTATTGTTTCCCGGTTAGAGAATAAATGTAATTAGTTGTAAGTATAAACTTCTGTTTCAGCCACTTTTAAAGTCTGTATATTTCCAGTATCATAATACTTTCAGTGTTAGCTCTTATTTTAACAAACCCTCATTAACATTAATGATCTATTTGAAGTAATAAGCATATATCCAATATAAGAAAAATTATGTAAATAGTAACCAGAATCTCATGTTCAGTGTCTAATTTAACAATGATATTTCACTGAATTTACAAGTAGAGTAATGATAAACAATTCGATTGTAGATGAACAAGAAAAAATAATATATAGGGAAATGAGAAAGTTAGTTAAGGGCGGTTTCTTTTAGGCACATGTTTATGTTTATTTACACTAACAATGTCTATGGTAATGAATAAGAGGAAGTTATGGCAGAATGACAGAGACAGTTTGTGGGTATAATGTTATGTTAGTATGAAATTAGTGCTGTTATTCTGTAACATTTTATATATTTTGTTGTGTGTGTATCTTTTTGTTTATTTTTTTCTTTACTTTTTTGTTCTTTATTTTTAAATAAAAAGGATATTTTAAAAAGTCTGTATATTTTTTTTATAGTTACTATTTTTTCAGACTTTATCATGTGTTGAAACAAACAGTATTCTGCTAATGTCTTTGTGGAAAATAACAGTAAGGTGATATTAAGTATTTAAAAGTAACTTTTCTGGACTTTGCTCTGTACTTTTCTATTTGTTGAGAAACATGTGGGTTGCATAGCAAGACGGATGGACTATTATCTGCTTCTTTTGCCTTCTTTTTTGCTTTTCTGTGCACCAAGGCCCTTAAAATTGTACACACTTTAAAACAACTGTGCAGTATATGAAATCACAATAGAATAGAAGTTGAAACAAAACTTTCTTTAAAAGAAGCTATAACACTAGGAAGATCTATAAGAGTTCAGTGAAACAGTTGTTACCCCAAAAGGTGGGAGACGGTTTCTTTTCTTGAGGTTCGCCAACAGTGCCAGCATCCCCTTAGAAATTGAGGGAGGCCTATGAGAGGGGGATAACTTTTCACCTGTGTACTATACAGTACACTGTATATAATACTAACTGTAGGACTCCAGTTAAAGGTTTAAAAAGGATGTTTTTATTGGAAATTAACAGACATACCACACAGAAAATCAAGCAGTCTCATGAATCATACATGGCTAATGAAGGGAGAAGCAAGAAAGGTAGGGTAGGGAGGGATTTTGGGTGTAGAGGGGTGATATTTACCAGTCCAGAAAAAGGTCAAAGTGGAGTGGTTCCAAGGGTAGCACAGAACACAGGAATCTGGGAACCAATGTGCAGAGTAAAATGCCAAGGTATGTCCAAAGTACTGTGAATTGCCAGAGTCGGAGCTAGGGTTTAAATACCTTTTCCTACCCTGAAGGGGTAAATGATAATGACACTTCGGCAAAATAAACAAATGGGGTCTGGAACAGACTGGTTGTCTGAGTTTGTGTGACAAAACATTCATGGGAGTCCTGACTTAATGTCTTGGTTGGATAAGGTGAATGGGGAAGGAAATGCACACAGCAGAACTTTTTGCTTGCCGCACCTGGGTAGTTTCATTGACTATTTTATTCAGATGTTGACTCATTGACAGGATTTCTAGAAGCCTATTAACTACAGGCTTTCCTTAGTTATTCTTGACCCTGTGATCTTGATCCTGTGAGCCTAGGCATACAGCCAATGTCCTGCTTACCACATGCTTCCCAGCCATAAGTGTCCAATTTTTAAATGTAAATGATATTTCATGCCAATTTTCCTATCCTTCAGGATGGGGTATGTAAGAGACGGTAACACAATAGTACTAGGGTGCTGCTACAAAAAAGGTTGTATCTTCTGCAGACAACATGTAAGTCTCTTCTAGGGTGTACCATACGTAAGACATAGGTACAAGCACCTTATAACCACTAAAAAGGAGCTGTCTGGCAAACACCGAGAACAAGTACTGGTGTCTGCTGTGTCTCCCCTGGTTTTGAGGGCTGAAAATGAATTGTTCAAAACTAATAATTCCAACACACATGTCCTGAGAGTCTGCAGAGATGGCAGTGTTTTCTTTTGATTTTCAGTGACTTTCCTCACCCAATGGTTATTCTCCAAATGTGAAGCTGTGTACTTTGGGAAGGAGGAAATGGAAGTATATTTGTACATGTGAAGATATAGGGCTTTGTAGATATAGGACAGCAAGCGCAATTGTCATAAAACTTAACAGGGCTAAAGGCTAAAAGTGGGTGAGATCAAAGCCATATGCATACTGGATTACATGGTTTTATGAAGTTGGAGTAAAAGATCAGCAGAAAAAGGAAAGAACAAGGGCAGCATATTTGAGGGTTTTCAAGGTGGGAGAGAGATTAATTACCAGGAGTTGGCAAGGGAGATTCTGCAATGGTGACAGCAGCTAGAGGAGATGGAAGTGGGTTAAACTAGTGAGTTTTTGCAGCTATGAGGAACAGTATGATTCAGTGCCAACAATAATCATAGCTTTGTAGCATGGTAATGGCTGCTCCTGCTGGGCAGATCTGTGAAGACAATAAAGTGAGGAGGAAGCATTGGTCAGGATGTGAGAGAGAAAAGAAAAGGCTCAATAGACCCCAAGTCTGCCTAAAAGGGAGTGCCTTAGAGCAGCCCAGAGCAAACACTGTTCAGCACTTTCACTCAGTAGTCAAGAAAGCCATGCCTGGCTTAAAAGGAAGAAGCATGGTCTATTAGTTTACAGCATCAGTTCCCAGTCTTGGTTTCCTTAATAATGTTGTACTGTAGTTTCCCACATTCCAGCTTATTGGCCATATTTTCAGGGGCTTCTGGGAGTTCAAATTGAACAAATTCTGGGAACCCAAGTTTGGGAACTACTAATTTATAGTTACAGGGAAGTTGATGACAGGGGCAGTGTTTCAGGAAGTTACCAGTGGCTGCAAAAGAACTTCAGATGATGCAGTCCCCATGTGAACATAGACTAATGGATAAAGAAGAGGAGCAGAAGTTGAGATATGGGTTTGACAGGAGAAATGAAATGGCTTTGAACTTTAGCCAGCCGTTACTTGTGCCCTTGTTCCAGACGATGTCCCTAAGGTCTGCTTGGTACTTTAAACAGATTTATTACAGGCCTCCCTACTAGAATGTTAAACAAGGTTTAAGGAATTGACTGCTCAGTAGAGAAAATGAAGAAAAGAGTTTAAGTTCTTCTTGCTCCTAAATGAGGTGGCTGAAAGTACCTTCATGAATTCCAGCAAAGCTGTTACAGCTTGTTATACATAACTTGGTTGCAGAAGAGCGCATGTGAATTCTAAGTTTGCTGTCCTTTTCTGAATTTAATGTGTGGTGTGTGACTATGATATCTGAGCACTTAGGATCAAACAGACTTGGTTCAAGAATTATAAAGTCTCCCTCCTATTATTTGATTAGGTGGTGCCTGATTTTATTGGTTATAATATTTTTTGCTCTGTGCAAGGATTAGCAATGCAGACTACTATAGATATATTTTTTAAAGTAGAGAAATGGAAGGGCATTTCTGTGACTAGTTACCTCTATTCTCTTCTAACAGTTTTGGAAAGTAGCTGAACCATTGACGGTTGAACCAGCAGGCATCAATATGCAGCAACATAGATCTCATAGGAGGGAAAGATCCTGCTGCTTACAAAACATATTTATCATCTCCAAGCAGAAACATCAGTTGTGGCTGCTGTTGAGATAACAGAACTAGTCTCGGAGCCACTCTGCCTTAAGCTGGTTAGCTGAAGCTGCTGCTGCAAAATGATCAAGGAGAGAATGCAATTGCCCTTGTTCTACAGATTCCCTTTAAAGTGGCCACACACAATTGTTAGTCATAGACTATATATGGCTCTTGGCTGTGGACTGTGTGCCACCTACTTTTTTTCTCCATAGTTCAGGTGCTCAGATGGGATGTGGGGGAAAGGCTTTTGCACAATAATCCTGATTGTGATTGCAGGGATGGGAGAATAGGAGATAATCTTCAGCTCTAATGGGGAATTTCATTCTCATTTCTATATAACAAATAAGAGTAATTTTAAAGCATTTAAGTAGAGCAAGGTATTTAAATTTTAAAGAGTTGAGTTGTTTTTCCATGTCTTTTCTGAGGGGGTATTCTGTTGAGGTTTCTGTGCTTGGCAGAGGAAGTATCTGAACTGGGAAGAACTACCTATGTATGTGTATATATATGTGCAGCCATTCCCCCCAGCAGCTCACCCCCCAAATGCTATGTACTTTACAGAGACTGTTCAGAGCATCAGGCCCCTTCTCTTTCTTATTGTGAAAATGTTCAGGCCCTAAGGCTATAAAAGTCTTCCTGTGAAATCTCCAGTGTAAATGCTAATATGGAGCACTTAGGGCTAGATTACTTGTTTTGCCTTTAATGCTGTAGATCTACAACAGATTAAAATAGGCTGTTGAAACAACATTCAGTGAAGCAACACTATTTTGCCCACTTTTACCCTAACATTTTTGATGGATTACCACTCTTTTTCATTCTGTGCAGGTGCTAAAAAAAAAATTGCCCTGGCAGTCTCCCCAGAACTAAAGGTTCTGTTTAATTTGGAGATGATAATAGCTTTCCTCTAAGGTTTTATATGTGGAGGGGAGCACTGATGGCTATCATTCCATCCCTCATGCTAAGGTCTCAGTGCTGCTCCCTTTGGCTGTTATTTTGAAATGCAAAACCAAGCGTATTAAATAGTTGCATACACTTGATGTTATGACCCTGACCTTTCTTTTAGACAGTGTGCTTTATGAGTGTGAATTATGTCATCCTCCACATGTTACTGGATTGTAATTCCCAGCAGCCTGAGCTAGTGTAGCCATTGGTGAGGAATGGTGGGAGCCCAACATCTGGAGGGTGACAGGGTTCACACTGTTGTCTTGCTTCCTGGATGCTCTTATGTTATCAAACTTGGGATATTTTTCTCACTAAGATTGCCATGCAGTCCACAGAACTCCTCTTATCCCTGGAATCAGTGTAAATTGTTACGGCCAAAGCAGATGTAGGACAAGAGATCAGTAATTAGGGTAGACAGCGTTTTACTATTTAGCACAGCCTTCTTTCAGATTGATCAGTGAAATATTTGGAGGAGCCATACAATTCTTTATATTTTATTTCTCTAATTTAAATTGTGCTTCCTCTCAGGTTGCTTCTATTTGTTTTTTTGTTTTTTTTGAGGGGGGAGCAGGAGGTGACCAATTGGGCATAGTAGCAGTATGTTTTCCATCACAGTAAGTAGCATATGGGACAAAGCCACAGTGGAAAATTGGCATGGGAGAAAAGGCAAACCGATAGTACCTGTTCGATCAAATTAACCTCACCGTGGATTTACCTTGAAATTGAAATCACTTATGGATCTGCATGGGCATGGATCTGCAATTGTCCATTGTGTTCTTCCTCACTTCCATTTTCTAAAAATGATTTTCTACATCTCTAAAGAGAAGCAAAATGGTATCAAATAAGTTTCCATGCTTCTCTTTAGAGATGTAGAAAATCTCAAAGCAGCTTGGTATGTTCTACAGTTTGAATGGACACACCCTGTGTATGCTCATTTGTTCTTCATACTTCTATCTGATTCTGATTCTGATTAACCTTTATTAGGCATACTACAACATATACATTTACAATAAAACTTCAACAATCATTTTTAGAAAATTTAAGCCATAAGTTTGTTGCCTCCACCAGAAAGTTGGCCATTAGCCTAGTAGTATGCGGATTCCGATCTTCCAATAAGTATTCCACTGATAACCTATCCAAACAGATATTCCTTTCCAATAACCTCCTAAACAACTTTTTCCTTGGAATTATATACAATGAGCAGAACAATACAATATGATGGAGAACATTAGGAGCTTGCGCACAATGACGTATATGATTCACATTTGAGGGATGCACATTCAACCTTGCAAGTAGAAAGGCCTTCCTTGCCACCAACAATGAGAGAGTTTGAAAATAATCTGGAATCCTACCCTGCAAGGGGGGAATACCGAGCATCAACGGGGAACAAACCCTAGGAGGTGTTGGATGTGACAACTGATGTTCCTGCTCCGCAAGGCAGGCCCTGATAGTTTCAAGACACTCCTTTTTGGCTGATACTTCTGTCAAATGTCAGTATTTCTAAGGAATATTGTTACTTGATCATAGATGGAAGGGTTATGATTCCAATTGTTTCATTCTGTCCCTATCACAATTGTGTCCTTTCTTTGAGAAGTTACTGTATCTACTATACTATAGTTAATGAAGGAAGAATTAAAGCTAGTTTTTTTTAGATTTTATTCATTTTAGAATATTTCTATTATTAATGGACAACTCTGACTCTCCAGAAGTTGTTAGACTACTACTCTGAGCATCCCCACTCTTGGATGTGCAGTGGAATCTCTCTCACATGCAGGAAATGAAGCACTGCATCCTATTATAGTCAGTGGGTGTGTTGGTGTATGTTGTGTCCAGGGCAGAGCAGACACTTAATCAACAAGTGGGCAGAGCAGGTCTCACTCACAAGGCAAGAGTGGAGAAATGTCCAAACAGAATTTGGGTTCCGGAGCAAACAAATCCAAAGGGCAAATCATTCATCAAATCATCTATTCAGTAAGCACAAGGTCAAAATAAAGTCAAACAGAGTTCAAAGGCAGCAAGTCTAAAGTCAGTCAGGATAATCCAGAGTCAGGCATAGAGTCAGCAAGGCATCTAGCAAATAGATAGGTCAGATAAGCTCTAACAACTTCTGGAAGGGAAAGGTGGCAGCTACATAGGTCAGCCACCTAATGCAGCTGTTGTCTGATTAATTGTTGCTGGTTATATATTCTCTGGAATCGGTGTAGGCCCTTTGTTGTCTGCGCTCAGTAAAGGTAGGTACTGTCTTGTGTCAGAAGGGGTAGGAGCTGGCACCACCCCCTGTTCTGTTTGTGGTGCTGTAACCTCTTCTTGTACAGCAGGTCCTAGTATGCCCTGTGTTTCAGCCTCTGGCACATCCTCTATTTCAGACTGTACATCAGAGTCCATGTTCTGGAAGCAGGGCATGACAGTATATGCCTGCGCTGCCACAGATGTATGCAAATTGCATCCATTGACTATAATGGACATCTTAGTTTTACCTGAGAGCTCCTGGAGCAGAACCCTCACATATCCAGTGGGTGCACTGTACTGTTTTTGGATGCAGGCCAATAGCATCTGGAGAGTCACAGTTGACCACTCCTGTATTAATGTGAGAATTGTTCAGTACTAGGACTGGTTTTCTGTACAATGCACAGCTCAGTAAACTGTTAAGGTTCTGTGATAGTTCCACTTGCTAGCAGGTTGTAAGGTATGAAAGTAGGAAGACATTTACGGCTAAGAAAAAAGTTTCATCATAAGTTTAGAGACTGAACAGGAAAAAAAAGAGAGAATACAATCTCTAAAGTGGTCCTAAATTTACAGTGGATAAACTAAAAGTGGTGCAAAATATGAAGCATGAAATGAAGAACAAACAAAATCAGCAGGAGAAATTGTACAAAACTAAGCAAGAAGTAGGAAATGATTCCAAGTATTATTAGGAATTAAATGCTTACAAACAAAATCTGAAAAATGAATTTTGGAAGAATAAGGTCTAGTTTAAAGAAGTGAAGGAACTGCATCTTTTTAAAAGCATTGTAGAAGAAGATGAAGTGGGGAAAGCCCTGTAGACTTTAAAACAACACTTTGGCTATGTAAATTTCTCAACAATTCTAAGGCATTAACACTTTAACATACACAGGCTTAAATTGTATGGCTGATTTACATTTGCATGTAGAAGTTAAACTAATAGAACAGAATACTACCCCCTGATAATATTTCATTCATGCTTGTGTACTTTTTTCATTTTAATTACCCTGTTTATGGGTAAGTGAAGAATCTGCATATAATTTCCTTTTTCCTTTCTAGAGTTATATTTATGTTCAAATATGGTAAACTGACAATTCAAGCTTGCTGCAAGCTTGTAATCAAGTTCACTTAGGAAGGATTAGATGATGTTTACTGCTTTTTTGACCAGTGCAGACATAATACTGCAAATTTTTAATCTGTGGACAGGAAGTGAGAAGAGCTGTAGGATCTGTTCGCTTGCTGCATTTGTTCCTTATAACTCTTTCTTCCCCCATTGCCACACTGTGTCTGATGATAGTTTGCTGCTATTTAGGTGGTATTGTTAACGTTACCTAAGTGCACTGCTTAAATATGTTTTGCTTCTTCTTATTGGTAAATTTCATGCCACTCATCCTTTCTTTTGAAGGCTTTTGTGGAGTTATTAGGTCAGCTATTTCAGCTTCAGCAGTTCTGCTGTGTCAGGTGTTCCTAAACTGGGCCCTTCTTAGCCATACCTAAGAAATCACTGACTGTCCCGCCACAATGTCATTTTTAAGAATGTCAGAAAATCCTTAGTTGCTGAGGTTGCTGATTAATTCCTAGGATTTGATAGTCAGTTATTCAATAATTATGCTACTTCTTTAAAAATTAGAAATTATTTGCCTGTGTAATATTCAGCTTTTACTCTAGTGTGTAGTTGCAAAGGGCAGAATGTTATTCAAAAAAAGGACTGAATAATTGTTTCTTGACTTGATCACTTAATTTTGTTGTCACTTGTTTAGCCATAACTTTGTGCAGTTGTTCTGTGCAAGACTATCATATCGTTCTACCATTTCCTGCAATTTACTAAAGTAATTTAATTTCCACATATTTACTTGCATGGTAGATCATACTGAATCTTTTATGTATTCCCATGTAGGAAGCTGCTCTTGGGAAAGAATGTATAGAATCTTCCTAAAATTTAAATTTATTTCTCTTGTCGGAAAAATTATATCAAAGAAGGGTTTGCCATATGTCCTAAAGTTATTTGAATTCCAAGTGTCTGAGTTCCTAGGGGAGTGCATTCTGTAGCTAGATCCCCTCAACCGATAATGCTTTAGCTCCGGATCTCATGCATTTGTCAGGAATTTGTAAATGTCATTGTCCCATAAGAGTGCAGCTGTTTTGGTGGGTCATGGGGATGTAGCTGCAGATGTACTGAGCTCTAATTAGTGTGCATTACTTTGTATAATCTGAAATCTTAAAAAGAAGTACATTGCAATCTGTTTATGGAGGACTGATCTGTTCATGACAGAATTATGATAAATGAATGTGTTTATTGTTAGTGTTAACCTTCTTGCTTTTTAAACTGTTGATTAGATTTTATTTACTTACACATTTTAAGCCATATTTAAGACTGGAACACTCCCACCTATAATATATCTCACTTGAAGATGTATTAGTATACTGTTTAAAGAATTGTTCCATGATAAACAGGATAACAAGAATGTTTATAAGGAACTTATCAATTCTCTCAGTATAATATCCTAGAGTCATGCTTTGTTGCAGAATTCACACAGAAATACATCTAAAATTTAGGCATTATAAACTCTTCAGGTGATAAGGTCATCAAGTTGCAACTACCTGCACTGTACATTTTTGAACAAGGAATACAAACAGGGATGAAATTGCCTCAACAAAACTATGTATTTTGACATTGAGTTACTTTTTTGGCCTGCTCAGTGTAACAGATTGGAACAAAACATATACCATGGCATTTTGTGGTCCAAACATACAGCAGAGAAGCTGGTTGAGTGCTCAAATAAGAATCACAGGTAGGAGGGGAGCAAATGCATGACCTAGTGATCCTGTCTAGGGAGGATGAAGTACAGATTAGAGTCAAGAGATGAAAAGACTTGATGCAGACATCCAGACAGTTCCTTGTAGAACACTGCAGAGACACTTATTAACACCCAGATCCTGAGAAGGATACAGAGTGCTAGAAATCATCTATCCTCACAGAAAACATTCGTTACCACATAATCAGTGAAACAAATAGAACAGAATAGCGTGCTCATTGAATAAGATACAAAAAAATTCAAAATCCACGAAACTGTGATACCATTGTTGGGCCAACTAAAATGCATAAATATATCATGCAAGTTTTTGAAGCTTCACGGATTTCTTCATCAGGCAAAAATGTTAAAAATCATACAGGAGAAGCAAAATGAGAACTGGGGCTACAGTTGACAAGTTTTACCTATGCAGTACCTAAATGTTTTTCCAGATGTAACAGTACAGAAACTTCTTGAGAAATTACCTGTTCTCTGCCTAAGAAAGGGGCAATTAGCCTTGAATGAGACAGAATTTGTTTGGATCTCAGTGGAAGTCATTTTGTTGCTGCTAATGGATTTGAAATTTTATTGACTATGTTTTAGTTCTCTTTGTTCCTAGTCCCTACGTGGTCAAGAAAGGGAGTGGCCTCTGCCGGCATTAATTGAGATCCTTTTAGGCCACCTTAACTGACAACAGAAGTAACATCTGAGAAAAAATGTAAGCCTCTGACTCTAACATAATTACTTTTATGTTTGATTTCTAACATCATTGCCT
This sequence comes from Ctenosaura bakeri, assembly GCA_948474755.1. NCBI lineage: Eukaryota > Metazoa > Chordata > Lepidosauria > Squamata > Iguanidae > Ctenosaura > Ctenosaura bakeri. The sequence goes on along the minus strand of CAOLHI010000381.1, from coordinate 1,530,938 downwards.
GATGAAAAAACCCTTGAAGCTTTGAAAGCTTGCATGATGTATTTTGTGCATTTTTGGTGGCCCGATAAAAGTATCACTGTTCTGTGGAATTTGGATTTTGTTGAAATTTGCTGCATGGGCAACACAGCTAGTTCTGAATATCTTTCATGAAATAAGAGGAATCCTACCAGTAATACAGTGTGGCAGTCTCTTGACATCACTGAGATGAAGGTATATGTTGGCCTACTACTCCTTGTAGTGGTATATTGAGAACAGTGTTAAGTCCCAAAGGAGATTCAGCATCCATTCTTAGAGCACAGGCCTGTCAGGGTGAGCTTGAAGAGATTTTATGCATTCACTTGATGCTCAACAACAAGGAAGTAAGAATGATGCATAGAACCACTGATACTGGCTGCCTTTCAGGACCTGTGCATGACATGTTGAGCAGCTTTAAATAAGGCATGTAGTAGCAGTGAATCTAACTATTAATGAGCAGGTTGTTGAGTTCAGAGGTATACTATTTCAGAAGTATATGACAAGTAAAGAAAAGAAAGTGTGACACTAAGATAACCTTTAAAGAGAGATTTATCTTGGCAAGTGTCCTATACAATTAGAGGAAGTAATGCTCATTCATAGTGTAATGACAAAACTAGTTGAACCATATTTCTGTTCTTGAGGAAATGTGGTGGGAGGAGAATTTTTTTGAAAGCATAGATCCAGCAAAAGGTTTGCTAACTAGTTATCTAATATGCTTTGGCACCATTTGACAGAAGCCCCCCCCCATTCTCAGTTACTTCTGGAATAGGGCAGTGTATAAGAACAACAACAGACAGTGTACCATGTTGGAAAACTTTTTTACAAGGACGATTGAAGCGTCTAGTTCACATGCTTTAGTTGTCTGGAGAGCAGCTCAGTAATCTGTGGCCCTTCAAACCAGGGCATTTCCCTCTTTAGAGACCATTGTATTATTGGGGTAGGAAATTACCCTGTAATATTGTTATCACTGGATCCCTCTATAAATAGATAAAAACTGTTGTTTTCTTTTAGGTTTTATGTCTACAGTTTAATTTTTGGTGTGTACGATGAGCGTTATCATTTTGAGTTTGGAACTGCATTTTTAGGACAAGGAAATTACATTGGTTACTGTCGGCTGCGTGCCTATAGCGAGCCTTATATCTGGGGTACTTGTTTAAACAAACAAGGACCTCCAAAAAACCTCTGGCAATAAAACTACAGCCTAGAGGAAAAACAGCCACTTCAAACTGCAATAAAGAAAAAGTACAAAAGGTTTATTGCAGATATCAAGTTAAGGCATTTAGCAAAACATGATAAAGTCAAACAGTAAAAACAGCAGAGCAGTATACAAACCAACACAGCAAGGAGACACAAGGAAAGAGAGAGAAAGAGCAGTTTCTCCAAACTGCTTATATACACTTCACGCAGCTGTACATTATTACTCTACAAGTGCCTGAGTCAAACACATAAAATTAACATACAGCTGCGTAGCCTCATCTCACTCTACACCTTAATCTTAAAGGGCAAGATCAGAAGAAGCAGCGCAGCATCAAGTAACACTAACCAATTACATATCTTGACAGTTACATTATTGTTGGTTGTTGTTTTTAAGCAGTGAGCCTCCTCAAAACAAACTTTCTGTCTCATGCAAACTTTTTTTCCCCATAGGTTTTTGGGCAGTTTGACCATTCATCCCACAAACACTCCTGTGAGCATGGAGTGTTGTAATCTCCAGAAATATGATATTCTCATGAGGTCAAAATGTAGAAATCACTCACTGCAGCTTTTTTATGTGTTTAAACAAGGGTTAAATAAGGTTTTAAAATTTAGTTGTCATTATTTAAACAAGCTCATTGACTTTCAGTAGAAATTAAGCTGCAGTTCTGAATGTATTTACAAAGGAATTAAGCACCATTGAACATTGAGTAAGTATGTAGACGATTGCCCAGTAAGCATCTTGTGCTTGAGCTTTTAATGATGTTGCTCATGAACATAAGCACTTATTAATATTAGTGCATGTGTTTGTTAAGTATAGTAATAAGTAAGTATTTATAAACGCTATTTTGAAAGATGAAAATGAATTAAAGTTGAAAGCTTAGTGGCAGTGTTATCATGGCTATGATACGTTGGGTGAGAGCACTAGATATCCTTTTGATATCAAATAATTTGGCCTTTGCTTGACCTTTCTCTGCCACCCCACTCCACGTGTTTGCAGAGGTCCCCTGGACGAGCATGTACGGGCACAGCTGTTAATGGTTGTACATTCCAAAACCCCATTCAGGCAGGCAATTTAAGCCTCTCTGTTGCTTTAGGGAAAAACCTCCCTGCAAACCAGCTTTGCTCGGCTCGGATCTACACAAAGCCACACAGCCAAGAGCCAAGCCATTTCTTTATGCCGGGCCATTAACGAACTGGCCACGCTATTGTTTCAAAAGCTAAACCCATCATGCAAAACTTGACTTTTTCCAACTCCTTTGTCCAACTCCAAATTTCTTTTGTTCTCACCGAACATAACATAGCCTGTAGGTAAACTCCACCCTATAAAAGGTCCCCACTTTTGGGACGTCTTTGGACTACTTTGGACTTTCATCCCACCTTGCTGCCGGTAGTCTGAAGGAACTCCCCTCAGCGAGCCCCGCTGAGCTTTCTTCCCCAGAACCCCGCTTCTCTCCAGGACTACGAGACCAGGTGTCATATTGCCTTTCCCAAAAAGCTCTCTGTTTCTATTTCTCAGTTAGTTAGTTTATATCTTGTCTTGTGTGTTTCTTGTCTTTAATAAAATATTGTTTGTTACTTTGAAAACCTTGTCTAGCCACTCTCTGACCTGACGCTGTATACATTGGGTTAAAGATCCTTGCTAACATTACCCTGCCTCTCGTTTAGCTGAGAGAGTGCTCGAGTTAAAATTCCCACAACTTGTATTTTTATTTGGTTATTTGGGCCCTACAACAGTCTGTAGGGCTTTCTTGGTGGCTGCTTATAGGCTCTAGAACTAACAGGTGTGGCATAGGGAAGAAGGGGAGGGTAACTTTGGGTGGATCCCAGAAGCAGGAGCTATCTCAAAGGTAGAGGAATATTGTAAGGTATATGGCAAAACCTTTCAGTTTTCTACATAACCACAACCAGCTACAGCTAGTTGTGGACCTCTCTGCCATTTGTAAAACATGTTTCAGATCCCCTGGATTACAGGCCAAGCCTGGAAACATATATACCAAGCATAACCTACTGAATATAACATATAGAATGTAAAATACAATGCAGGAAGTGAGGTGTATTAGAGTATTCGTATGTTTTACTGAGAACAAAGAGAGAGGCTAATGTTGGGTAGAATGCCTTGTCAAAGATGAACAAAGAGATCAGGATGTTTGCATTTCTTTCAGTGTTGAGATATAAATAGATTTGATACTGCTAATAAGACCATAACAGGTGCGGTAACTGATGTAATCTGATGGAAGGCAGCTGAAAGCCAAGATCCAGCTCCACACATTATATTACGTCCACCAAGACCTGGAGTGATGTCATATCTAAGATCTCTGTTTTGATTGGGTGATACAAATGAGACACTGTCAGCACCTTTGCTTTGATAGGACAGGTGATAGCTGAGCTGAGGCTAGGGAGATATAAAAGAAGCTGTAATCAGACTGTTTTGCCAATCTCTGTTATATGAACAGAGGACCATAATATAGCCTCCAAGCCATGCTATTCCTGACAGCCAATCAACTTGCCAGTCATGCTGATAAATACTGCTAATAAGAGAAACATCTAGGCTGTGGTCAAATAGATATATGCCTGACTGTGAGTGTAATGGGTGGCTGTTAAGATGCTTATGAATGCAGTGGATGCTGTTAGATTTAACAGTGTCAAGGAAATTAATCTTTGGATGCTTGTATGTTCACAGATGTCTTTTTAGTGAGATACAATTCCTCAGCAGATGAAATAGTACTCTTAATGGATAAATGGCTAAGTTATATTGTTCAAGTTGGTAATTTTACTTTGTGTATTAGTTATTAAAGGCTATTAAAGATATACGAAGAGATAGAAGTTCAGTCCCTATGATGGTGTAACATCTTGCTTGCCATACCCTGTAATACAATGAATGTATGACGCTTTACATGCAGTGTAATTTACTGTGATGAAAGGGAAGTGACTAGACATTGTCTGTGTTTCTCCCTAAGAGGAAAGTATACGTTAGTATGTCTAGGATTGCATATAATTAGAGCCAGCATGGCATAGTGGTTTGAGTATTGGACTATGACTTTGGAGGATGGTGTAGTGGCTTGAGTGTTGGACTGCAAGTCTGGAGACCAGGGTTCAAATACCATTCAGCCATGGAAACTCACTGGATGACCTTGAAAAAGTCACATCCTGTAAGCCTCAGAGGAAGGCAAAGGCAAACCCCCTCTGAACAAATTTTGCCAAGAAAATCCCATGATAGGCAACATAAGTTGGAAAGGACTTGAAGGCACATAACAACGACACACGATAAATAGGCTGAAAGATTACCAAAGAGCCCACTCATTTCCCCATATAAATATCTTGAGATTCCAGTATTTAAGAATGCATAAGCGGAGAGTAGATGTTAACTTCACCTGTCTGGTTTTCATCCCAATCATGAGTTGGATGCCAGAAGACAATGACGAGACCCAAAACAGGATACAGATTAGCTGACAAAGGACCCTTAATCCCTAAAGAGATAGGTGTAGGGAATCATTGCCTGTTTCATAGGCCTCATCTTTCAATCCCACTACTTTATAGAACGTTTGCTGTCAATGAAAGGTGGGATGACCTCTCTGCAGACAGCAGAGGAAATAGGTGAATGAGGACATTGTAAAAATGTCACTGGAAGAGGGATTAGTGTGTGAAACAAAAGAAAAGAGAGTGGCAATTAGGCAGTGGTAGGCTGTTAGGAACTGCTTGTCAGTACTCTCAGCAGCCAGTGGATCTTGCTTTACCACAGTAGTTGCTTGCTGTTCCTTCAGTTCAAAAAGGCAGTAGGCATCCATAGTGCTTTACAGAATGTAATAGGCAAATACAGGTCGCTGTTCCTGTCCCCATTTAACTGGTGCTGGACTTGCGGGTGTGAAAGCAATATTGAAGAAAAGCCAAGAGGCCCTGCCTGATAGGTTGATTTGATGACATTTGGCTGTAAAACGTGCTTCCTGTAGATTATTCCAATCTATCAACAAAATAACTGGGCCTCACTCCTCATACAAACCTATTTTACTGAGAGAGAGATGTGCCACCATATGTTCCAGGAATCTTGGATTCTGAAAGGTACATTTCTTTTCTTTACCTGTAACCTAAATTTTTGTAAAGCTTTAAGCTTTCAGATATTGAAGATAAATATACTTGTACCTATTTTCATATGTTATATTTTGTTTATTTTGCCTTTATAGCAATTAAACTCTTTTCATACCAAGATTGCCTATTTTTTGTTTATTTAAACTATCAACAGATTGAGTATTAGTGCTTAAGCATTTTATTAGGTTTTGTAGAGCTTAGTGTAATTCAGCAGTGGAAAACATGAAGTTTACTTCATAGAAGACATGACTCCTTTACATGTAGTGGTAGACTGAAGAAATCTTAAATATAGTGATATCAGTTTTTAACACTTGTCTCTAGCAGAAACAGTAGTTGTACACTGAGTATAATAAGGTTTTTGTAGTGGAAATAATCTATTAACATTTTAAAAGGTTTATTTTTTAATTTTTTAAAGTGTATTTTATAGGTTCAGTTTACAGTAAAGGATTTCATCATGAATCATAATATAGAGAGTGATGACTTTCTAATTATATTAGGCCTGTGAGATTATACTTTAAAGCTGCTAATTATTGGGATTTTAATTGCTTAACATTAGTAAACAAATTGTTGACAAATGCGTCTCTGTTAGTCCAATAACTCCTTTACTGGCAACAGTTTGGGGTATATTAGATGGAACACAGTTCTTCACTATATGTACATACAGAGTAAAAAGAATATGGGATATGAAATAAGATTTATTCCACTCTGTCCAAAGGCATTTATTGAAACAACAAGGGACAAGTGTTCATTTTTCTCTCTTCTGTAGTCGCTCTACGAGTATAGAGGTGTGAGTATAGAAGTGGTGGCTGGTATGCTTCCAGTAGTGTGGACAATGGACATAATGTAATACATATAACAGCAGAAAATATGAAGGGAAACAAGTGATTTTGGAGAAGAAAGGAAGCAAGAGTTGTTATACTGAAGAGTCTTACACGCAGAAGAATCTCTTAAATTTTGTTGGCTGTCAGAAAGGAATCCAATAAAGTAAGCAAAGAACAAACACTGAGTAGAGCAATGTCAAGGTTAGGTTATTTTTTTAGTCCGAAGTATTTTGATCAAGCTTTAATGAAGACATCTTGTGTTCTAAATTTTAGAATATTAGATCTCCTTTATTAGATCAGAAGCAATAAAAATCTGGAATTATTAAAAAAATATGTTGCCATTGAAAAGTAATAATTGTGAGAACGATAATGTGAGGAAAATTTTAACATATGCATTTTTTTTTTGCTATTAATATGGCTAGTACAGATGTTATGATTCTGCTAAAGTTACTTTATTGCATAATATTGTATTGTTTAGTATACCATTAGAACTTCACAGCAAAACAATTTTTGTTGTTGTTGTTGAAAGAAGTATGTTTGTATTAATCTGTGTTTTTGGACTTTCCTTGGTGATGTGCCTGTGGGGAGTACCATGACGTAGTCACTGAGCCTCAAATTTGACAGCTACCTTGCTGAGTGTGGAGTGTGGGAACTGCGTGCTGCTTGCTTGCTGGCTCTTCCACTGATATACTAGTTTAAGGCAGTTTTCCATCATGCCTCTACCGGGGAACTGTAATAAAAGTATTACTTATTCAGTAATCAGCTTGGGATTTGCCTGGTAGCAATATCATGCTTTTTTCCTGTTGTGGTTATTTTTCATATTGAATGCATTGCATATATTGTGAACACCCATTTATTTTGGGCTACCTGTGTGACAGAACTCACAGTGCTTTGCCCAGGGACCTTTTCAGTGCTGGACTCTAGAACACTAGAGTTAAAAAAGAGCCTGAGTGTGTGTGGGTTGTTCTTTTATCACTGAGTCAAGGCTATCATTGTGGCTTCCAGTCAGCTCCTACCATGGTATTTTTCACATTAGAAGCTTTCTATCACCGGTTTCAATGAGAGTGATTTAAGTTTTGGTCCCCAGTGGGTGAGAACATATTTCTTGGGAAAATACTATATTATTCTATATTCCTGTGGTGAAATGTGAGAACTTTGGTGGTAGCTAAGTGCTGCTGTTAGCTACTGCGCTTCCAATAGTGCTAGCTAGTGATATAAAACAGCAGCAAAATATCAATTGGAATTTTCCTCTCTGTAATCCAGTTTTGCCAGTAAATTTAAGAACACATGTAGGTAAATGTTTAGGTATGTAGACAAACGATAGAAAAAATAGAAATTTTCCTGTGAAATTAAGTAAAATATTGTGTACTAGTTCTTTGGAAAATATTCCAGCAAACTTAATAGTGCTTTCTATGCTGTTTAAACATTATGAGATTGACTTTTCATGGGGCTAATAAATCTGGTTTTATTTGCCACACAGAAATTATTGTAACCACTGCTTTGTCCTCAATAAATCAAAAACAATTCTCCTCCCTAATCGTACATTCTTTTTTGAGGCTGTGGTAGCTAATAGAGACCCACATTACCGTGCATAACATTCTAATGGTATAATTGAAACCAAATTTTGTGAGAGAAAGAGAGACCAGTATGTGCTAAGTGTGCTATTTTGGGGACAGTAAAAGAAATGACTTCATGATTCACTATGTTAGAAAATGAATTCTTTCCCACCAGTAGTGTCAGGATTCAATTAATATATGGCAGCAGCAGGTCCTGTGGTGTTTGTAGAACCATGTGATACTTTTTTTTAGCATACTTCCCCTCCCCCTTTTTTCTCCGTACCTCTAAATTAGATGCATAGGTTCCATTTACTTTACTTTTGGGAAAATCCTTTGAAACTCAAAGTGATGGTTTAGGCAGATGAAATAGAGTAAGGATACTTGCAACAAAGAACATCAAGCTTGCCACAGGACAGCCTTCATTAACATTTATATGTTAATTTGCAGAAGTAGACATGTAGACAAACAAAGGCACCTTTTTCCAGTGTAATCTATACATATTAAATTGATGTGCTGTGCTTCAACAAGAAAAGTTACTTGAGGGTGGGTTGTGGGAAATAGCTTAAGCAACCATTCAGTTCCAAGTTGCAGATTGTATTTTTAATACACACATACTGATCTGTTATAAGTGAAAGCAATGGTTTGGTTACCCTGCAGACCTCACAGCACAGTGTATTGTTACCAGTACACTAGTTGTAATAGGTCTAACTTAGAGATAGATGTAGTTTGGCAGGCTTACTGTTTGCTGAGTAAAGAGTTGAAAAGAGCTGCTGTAAAAATGGCAAGCCAGGGGTTAGGAATCTCTGTGTTCAAAGAGATTCCAAATGCTGTGTTGAAGATCTGGAAGAGGAGAAGAAAAACAAAAGAATGTAAATGGCAATAGTTACCTTTTTCAGAGTGAGGGGAACACAAAGGAATTCACTTATTGGTGGGCCACAAAATAGTTGCAAAAATGCTGTGAGCAGAGGCTATCTTCTGGTTTTGATTCCAAATCAGAATGCACTGAAACTGGTTAGGCACTCTAGAGTACCCTGTTGTTTGGAATTTTGTAAGCTCCTAGGGTGACCTTGGGCAAGTCACACTCTGTCAGAGGAAGGCAAAGACAAACTCCCTTTGAACAAATCTTGCCAAGAAAACCCTGTGATAGGTTCATCAAAAAGTCGGAAAAAACTTGAAGTTGTCCAACAACAACAACAACAACAACAATGTGAAGGTAGTTTTTCATGACTGGTACTTGTGAAGAAAACAGAGAGACTGAATTGTGTTTTATAAGACCATGGAGCTACTATAATTGGTTCAAAAATAGAATTAAAATGGTGAAAAGGTCATCTCTTTAGGCCCTGACATCACCAAAGAAGCTAACCAATATTAAGAGAGGCAAATTGACTTGGAAAAGGATGCAAGGAAGGGGGGCTAAGAATTTCTGAACCTACAGCTAAGTGTTTGACATGGCTGAGGACCTTCTGTAGCAGCTTTCACATAATATTCCAAATCCTCTACTCAGTTGTAACTATTATACTGAAAGCAGCAACTTGTATCACACTTGTAAAGCATCCTGTTTGCAATTCATACAGAGGTTATAAAGAGACCTGTAAGGCACCAGGACTAGAAGCAGAGAATTTTATGCTGTTCAAACTTCAAGAGTACTTCCCATTGGCAACCTGATTTTGGACTCCCTGGGTACTTTTCTAAATATTGAAGCTTTCTTTGTGAGTGTCCAGGGTAACACAGATCTTTTTAGACAATTAAGACAAGGTGGTTCAGCAAAAGTAACAGGATTCTGGTTCTAGAAACATGGATTAGACATTTAAAGTAGAGTACCGATAGTGCTAGGAAATAATCACAAGGACTAATGTTGGAGATGAAGTTAATCCTTTATGTTCCTTCCTGTCCAAAAAAAAAAAAAAAATGGATTGTATACTTTTTGGCAGGGATATATGGTTCCCCCCTTCATGTACAGATCCATGTATGTCAGTGGCACTATATAAATATATCATCCTGATCATAATCTCTAGTTAAACATAGAGTTGAGCTAAACACAATGACTATCCAGGATGTCTAAGTGAAAAAATTGCTTCCCAGGTGGAAAGGCATTCTGTTTCAGAACAAGCACTATGAAGGGCTCAGTGGCTCTGAGGCTGCCCTCACAGTGCACCGAAACAAATTAAACAGTTGTTCAGTTCTGGAAAATAGAAAGAAATGCCAGGAAGGTATAGGGCCATTTGATGGAGTAAAGTCTAACTGGCTGCCCTCTGTAAGAGCCATTGTATGGAAAACAGATACTAGTGTGTAAAATAAAACATGAGGGATGCCCAGGTGCTACCACGGTCACTGTTAATAAAGTTCCCATTTATCTTGTGAAGGAAGTATGTAGTTTTGATGTGGTTTTTGAGTTTTGATTTTTCTTTTTTCTTTTGTTTTTCACATTGAAGCTGTAGCAAAGTCATGTTGATTTTTTTTTTGCTTTTATTTATTTAGCTTTATTTTTTGCTTTATGTTTTTCTAAAACCAGAACTTTTCTTTCTGCTTCCTCTGTTAAGCCCTTAGTTCATACGTTGGCCATTTCCTATCTTGATTACTGTAATCTTCTTTTGACTGGTCTTCCATTATCTCACCTTAGTCCTTTGGTTTCCATTCAGCATTCTGCTGCTAAGATTATCTCTTTGGCCTGTCGTTGACTTGTTGTTTTGATCATGTTTCTCCACTTTTGATACCTCTTCATTGGTTATCCTTCTAGGATCCAGTATAAGCAAACCCTTATACAACCTAGCTCCTCCCTATTGTAAAGCCTTTATTTCTTTTTACCAGCCTGCAGAAGATCTGTGTTCTAGGAACTCCAGGCTTCTCATCCAACCAAGAATGAGGCCTCTTCTTTGGCTTGGCTTTGCCCTGTCTCGCTGCTTCATACTCTTGGAATTGCCTCCTTGAGCATTTGTGGACTGCTCCATCCTTCTTTATTTTAAAATCTCAATTAAATCTCAATTATTTTCAATGTTTTATAATTCTGTGTAGTTTGATTACATGTGCTTGTCGGTCTATGTTATTTTATATTGGATTTTTCTATTTTACCAGGATAATTTGTTTTATAATTGTATGGTAAAGTTTTATAATTCCTTCCTTTTGTGTTTGTGTGCTTATACACCTATATTAGATTGTACGCCTTTGGCAGAACTCACTGTTTGTGGTTGCTTTATTTGTAAAGCACAAAATACATAGATGGAGCTATATAAATAAATGATGATGATAATAATGATAATTTTATTGACGCGCTAGTATACTTTTTAATCTGCAATGTTTTTAAATGTTATTGGCCACCTTGAGTCCCATTATTGAGAGACAAGCGGGATATAAATGAATAAAATAAACAAATACATAAATATATAATGAATATGTGTGTGTGTGCATGCTGCGTGTGCACCTTCAGCTTGCCTGTCGACTTATTTTCTTATTATTTTCATAGGGTTTTCTTAGACAAGGAATATTCAGAAGTGGTTTTGCCAGTTTATTCCTCTGAAATATAGTCTGCAGCACCTGGTATTCCTTGGTTGTTTCTCATCCAGGTAATAACCAGAGTTGACCCTGCTTAGCTTCCAAGATCAGATGGGATCTTGTGTGTTTAGTGTATTTAAGTACTTAGTAACAGTTTATAATTAGCATTTGGATAACAGTTTCAAATGCTCATGGCTTAACAAGCTTTATCTATCCAGTCTTCCACCTATATATTATATCATGCTCAGGTTTCTGATTCAGCTGCTGCAGGGCACTATTTAGCTATTTTTAGGCCTGTGCTGGGCTTTTGTTCCAGTCTTAGGATAATACTTCTCAGGCTATTTGATGGGACGGGGGCGGGGGCAGCAATTTTTTTTTCCTGTTTTGCCAGGGACTAGCACCATATTTATGCCCATTGGGCACATTTTTTTTCATTTCTTACAAACTTGCCAGGGGCAAGCAGCCAATGGCTGAGGAATCAGCATTGGTCCAGGGGCCTCCACTTTATGTAGCACTACCCTAAGGGACTGTAATAGTACAGATTGAGACCTCAGTGGTTTTCCATAATCTGGGCATAAAATAAATAGAACTGGAATACAGGCTGGATTGTGCAACAACCATTTTTGTAAAGGCTTACCTTTAGAGTAAAATGGAAAATGCAGATGGTAATAACTCAGAGATGGGCAACTATCAGAGGTTAGGAGTTGCTCCAACACCCTCTGCCAGTCCTCACTCTTGACTTAATAAAACATTTTTTTGAAAAAAAAAACCCAGAATATATAATATCTCAAAATATCTCTCCTTCTGGTCTTTTGGGTCATGTTTTGTCACCCCCCTCAGCTGTTTTAGGAGCAGAAGAGGCTTTTTTTTTTTAAATCTAGGAAGCAAACCAAAAGTTAAATTTAGTCTTGAGGGGTATTTTAGTATTAAAAAATCCAGTTCCCCTATTATCATGCTGGTGGATGCTTAGGGCCCTCAGAAACAGCTTTGGGAGTGCATACAGCCAATGGGATGCACTTTGGCCACTTATGCTATAGCTAGTATCAGGTAACTGTCTGGCCGGCCCCTCTCGAAGCTGCAAACCCCAGGATTCCATAGGATGTTGAAAGTGGAATCATAGCGCTAGAACAGGCTAGTGTGGAAATGGGCTAAGAAAAGACTATGAAATTCATGGGGTCACCTAAGTCAGCAGGCAACTTGAAGGCACATGTACATGCCTGGTGCCTAATCAGCTCCAAGCTTAGAATCTGTTACTAGGAACTTATTAACAATTTCTCACTACCCTTATGTTCAAAATGAAAACTCCTGTAGACTCTTCTGTTGCCTGCTTAGGCTCACAGGACACTAAGAAGATGCTGTTCTAAATGGAGAGTTATTTATCTGAGCATGCTTTGTATTCCTTTCTTAATGAGATGTAGACTTCAGTGTTCAAGTTTTGCAGAGTCTGTTGGTAAAGCTATTCCAAAACAGTTAACTTCAGTGTGGGTAAAGTTTCAGTATTCAAAGTATTTCAGAACAAGAATAATGTATCTTCTAAGAAAATCTCATGTATGCTAGCTTTCATACAATATATTTGTCGTGTCAACATGAAAGGCAGTTCCCTGTTTCTAACTGCGTTTTTAAACATATCTCTTGAACAGCCATGAAGTATATGGTTTATTAAGGAGTTTAACATAAATAAATACAGATTTTTTTAATGTAAATGAAGTTGATAATTTTCAAATGATGATGGCAGTGACTTGTGTGGGAGAATAATTTTAACGTTTGTTATTGCCTTTTGAATATGAGATCTGCCAACGAAACTGTTATACTTCTGGCAACTCTCAGTGATAGAATTGAGCTTTATGGTGTTGCATATACAGTTGACTGAAATGCTGCCATGAGATGCCTGTGGGAGTTCTTTTCATACTCATTGGTTTGGCTGTCACTCAGAGAGCTGTTTTCAAAACTATTTTGGTGAACTTAAGGATCATATGAATAATGAGTCACATTGTAAAATTGAGTAGCCTGCAACTCTTCAGAGACACAGCCACTAGTATTGAAAGGATCACATCAAAAGCAGATACTAGTACACTAAGGAAAATATTTGCATTTTCAGCTGTGCTTGAAGCCAGTGTCTTGCCCCTTGTCTTTGATAAATTGTAAAACCTTTTTTTTGAACTGAAGTAAAGCTGCTACTCTTCTCTGACTGACAGGCACTTCAACCAGTAGATTAATTTCTTATTTATAATTTTCTAGTTTTGTTTTTGTGTGTGTGTGTGAGGGATGATTCTGCCATAAAAATTGTCAGCCATCATGTAGTTTTTAAAAAAGTATTTAACAATATTATCTTAAAACTTTTGGGCCAAAATCCAATGGTGTACACTAGTATCTGATGTCAGTGAAATCCTTCCCCCCTCCCATCCTCCTGCAGCTCTCCAGGATGCCAGAACCCTGTGTAAAGTAGACACAGAATCAGTGAATCCAGCAGAAGGGTGCTGTAGGATTCTGGTCTTGAGCTGCAGTCTGGCACTCTCAGCTATGGGAGGAAGTCACTCTCAGCTGTGGGAGTAAGTTCAAATGATTACTTTTGAGTAGACACATGCAGGATTGCAGTGTGAGCGTACTCATATTTTAAAATAGAGATGTGAAGGCCCAGACAAATTTGTAAAAAAAATGTGTTTTTCTTCCAAGGCCTTTTCCCCCCTGGAAGAAACAAAAATAGGGGGAAAAAAAAGAAAGCAAAAAATGATTTTGGAATATTTTCTTTCAGAATTATGAATATGATGGCAGGAAGACTTTGGATTAACAGAAAGTGCAGTATCTGATCCCTGCAATTCCTGATCTTAGTATCTTTTCTCGTTTTTTTTTTAGAAATGAATGCTTTACATTTGTCTGACACTTGAAGGCTAGAGGAGATAAAACAATTTTCTCTGTTTTCCTAACGTAAAGTTCAGGACCTTGTACGTCCATTTGTAACCAAAGGGAGGGGAAAAAACCATGCCAAACAACATAAAACAAAAAAATGAAAAAAGGCAATGCAGCTTCATAACTATTTTATTTTTTTTAATGTATCAAACATAATTTTATACCAAACAAAATTGTGTAATTGTATCATTATATATGGCTTACGTTTTGTGCCCCTCAAGTAATAAAATGTGTTTCAATGTGTTAAGGATGCTAATATCACATTTTTTCAGATTTTCCAAAAATTTCTACCCTTCCCGAAAAATAGTTTTACCCATTCATGGCTCCAAATTTTTTAGAACTTTTATACCTCTAATTCTAAGGTTTTATCACATGCTTTGTATTATTTATATCCTGAATATGTTTGTGTACTGCATGTATATTCAAGTTTTAATCTTGTGGGTATATTTATTAAATAAATGCAGAAATGTAGCATTTAATGCATCTGTCTATCTTATTTGGATTTCAGATAATTATAAAATACAGAGCAATATTCTTAACTCCATTCTCAGCCAGTCATGTTTGGAGAGTATTAGGAAAAACTTATGTTGGTCCTGACATATAATAAAGCAACACATCTTATTTAATAATCAATACTGTATTTCATAATTCAAGTTTTTAACTCAAATTTTTTTGTTTTACAAATTTGCATTAAAATCTATATTGTAACTTGAATGTTTAATTGTATATTGTCTTCATCTGGTCTTCTGAAGACAGACAAATGGTTCAGTTTCCTTTTTCATTTATATACGTAGTATTCATATATGCCATCTTGATGCAAAATCATTATCCAGAACAGTTCTTATAGCAGATTTTGATTACTTGGTATTGTGAGAGCATTTACTTTTTGTTGGAGAAATACTATCTAGCACCTTTAGGAATATTTTGACTTTACTATTATTTTTTAGGTTTTTCTTTTTCTTTTTCTTTTGGAGAGAAAAGGCCACTATAAACATAAACTTCCCATTAATATTCCATAGCATTAATGATATTCCTGCTTATGGCAACCCTGAAGCATAGAAAACCTGCAGCCAAGTTTTAAAATCCTGTTGTTTTAAAAACCACATAGAGATTGTTGAATATATTGCATCTAATATTTTGAATGGATTTGTCTTGCTACAAAGTGCAGTTTTGTACATCCTTTGCTATTATAGCCAGGATGAAAAGGGCTGTTTCTGCTGAAGGATATACTTCCATCAGTGAAAGTAGAAGGGAATGATTATTCAGTCTACTTCCAAAACAGAAGGTATTCACCAGGAGCTGATTTTTAGGTGGCACTAAGGGCTATACCAGAGAGGGGGAAAAGATTTGTTGTGTTGACAATCAAATGTGAGTTTGATGCTGGTTTTCAGCTTTTGTGTTTCCCATTTAAATAGCTTAGTAAATGTATTTTGTTCTAGGTTTATGTTGCATCTATAGTAGATACTTAGCCAAGCAATATTCATAATCTTAAATCCTTTTTGATAAATTAGCATGAAGATAACTAAGTTGTTTTTAAAGCCCAAAACCCACTCAAATTATTTATTATTCATTCATTCTTATTCCATTGTAGTTTAGAGCTTTCTTGGTAGGTCGGTTTTGAGATGTCTTCCTAAAATATTCTTCCTACTTTTAGTTTGGTGTGGTGCATCTTCCTGATAAATCTTAAAATCTCTATATGTTACTTTCCTAGTAAATTGCATCTTTCTTTCTTTTTTGCATCATTATTTCCTTCCACAGAATGGAATACTACTCAGGACCAGTATGACTGTTTTCTGTAACTTTTCTCTTTACACCTCTACATCTATTATATTTGACTCTTGTGCATCTTGAGAACTAAGAGACATGGAAACACGTAGGCTGGGTTCTGAAATGCTCCTTTCCACTCAGCTTAGAGCTTGGTAGTGCTGGCTAGAATTTCAAGATGGTGTTTTTTTATTTGTTCTTTGAACATCTAATTCCTCTATTGTATCACATTGTTTTGGAAATGCCTTCCCTATTTCAAAATCAGTTTACTGTATTACTTGCAATAACGAACTGTACTATATAGTCATCAAAAAGTCAAAGAAATGAAGAGATGGAAAGAGACAAACTGTTTAAAATGTGCAAATTGTTCTAATATAATAATAGTAGGGAAAAAATGGTTGGTCATTGTAGTTTAAACATGAATAGCTTTAAAACCAAACAACTTGGAAAACGTGTTAATCACTGTTACATTACAGGGTTTTTAAAACTATGACATCAAAGGGATAATTTCAGCTGTACAGTTCCTGTAAGATGGATATGTAGACATGAGCAGGAGAGCAATCAAGGTGAGAATTTGTGAGCACAGGAGTTGCAGTTCATCCAAAAAGGGGTTAGGCTTTTTGAAATTGGACATGATCAACCGGATTTGAAGTTTTGGATAACAGAAAAGATCAAAAGTTGTTAGACAATGTCATGTTATCAACTAAGAAGGAGAGAGGTCTTTTGGCTTTCAGTTTGTGGCTTTAACAAAGACTATTATTGAGTCATACCTTCCTGTTTTTTATATACCTTGCTATTATTTTAATTTATTTTTATCCTACACCTTAATTACAATTAAAAAATATTCTTGGATGAGAAAAATATTTTTGGATAAAGAATGTTATTTGTATATGCCTAGGTTGCAGTTTATATTGTACCAAAAGAATGCTCTCTCTTTAAATAATATATTTTGTGTAAACCATATCTGTACCCATTTTTTTCTTAAGTTTAATAACATGATATTTTTAGGCAGTTAATTGGAGACATGAAAGTTTATGAAAAAGGCCCATTTCTACTACAGATCAAGACAACAACGCTTAAATATTAATATTACATTATGGCACTTAACAAACTTACCTGGATGCAGATGAAAAATCCTGTTTATGATTCTACTCCTCTCATTGTCCCTGGTTTGAGTTCAGGAAAGAAGGTTCCTGCATGCTTCCTGTGTGCATGAATTTCTCTTTAATTTCTTTTCAGAGGGGAGCTTGGTAAGAATTTGCATTTTTCAAAATATGTTTTCTTCAAAATGAATTCAGGGAATTAGGTTCCCTCACCTCACTTAACATTTTGTGTTTTTCTGTTTTTTATTCCCCCTCCCCCTCCTGTGTGTTTCTTGTCTTGTATTTTTCCCTCATTCTGTTTTTTCTTTCTTCCTGGGTCTCCTTTTTTGTTCCTCTATTTTTCCTCTCTGTCCATCTCCATGGACAGAATACATCATAGCTTCTTTTCTCAAGCACATTCCTGCATTGTGATGTAGAATGCTGCAGGATTCCTTACCTTTTTTCTTCTTCCTTTCCACCCGTTCTTTGCCACTCATGAAGCTTCCTGCTTCCCCACCGCAACCACGTCTACCATGAGGTGAAAAATGGTGAGGAAGACAGGGATGGTGATAAGGAAGTAGAATGATACACCCAGTGAAACTCCACTCCCGCTGTCAGTCTCCTGAAAATGCCCTTACAAATGCATTGTGTTTTTTTGGTTAAAAAATGTCTTTTACATTCGGTCTTAATTTATTGTTTAAAAGAATGTAATTTAACATTGTTAGTTTTAATTCATGGGTTCTGCTATCTGCAAATAAGATATTTATACCTTAAATAGATGTAGGCAGTCCTACCTCTATTCATTTGAGTTTCAAAAGGGCAGTCCTATTTCACTGTAGTTTACTAGTTCACATGGTAGCAGGCTCAAACTGGGATTTTAATGGCTGTTGTTGAAGAAGGGTTTCTTGGAATGTAGCAAAATAGTCTTGGAATCTTTTCCAGTTTAAATATTTGGAAGAGCTTTCTTAGCCATTTTTGTTTTAAAATTGTTTATAGTATAGCAAACACATTCCAGATTTCTGTTTTTTTGACAAATATGTGTGTACACACACACACACACACACACATTTTTGCTTATGTTTTAAGCTGAAGGGATTTCTGTTATATCAAGTTTTTTTTCTGTTTTAGAACTATTTATAAGGTGATTCAGATATTTTGCATGTTTATTTATTGTATATGCTTTGTTATTTGTTTTGAAGGTACCAAATTGGTAAACCCAATTTTGATTTTTATCTTATAATTGATTCTTCGAATTGTTTTTTCCTAGAATGTTTGTGTGTTTTGTCATTGACAATGAGCTTAGGGCTGAAGAGTGTTATAGTCATTGGAATCATTTACTCCTGTATATCGATGTCGATATTTATAGATACAGACATACATTTGTCTTCAGTTCATTCCTGGATTTTAGTTACTGCTAATTGATTATTGTCCGGAATTTCAGTTCAGCCTAGATACTTTTGTTTCCATAAAAGCAATTTCCATATCTTTATATACAGCTTTTTTCTTCTTGCATTGGTTCTATTGACTCTTTTTGCTAAAGAGAAACCAATTTTTTTGCTGTTTTTCCACTAACATTAAGTTTATAAGTGACAGTTTATATACAGTTTTTCTAGAAAATACTAATATATGACTGCAACAAGAGCTCTTTAAATTATACACTCTGAGGTGTTTTGTGGTGTATTTTAAAATAAAACATTGATAATACTTGATTGCCTGTTCATGAAAAGCATGAACATCTGTTTGAGCTTGTGCCCATGTATCCGGAAAATACTTCTGTGAGTTTCCAGGGTGGATATCACAGAGATAATAAAGCTCTATCATTGCCCTATGAAGTCCATCAAGTGTGCTGCAGTTTTATGGTCTTTAAGATATCATTTGCATTACTTAGTACAGTGGGGCCTACATATATATGGGGGCTCTGTTCCAGGAACCCTTGCGAAAAGAAAAAATGCAAATGCCTGCATCCTGTTATATTCAGTGGTGATGACATACATGCAAGCACTTCAGCACATCTGCACACCCATCACTGCCATTTCAGGTATAGGGATGTGACACTTTGTGTGAACTCAAAATCATGCACGTGGAGGTCATGATGAAAGAGGGCCCACTGTACTGTGTTAAAAAAACTCTAAATTTCCAGGTTGTTTATGTGGACCGTAGTATTTTCCTAAGAAGTGTTAGAATGGAAGAAATCTATTTGTGGAAAGCTTGCTATATGACATGAGCGCTTGGCTAAATCCAACATTGTGTAGGTCACAGTGGAACTTTCTTCCTTGCTTATCCTAATGTGCTTGTAGCTCTACACACTGCTCTGAAACCAACTCTCCAGAGCTATTTTTGGGGGTGAATTGAGGGGTTTGGAGTGGCAAGGAGAGATCTCCTCCCTTGGGTTCTTCTGGATTGCAGCATTCTGTTAATAGAAGTCCAGTGTTGGATCCTGTCTTGTTTAGCTAAAGCAAGTTCAAATATATAATGATTAAAAAATTGCACAGTTGTTAACATTTGACTTTGCCTTGGACATATAATGTTGCTAAAATAGATCATGATCTAATATCATTGAAAGTTTATTCTATGGCTGGCTTTAACATGAAACACTACATTGTTTTCTCTGCAGATACTGAATATTCCCTGAGCTGCTTCAGTTTGACATTATGTGAGAAAATTAAGAGATGTTTCCAAATTTTCACTTTCCCACACTTTCTTCTCTTCCCATGTTACATATAAAGTTTTTCTCTGTCCTGTTGACCTTGCCTTCGATATAATTAGTGAACTTACTTGAATTCTGTAAAGTAATTCTGTTACTTTTCAGAAACCTTTCCCTCTTTTGGTTTATTTGACATCTGTTCAGTTCTCCATATTGCCATTTGTCATTTACTGCCTACATTTTCATTTCTTTTTCATGAATATTATCTGATAAAATGAGATTTTATGTTTATTTACCACAGTTATAGTACAACTATGTGAATTGTCTAGTGGTAAAACAATAGATATGAGTGTTGTGTTAATATGTTAAATGCGTGTGGGTTCCATTTTGAATGCTTCAGTAAGATATTTACTCTTAATGTATAAAATTCAAATTATTTGGTAATATTTATTCTCATGCCCTGGAAGTTCTAGATTGGATTGAATCCAGAGAGGCTCAAGTAACAGGGCTTTTCCGGCCCTTCACCAGAGTTGTCTCTGTGGTCAAGGGATCCTATAGAATTGCATGAGATTGCCATGGGGGTTGAAGTGGGAGAGGAGAAGTACTTTCCCAGACACACAAACCACCACTAATCTAAGCCCTGAGTTACTTGTGACACAGTTCCAAAAGCAGATTGACCAAATGAATATATCCTTCAAGTAGACTTATGAGGGTAGTCAAATATCTAGATATCAAATTAGTTAATAAAGGTTGGGATTTAATTATTCTCACATGGACAAAGTGATAAAGAAGCAATATCACTGAGATTCTTAATCATCCCACTACATTATCTTAGAATGGTATACATTTAACATCTTCCTTCAGTGGCATGTTAGCAGAAGGGATTCCTTTTCCTTTTAGAACCAATTCCCCCAACTAGTCTTACAATTTTCCATTCACTTCCTCCTGCAATCAGGGGGAGAAACTAAGGTTTCTGCTTCAGTCTGCTTTTAACAACTGTTTTAGAATCTTATTTGAACTCTAACCTCTGGGTGATCTTAAGTACAGTTAATGGAAACAAGCAAGCTCCAAGCAAGCTTCAGGCAGGGCAAACAGTGTTAAGATTGTGCTGGCAAAGAAGAGGGTAGAGAATATATCAGCCTGAGGCTTGTCGCAGGAGATTATTGTGAAATGCTGAACCGTGGTTTATCTCAGAGCTTCCCAAACTCTTCATGTTGGTGACACAGTTTTTAAACATGCATCATTTTGTGACACAGTAATTCAGTTTTACCAGCAAACCAGAGGTTAAACTAACCTCTTATAAGATATACAAACACATACATAAATCGTAATAACAAAATTACAAGAAATGAAATTCTTAATTAGAAACTTATCCATTTTAGGGGTAATTCAACTGCAATTTAAGTAACTAAACATGAAAATAATAGTGCCAGCACTCCATTTCCACAGTGATATAATGAGAGAACAATCCCATGTGGCACACACCTACAGATAAGTGACTTTTCGTCAGACAGCTGTGCCTTTTCACATTCACTTCCACTGTTTCAACTTGATGATGCATGAGCAGTACACAGGGGCGTATCTGCGGTAGGGCGGGCCCACTGCTGCCCTTGCCAGGGTCTTTCTCAGCCCGGGGCAGGGGAGGCAGCCCCTCCACCCAAGCCTGGTTCTCCACTGCACTTGCCGAAGTCTTTCTCAGCCCAGGGCAGCAGCAGGAAAAACAGCCCCACCATCTGAGCCTGGCCTGCTACTGCCCTTGCCAGAGTCTTTCTGGGGCCAGGCTGGCACACTAATGTGTCACGGCACACAGTTTGGAAACCTCTGGTTTATTGTGATGTCTGAAATGGCCATTGAGCATTTATTTAACAGAAGTTCTTCTTGAGCCTAACTGAACTGCAGCTTTGGTTAGAACTGAACCTTTGGTTAGAAATGCAGCCAGTCTCACAGATTTCTGCTATTTAAACTGGTAATCTGAAGTAGAACCCTGTTGCAAAGAAAACATGAATATTGAGCTTCTATTGCTACCTTCCTTGCTTATATTTCTTATTTCTACTTCCGTTTATTTTTGGTGCTGGATAAGCATTTTGCAGATTTAGCTAAATATCTCTGTCTGAAATCCCTGTACTTAGAGTTTGAGCTAATATCATAAACAATATTATATATAGGCCTTGTTACCACGTTGTTCAACTGCCAGATCAGGAAGAGTCTGTTGCTACAATGACACTGACAAAGAGGTTTGTTGAAGACTGATGATAGCTGTTGAATTACTGAACAATAGAATTGCTAAAGGATAGGAATAAAATGAGGAATGGAAGGTCAGTTATAAGTCTTAAATAAGTATCATAAAGATGTCTTCCAAGTCTAGTTCTGTTTTCCCTCATGTAATGTGTATTTAGAAGAGTTTCGAATCTGAAGGAAAAAAGCTCAATGGAAAAAAAAAGATAATGTGTAATACCTTAGTGTAAACAGATTTAGCAGACTGTAGGTAAACCATGTATGTAACTGGTTTGAAAGTATTTTCAAATCTTAAAGCAGACATACATTCTGATTTATGTTAAACTTGTCTAACGCTGGTGCAAACAGCTGTAGCAGTAGAAAATTTCTGTGCAGGTTAGATAGAGACTGTGGAAGCAAGTTCATGATCCTGTGCCTGTCATCTGATCTTTAACCATGTTTAATGGCCTCTTAACATTGTGCCTTCACCTCGCTGAATACTGATCAGCATTATGGGCTCACACCATTTGAAGTCAGTGTTATTTAATGTGCCACTTTTGTGATTTATATATATTTTCAGTATGGCATTAAAATGTTTAAGCTTTTCAAAGTACTGATGATCTTTTTTCCAAATGTCTATATTTTCACTAGTGTGCTTTAACTTCGTTATTGGTTTTGGCAGCAATTTAACAGCAACAATCTAGTTTTCAGCTGTTTGATTTGTATGTAATCCAACATATTTTATTTCATGTTAAGCCGCTTAAAAATGCTACTTGTCTCTGCTTATGAATAATGAAGAAATTAGCAAGGCCTGACCCTATTGAGTATTCATTGCGCTCCATCTGCTGCTACTTGAACAGTAGGATAGGGAAGAAATTACTTGGAAAGTGAAATAGAAAGGATAGGCACAGGCAATGGACCTCATTAATGCCACATGCACTTCCTTCTTGGATCTCCTCTAAAATCTGTGAAATAAGAAATCTCTAACCCAATGTCCTGATAACAGATCAACAGGACAAGAAGCTAACCTATTTTGGATATAGTACTAACCCATAGTTAACAATGATTCTTGAAGATGTTTAAACATTTCATTTCAAGTTGGTTTAGTATGCCTCCTTTGTAGATATCCAGCTGCTATACCAAAGTCATTTGCAATGTCTAAGTCCTATCAGGATGTCACTGCTTCACCCTGGTCATACTGTTGGCTGACAGTAGAAACGGCTCAGAGAGCACAAATACTATCTTTCTTTCTGGGATTTTTGGGCCACTTCAGGCACATTCCCAAGGCAAAAAGTAATCTCAAAACCCATTCCCTAACCCTAAGTACTACATATGAAATCTTCTTTGTTAAATCTTCCCTCCAAATGTACCCAAATAAATGTGCTTTCTTCTTTTTTAATTAATTTTATTGTAATTACATTGTATAAAACATTTCTCATTGTACTTTTTACCAAATAATTACAGCTATCTTCCACTCCTCTCTGGATTTCAATAACTGTTATTTCATTGACATATTAACATTATGCATCGCATTACATTTGTTAACATACAAGATAGTTTCTGCTCTTCAACCCAACTTTACATGTTCCATGATATTCCCCTGATTTTTTCCTTCTAGCTACTCATGTTACCATGAATTAAGAGTTGTTACCTGTCAACACCCAATCCTTATCCAGAACAATTTGCTATTCTTTGTTAATATCATCATCTGATTTTCCTTTTAGTCTCTCAGAGACTATATCTGCATTCCGATTTTCAATAAAAGTTGCCCACCATTGCTCTATTGTAGGTATCTGCTCAGTTTTCCATCGCCTTGCATATTCAATATGGGCTGTTGTAATCATATACAATATTATTCTCCAATATTTCTTTGCAGCAATTCCATCTAACATATGTGTCATATTTAATAAGTACAGTTCAGGTTTCTTATCAAGTTGAGCCCTCAATATTGTACAAATCATATTGTGTATTTCATTCCAATATTTTTTAGCCTTAGGACATGACCACCACATATGAAATAGTGTACCAACATTCTCCTGACACTTCCCACATTGACCTGTTCCCGTATTATATATCTTCTTTAATTTTTCTGGTGTCATGTACGATCTATGAAAAAGCTTGTAATAGTTCTCTTTTAGGTTCTGAGCTGTAGTAAATTTTTGTGTCTGTTGCCAGCTCTGTTCCCAGTACTCTAACTGAATTGGATGTCCAACATTTTGAGCCCACAATATCATTGCTGATTTAACTGTCTCATCTTTCCTTTCTTGGTGTAAGATCTCTTGATATAAATGTGATAATAAATGAGGCGGGTTTTCCCGCAATAGCTTCAACAATCTTCCTTGCTCTTTTTGTTCTATTCCATAAGTTTTCACATCCATCTGGAATCTCTCAGTTAACTGTCTGTAAGGGAACCAATTTAACTTTATTCCTTCTGATTCCAATTTTTATCTTGATTTCATCTTAAAAAGATTCACATTTGTCTTTTCTAATATGTCGTCATAACACAGCCACTTATCTGAATCAGTCCATCTTCCAAAGAAAGCTTCTTGAGGGGAGACCCACGTAGGTAGTTGCCTAATGTTCTTATTCTTATAGTCAGTCCATATTTTAAGTAATGATTTTCTTACAAAATGATGCACAAAATCTTTATCAGCCGCAGCTTTCCCACAGAACATATAGGCATGTCAACCCATCCTTAAATCAGCTCCCTCTAATGCCAGCGTTCTCATATTTTGAAGATTCATCCAGTCTTTTATCCAAGTGAATGCCGCTGCCTTGAAGTATATCTGTAAATCCGGTAGACCCAACCCTCCTCTTCTTACTGAATCTGTCATGATATTCCATTTTATTCTTGGCTTTTTTCCTTGCCATATGAATTTGGTTAGATCTCTCTTCCATTGTATAAAAGGCTTAGTATTTGTAATAATAGGAAGGTTTTGGAAAAGGTAATTCATCTTTGGAAGTATGTTCATTTTTATAACTGCCACTCTTCCCATCATAGATAATTGCATTCGAGTCCATTTCTCCAAATCCTTGATTATCTCTTTCCATTTTTTTCATAATTATTCTGAAATAATTCATTATTTCTTTTTGTAATCCAGACACCCAGATATTTTGCTTTTTGACCTTTATTAAAACCTGTTAAATGCGCAAGCTCCTTCTCTTTTTTCTCCCTCATATTTTTTGTTATAAGCACTGTTTTTTCCTTGTTAATCTTAAATCCAGAAATTCTCCATATTCTTGAACAATATCCATCAACCGTTGACTACTGCTAAGAGGGTCCATCTAGAAGCAAAACCAAATCATCTGCAAATGCTTTAAGTTTATACTGATATTTCTTTATCTGAAGTCCTCTTATTGCTTTGTCTTCCCTTATAGCATTATTAAGTATTTCCATTGTCATAATAAATAGCAGCGGAGATAAGGGACAACCTTGTCTTGTTCCTCTATGCAATTCAATCTGTTTTGTTCTCTCTCCGTGAATAATCAGTCTTGCCTGTTGTTGACTATATATTGCTTCAGTCCAAGAGATAAATTTGTCTCCAGCTTGAGCCTGTTTAATGACCGTCTTCAAGAATGACCAATTAATAATATCAAAGGCCTTTTCTGCATCCACAGATATCACTGCCAGTTTTCTTTCATTATGTTTCTCATAGTACTCAATTATATTTAGCACTGTCCTGATATTGTCTTGCGTCGTTCTCTTTGGTAAAAAGCCATTCTGATCCTCCTGTATATTTTCTTGAAGAACCTTTTTAAGTCTCTCTGCCAGAATTGCAGCAAAAATTTTATAGTCTGTGTTTAATAATGAAATTGGTCTATAATTCTTAACGTCTGTTAAGTCTCTTCCTCCTTTTGGTATTAGAGCCACATTAGCTTCCTTCCAGGTGTTGGGTATTCCCTCCTTTCTTATCTCATTATAAATGTACTTTCTTTTGAAAGCATTCTACCTACATATACTCAAATATTTCTTGTTATTGCAAACACCCACTCTTTGGTTACTTCAAGGGTGACCAGCAATGACAGAGACCTGGGTGGTTGCAGTTCTGTTTAGCATTGCTGTCATTCTGTTAAATGTCACCATTGCACATTCAATCATGTATCACTGGCTCTGAGAGTCTCCTCCCCCTGCCAGCTTTAGTGATCTAAATTTTTTGCATGCTATACAATAATAATTAGTTATTCTTATCTGTTAGTATTCTCGTCTGATTACATTGGATGCTTTAAAACATCTTTTGACTTGCAAACTGTCCCTAGAGGCCATTTTGAAGCTGGAAATACATATGTGATCTTCCCTCTAAATTATGCACCACACACACACACACACACACACACACAATAATCGAATGCTTATATTTGCAGATACATTTTGTAGGATAAGTAAATTATAGCTAGCTGAAAATAGCATTATTGGGATCAAGAAACAAATTTTCTGTTCAGTGAGGTAGACCTCACCTGTTTGGAAACAATTACATTATCTTCCCTATATATCTAAAACCAGGCATGCTTTTCCTAAATAACCACGGTTCATCATATAGTAGTAAAAGACATTTTAAGGCAGGAATGGCCAAACTTTACAACTGAGGCTATGTGTGATCCCCCAAAGTAACCAGATTGCTCTCTTTTTTGTTAAAAGGGATGAATTCATCCAAGATAAGTTGTGAATATATAGGTCATAATCTCTCCTACCAGAACCACTTCCATTTTCCTACCCTCATATTTTGACATTTTTGGCAATCCATGCAGCTTGTGGAGCCACACAGAGGCCAAAATAAATAAATAAAATAAAATATATAAAATAAATAAATAAAAATTGCCCTTGCTCCGGCTAAAATGGTATGCTGCTCCTTTGAAGTGTATGTATATGTATGTGTATATAGACAAAAAAAACCAAAAAAACCAAAAAACGCAACCCCCAACCAACTTTAGCAAATTTTTAGTCTCAACTAGAGTAGATCAATTGAATCATTGGGAAGCTGGCAAGTCGACATTTATGTAAGTTCTATTATATTTACATAAACTTACATTTATGTAAGTTCTACCCTAATTGAGGCTAATATTCAGATTTTGTTAAGTGTATTATATTATGGTAATACCATACTTACAATGAAAGTGGACAGTGAATGAGAGAGTTGTATTGTAAAACAATTAAAGGAAAAATCTTCAGAGTTCTTTCAGATTTAGGCACTTAAAATTGTAATTTAGTTTTTGGAGTAATTCCTACAATTACTGAGAATCTGTTATGAAATCCTATATTAGAATTCAACCTAATAAAAATGGCTTTTGAAATGGAAAAATATCATTTGCATTTCTTAAACTTTAAAATGTTTGTCATGTGGTGTGACCTAGATTTATTAGACTGTAGTAGTTTTAGTGCAGTTTGGCTGGGAAGTTTGTCATGACATCAGTGTAATCTCTATGCAGTATGTGATTTCAGTTGGTTCCAGTGTTAAATATTTTCATAATTATGCTAGTTTTGGCAGTTAACTTGGAACTTTTTCACATTTCTTTTAATGAACATGTTTTATTTCTGGGCTTGGGAGCAGCCACATGTGTTTCAAAAATTAATTGTGTGTTTTCAGAGTTAACACTGAACAGAAATATGTATGACTACAATTTCCTTTGACAGAAAATGGTCTAAAAAGAAACATAGTTCTTGTAAGGTCATGGCCACATGAAGTACCTCCTAAGAATAGAGTCCAAACTTTGTTTTACAAAAGTGTTGGTAGCCATTGTTGTTTTATTAAAAAAACAGACGTTAAGAACTTTCCTTTTATATATTTTTAAAAGTTTTTGTCATTAGAAAATTAATATTGCTAATGGAGAATAAGTAGATTTCATTACCTTGAATATTCTGTATGAATTTCATGTTGCCTCTGTATACATTGAGGTTTGAATAAAGATTTACTTTTTTTCATCTTTAGAAGTACAAATTTCTTATACAGATATGAATATGTCATGATTAAATATGTAAGGTGCAGCACTGAAGTACAATGGTCTTCCCCTCTAAAGGGAAAGTACAGGTGTAGCTAAGACATATAGATATAATAGCCTTTCTTACTGCATTAGGCAGATATACAATATAGATGGAACAGAACTGGGGTTTGGAACAGATGAGTCACCATCCTCTCTGGGTGTCAGAATGAGTGAAATGCTGAATTTTGTTGAGGTTTTTTTTTAACAATTCAGACAATTGCCAAATAGTTTGAAAATGCGCAAGTGATTATAAATTTTATATTGTTCACATTTTCTTTCTGTCTGATTCAAAATGAATCATTTGTTACATTTTATAGGATGACCATGAAAGCTGTGGTTCCAGTTCAACAAACCGTAGTGCTTCAGAAAGTGCAAAAACAGCTGTGAAACCAAGAAGAATTCAACAGACAACCCCTGACCCTGATTTGCCACCAGGTGGTTTGATATATAAATTGTATATTTTGGCACTTGTTAACAGTTGTAATAAGAGAAATGGGAGCACAATTGCTTTAATTTTCAGCATAGTGAAATGTATCCTCTCTCTCCAACTCGTGCTGTCTTCTGAAGATGGAGGAGTGTGCTGCCTGACTGAGCATAGTGTGGAATGTGTTGCATGGTACCATTGGACCATGATGCAAGGTTTCGGAAGGCAGTGGTCTGTCCCTTTCTGTTGGGTCATTTAAGTGGAAATGATTCTTAAGCTTCCATTTAGCAAGTCCAAGACATTGCTTTTATATGACTTTTATCTTTTCATTGGCTTTCTACTTCAAAGGGAGGTGGCAGAAGGGTATGTGTGTCTGTACACATCCTTTTGCTGCATGAGAGTGGAGGAAGAAGATGGCCACTTTCACACATACTTCCCATAAGCGGGGATAGCAATGCTGCTATTTTATCTGGCTGTAGACAGCTGTCTCCTTTTTGTCTTTTGCCTGAATTATGAGATCTTCCTGTCCCATGTCCCACCACCCTGAGAAGCTAGGATAGTGAGTAGTGGCACTCTGACTGTGGAAGTCCCTCTAAAGGGAAGTTAAGCTGGCTGTTTTAACCTGTGCATTTTTTTAAATAAATCATTTTAATCTGTTTTTAAATGTTTTTATCTGTTGTCTATTGTGTCAGGGGCACTGGTGAGCTCAGGAGTGATAAATAAATGTTGCACATAAATGAATAAAATAACTACCTTAAAGAGACACTGGTCTTGAAGTACTGATTTATGGTCACTTAATTGTTAATGGCTACTTATGATCATATTGCCTTCAGATTGTAACATTGGGTTTGCTGCTTCCAGAGCCTTTTTTTCAATCTGTGACAGTTAATTTGTTACTCTGTGTGTAGATCATCTAGTGTTTTTTAAGCTCTTTATTCTTTTGGTGCAGGTTGCACTGAATATAGAAAAACATTATGTTTTTTCTTTGTGTAAATACTCTTTTCTAGACTAGCACATTTATTGAACCTGTTTTTGTATTTGCCAACTTGCAAATGAGGCTGATATTTCCCTTGTAGGCTATGTGCAGAGTTTGATTTGGCGTGTTATAAACAATGTAAATATTGTCATCAACAATCTCATACTCAAATATGTGGAAGATGATATTGTTCTTTCAGTCAATATCACTTCAGCAGAATGTTATACAGTGGATGAATTTTGGGATCGGGCCTTCATGGACATATCTGGTAAGTAACCTGTTGAGTCTTTCAGTAATAGTACTTAAGCCTTTCTTTTTGCAACAAATTCTAAATATAGCTCAGGAGCAATTGGAGGAATGAAAGCAGGATTGGGGATGTACAAGTTGATCTATTGCCTAGTTACTGCTTTTAGTTATTTCATTTATATCCCACTTTTCTCCTGATAACGGAAACAAAAGCATCTCGCAACAGATTAAGGCAAATAAAAATAGTTAAGAACAATTAAGTAAGCCAATCTATTAAAAACAAGTAATTTAACACATTTTCATCATTTTGTCCTTAGAATATGAGGCACTGCAAAGGGAAGTGTGACGAAACCTGAAGGGAGGGGCATGGTAACTGAGCCTCCATAGTGACCAGTAGTGGTTTAAAATGATTGGTTGGTAAAATGGAACCCTGGGGAGCTCTAGGGAGGGGGAGGAAAAACGGAAATTCAACTGACACAGGAGGGAGTTAGTGGGAAGAAGAATCCAGTGAGGGACAAAGAGAAAAGAGCTGTGTTAGAGAGCTGAGAAACAGAGTGAATAATTGACAGTAAATGAGCTGAGCAGAGAGAGAGAGAGAGAGAGAGAAAAGGGATGTGCTGTATAATAAAAATTTAATTACCAGTTACAGTAACAGTGTTTCAATAAAATGTAACTTTCTGTTTTTATAAAAGCAGTCTCACAGTGTCATTCTAAGTAAGGGATTGTACACGCTACCACTACAACATTAGTCCCGAGAGTACCACTTTCTTTGAGGTGTGTACAGGTCTGCTTGTACTGCTGAGTCTGCTTGTACTGCTGAGAAGGGCCAAAGCTTAAGGAAAGCAGGACAGGGAGATAAATCTTGTAGGAGGAGGCCAAAGGGGGACAATAGTGAAACGGGTGCTGCAATTCCAGTGGTGGGAGGATAGAAGCAGGCCTGTGTGCACACGCCCTGGCTTGATCCAGAAATCTCCCAGGCCGTGCAGACCTGTACACAAGACATGTCAGGCTGGGTGGCAAGAAACGTCACAGGAAATACTAACTTCCCAGATTCAATACTGAGTTTTTACACTGAGTATACCAGATAGCAAGATATATTTGAAACTACTAGTGTAATCTGTTTGGTGTTTCACATGGCATTGTGGGATGTTAAAATTGTGTGTGGTCCTTTTAATGTGTATCTGATAATTATTCACCAGTATGAAATGCTCACGAGTTTATGTCTACTGGATGCTTTAATCTATTAAAACAGCAGTATTTTTCTTTCTTTTCAAAGCAACTGACTTGGTACTAAGGAAGGTGATAAATTTCTCAGACTGCACTGTTTGCCTAGACAAGAGGAATGCTAGTGGTAAAATTGAATTTTATCAAGATCCGCTGCTTTATAAGTGTTCATTCAGAACTCGTCTACACTTCACATATGATAATCTTAATTCTAAAATGCCATCTATTATTAAAGTAAGTACCTTTTATGTTTCGTGCGTGAATAATTCTTCCATGTATACCCCTAACTCAGCCAATAATTGTGGTCATTAGAGGGATAATTTGAATTCTTTGGAGATCCTTTATTTCTGAGCCTCCTGATGTAAAAAAAACATGGGCCTAAATGGAATTACTAATATCAAACAGGACACAGAAGGCTAAATCCATGCTGGTTCAGGCTAGAATAGAGTGGTTGAATCAATGTGGTTGATATATTTATTGACTTACAAATCAGCAGCTGTTTCATTCTAGTCTGGATTAGCAATTAGATTTAGTTTTATGTCTAAATTATTAAGTAGTTAGAGCAGGACAGTTTAGTTCAGCTTCAGTTTGTTTGGCTAGAACAAGCCTCAAACTGCTTCTCAACCACAACCAAACAATTGAATCGCTGTATGGAGCTGCTGGATCACAGTCTGGAAGAGCCCTTTGTAATCTGGGCAATCATGAATTTGTCTTTTTTGTGAAATTCATCTTTATTTGAGCTCTCTAGTCTCTTCAGTCTTGGTTTCTGCCTTAAATATTTAAGTGTTAAAAAGGACGGTGAACACTCTGAGCAGGTTGGTATATACTGCAAGAAAACCCTGCAGTTGCTTCATTTTTTGTAAAGTTATCTACATATCTATGGATTTGCATTTCAGTGCTACTGGAGATGATAGAAAGAAATGGCTGTTAGTCATTTAGAAAAACATGTGTTCTGTAGTTTTTGAAACAGAAATAGGCCATTGTATAGAATCATATTTAAGATAAGTTCTTTCATACTTAAGACATTTTTCTTTGGTTGTATGTGGTCTTTGTACGCAAGTAGAATGCTAAATCTTGTCCTTCTCTCCCTTTTAAATGTGCCAAATTGTTGTTTTTAATTGAGGAATGAGGTTCAGACATGGGCTTGATTATTGGGTTTTATGCCAAGTTTTAGCAGAGAGGAATTTTTTATGGCCAGATCTGTCAGTATATAATGGAAACATTGACACAGTCTACACTAGTGTCAATTAGTGCTGTGGTTATAATAATGAATTGGATGCTTTCCTTTCCTTCAGGACTTCTAGAAATGGTTTATGAATACAACAATCCCTCCACATTCACTAGGGTTAGGGACACAGGACCCCTGTGAAAGTGGAAAAACTGTGAATAATTCTAGGCTCCCAAACCATATTTAACACACAAAAAAAGGTATGGTCACCATTATTCAACCCACCATGGATTTCTCTGAGGGTCAGGGTTTCTTCACAAGGCAGAAGTGGGTGGCGAGTGCGGCTTACTGCCTAGTCCACTGCTGCCCCACACCATTTTAAAGAGGGACTTGCAAGCCTTGTTCGCAGTTTCTCAGTCTCACAAGGCTTGCAGTCCCTATTAAAAATGGCATAGGGAGGCAGCAGAGGAGACAGCAAATAATCCGTGAATAATCAAATCGGCAAAAGTGAAACTCACAACTGTGGAGGACTGACTGTACTAGATTTCCATAAACTGTATGCCAGAGAATATGCATTAGTGTTAGTATAATTAATCTATATATAAAGAGAGGTTCTTGTTTATCTCTGTCGGTGGTCAAAGATACTCATAGAGTACACTTGATTTTTTTGAAAATAACAATATATAACTTTTTTTGCAATTAAAATTTGTCTTAAATATTTATTGGTTGATGGTTTGTATTAGAAACTGAATTTAGTTGCTTCCTTCTGAACCTGTTCCAGTGAACATTTGTTTTATTTACTCACGTTATATTCCACCTTTCTCCCAAGTATGAGATTCAAAACAGCTTATAATTAAGCAAAACAAATACCCTTAAAACATAAAATAAGTCAAAGTCTAAAAAATCTAGAACACAACTTAAGAGCATACCAGTGAAAGAAAATACAGACTATACACCATTAGGAGCCCTTCTGCAACAAGTCAGAGGCCAGCCTGTATAAAAAGGTCTTGATCAGTCAGCAAAGGCAGCAAAGTGCAAGTCTACCCTCCTTTAGTGATGAGTTCCATTGCTTAGGAGTGGCTACCCAGAAAGCCATTTTATTTACTCAGAAACCTTCCTATACTTTGTATGATCTACCTTTCAGTATTTATAGGTTTGTTGTTCCCATCTATAAAACATCTTCACTATTGACTGGCAGCTTCAGAAAATGATTTCAGTCTTAGAAACTCCCTCATCAGTTTGTTTGGAGCCAGTACCTTTAATAAAGTACTAGTATTGTTTCTTGGGGCAGAGAGGGGATAGATGCGGCCCACCATCAATAGGGTAGTCATAGAGCTGATGAGCGGGCAACTGGTCAGCATCCTTTTTGTCAAAGACATCCGCAAAGTCCCAGTACTTGGACGGAAGATCTGGAGGCAGTGCTGAGAAGGCACTAGCAGCAAGGGAGTAAGGTGCAGGCTGGAGATGGAAGGCACAACAAGGGGAACCAAAGATAATGATCCCTGAAGACCACTGAATATGAGGGTCATGCGCCTGCAACCATTCCAGCCCTAAGACCACAGGGAACTGGGGAGCTGAGGCCAGGTGGAACTCAGTGTCCTCACAATGGGAGCCCAGCTGCATCTGAAGTCAGTACACTGTGCCAGGAAACGGAGGCTTGGGCAAATGTCACATGGAGGAGTAAAAGGACCAGGAAGGTAACAGAGACTCTTAACCTACACAATCGCTTCGATGTACTTGGCCTTACAAACGATGAGGAGCACTACGCGGAGGGAACAGAATGTCAACAAGAAGGAATCCAACTTTGGCAACAGGAACTAAATCAATGTTCTCAGCCTCAACAGAATGCTCAGGCAGTCCTAGTAGAACATGCTAGTCAAGGAGCCCAGGACAAGCCTCAGAAGAGGCGAGTTCTGGTTGTTGGGGACTCTTTGCTCAGAGGAACCGAAACGGCAATTTGCAAACCGGACAAGCTCAATCGAGAGGTCTGCAGTCTTCGTGGGGCCAGGATCCACCACATAACAGAGAGGCTAACCAGGCTGGTCAAACCCACTGACCAGAAGCCCCTCATTTTGGTTCATGTCGAAACCAATGACACTGCAAGGAGCAGCTTTTACCACATTGCAAAGGACTACGAGCGTATGGGGATGAAGCTTAAGGACCTTGGTGCGCAGGTGGTCATTTCGTCTCTCCTCCCTGTTCAAGGATACGGCGCACGTAGGGAAAGGGCAATAGCAGAGGTCAACAACTGGCTCCGCACATGGTGCCGCCAGCAACGGTTTGGGTTTTTGGAACATAGCCTGAGTTTCCATGAACATGGGCTTCTGTCGAGGGATGGGCTGCACCTCACAAAACTGGGCAGGAATGTTTTTGCAAACAGTCTTGCAAGGAGGATTAAGAGGTCTTTAAACTAAGTTTTGCTGGGGAGGGAGACAATATTATTCAGGGCAAGGACTGGGAGAGCACAGGGGAAAAAGGCCCAAATCATACTGGACAAGTAGTACAAGCGGCCAATGGCAGGAGGAGTAGAAACAATAGTACAGGACTTGCAGGAAGGGCCCGGGGACTTAAGTGTCTCTACACTAATTCAAGGAGTATGGGAAACAAGCAGGATGAACTTGTACTCCTAGTACAACAAAATAATTACGATTTGATAGGCATCACTGAGACTTGGTGGGATGAGTCTCATGATTGGAATATAGGAATAGAGGGGTATAGCCTATTTTGTTAAAATAGACAAAACAAGAAAGGAGGAGGAGTAGCCTTGTATGTCAAGGATGTTTTCACCTGTGAAGAGATCCAGGACTTAAATCCAGAAAGCCAGGTCGAGAGCATTTGGGTAAGAATTAAGGCAGCGAGAAACAATAGGGATATTCTGGTGGGGGTTTACTACAGACCTCCAACCCAGGCTGAGGACTTGGATGACGCCTTCCTCAACCAAATGACTGCACATTCAAAGAGGAGAGATACAGTAATTATAGGAGATTTCAATTACCCAGATATATGCTGGCAGTCAAACTCTGCCAAGACAGCAAGGTCCAGCAAGTTTCTTGCTTGTCTTGCAGACAACTTCATGGTCCAGAAGGTGGAAGAGTCCACAAGGGGATCAAATATTCTAGATCTGATCCTGACCAACAGGGATGACCTTGTTAATGAGGTAGAAGTGGTTGGATCTTTAGGGGGGAGTGACCATGCCCTGTTGGAATTTGGCATTCAGTGGGAAGGAGAAGATAAGTGTAGCCAGACACTCATCTTAGATTTTAAAAAAGCGGACTTCTGTAAACTTAGGGAGCTGCTGGCTGGAATTTCGTGGTCAGGAATAGTGGAAGGGAAAGGAGTTCAGGAGGCATGGGAGTTCCTTAAAAAGGAGATACTGAAGGCACAGTCTAAAACAGTGCCAATAAGGAGGAAAAATGGAAGGCACCTGAAGAAACCAGATTGGTTGACTAAAGAACTCTCAGCTGAGCTAAGTGTTAAGAGAAACATGTATAGGAAATGGAAGAAGGGGGAAACCACCAAAGAAGAATTTAAGCAAATAGCTAGGAGATGTAGGGAGGAAGTCAGAAAGGCTAAAGCACAGAATGAACTTAGGCTGGCCAGAGACATTAAAAACAATAAAAAGGGTTTTTTAAAATATGTCCGCAGCAAAAGGAAAAAGAAGGAGACAGTAGGGTCGCTGCGCAGAGAAGATGGCGAATTACTCACAGGGGGAAGAGAAAAGGCAGAACTACTTAACACCTTCTTTGCCTCAGTTTTTCCCCAGAAGGATATAAGCACTCAACCTGGCAGTTGGGGAGCAGGGGAGGAAGCAGAGGAAATGAGGCACATAATAGGTAGAGATAATAGGTACAGGAATACCTGGCCACATTGGATGAATTCAAGTCTCCAGGGCCAGATGAATTGCATCCTAGGATATTAAAAGAGCTGGCAGAGGTCATTTTGGAACCTCTTTCTATAATCTTTGAGAAATCTTGGAGGACAGGAGAAGTTCCAGCAGACTGGAAGAGAGCAAATGTTATCCCCATCTTCAAGAAGGGAAAAAAAGAGGACCCAAATAATTATTGCCCGGTCAGCCTGACATCAGTACCCAGAAAGATCCTGGAGCAGATCATTAAGCAGTCAGTTTCTAATCATTTAGAAAGCAATGCAGTAATCACGAGAAGTCAACATGGATTTCTCAAAAATAAGTCGTGCCAGACTAATCTTATCTCTTTTTATGATAGAGTTACTAGCTTGATAGATGAAGGGAATGCTGTGGATGTAGCATATCTCGATTTCAGTAAGGCCTTTGACAAAGTTCCCCGTGACATTCTTGCAAAGAAGCTAGTAAAATGTGGGCTGGACGGGGCTACTGTTAGTTGGATTTGTAATTGGTTGACCGACCGAACCCAAAGGGTGATCACGAATGGCTGCTTTTCATGCTGGAGAGAAGTGACTAGTGGGGTGCCACAGGGTTCTG
The DNA here is from genome assembly GCA_948474755.1 of Ctenosaura bakeri. Taxonomy (NCBI): domain Eukaryota; kingdom Metazoa; phylum Chordata; class Lepidosauria; order Squamata; family Iguanidae; genus Ctenosaura; species Ctenosaura bakeri. The sequence goes on along the minus strand of CAOLHI010000381.1, from coordinate 1,494,693 downwards.
TCCTGGGCCCAGTGCTGTTCAACATTTTTATCAATGACTTGGATGAAGGAATAGAGGGCATGCTCATCAAATCTGCAGATGATACCAAATTGGGAGGGGTTGCTAATACGCCAGAGGACAGGATCAAAATTCAAAATGACCTGGATAGATTGGAGAGCTGGGCCAAGGCGAACCAAATCAAATTCAACAGAGAGAAGTGTAAGGTCCTACACTTAGGTAGAAAAAATGGTATACAAAAATATAGGATGGGGAACACTTTGCTGGATAGCAGTATGTGTGAAAGGGTTCCAGGAGTCTTTGTAGCTGCGTGGTGGACCAAGCCACAAGACTAGAGTGCAAAAAGTGGCCATCAATAGTCTCCACAAGCAAAGCGGGGTGAATAGGAACCTTAGGAATGTCCCAGACGTCTACAGAAGCCTGGTCCATAAAGTTCATGGTAGCCCTCAAGTCGACCATGGCTCATGTCGGCAGAGCAGACCAGCCGGGAGTTCGGAGCACTACCTCAACCACCAGGTGCTTAAACAAGGGGGGCAGGGAGGGCGGGCCGAGAACTGAGTCAAATCCTCCTGGTTTAAAGGCTCCCCTAAACCAAGGCCCCCCTAAACCAAGTTGCTTGGCAGGACATGTGGCAGCAAAGTGTCCCAGCTGACTACAATACAGGCACAACCCCTGTTGGCGGCTCCTGGACCTCTCAGCCGTGGAGAGGTAAGGGTGGGTGCTGCCGAGCTGCATTGGCTCCTCAGCAGCCACAGTGTCCTGTCCAGATGCAGAAGAAGGCCGTGACACAACTTGCTCCTTCTGTGGTACCGGTGTGAGTGGAGGTAATGGGTTTGTTGGAAGAAATTCTGGACGCCTGGTCCTTCTCTGAAGCACACACCCCTCAAAACACAAGCATAACTGTATCAGTCACTGCAGGGTGTTGGGGGTATCGAACTGTACCAGGTGGTCCAAAGTAGGGTCTACCAAGCCTTCTAGGAACTGATCAGTCTGAGCAGCCTCATTCCATACCAGATCGTGGGCCAATAACTTGAATTCACTAGCATAGTCGGCCACAGAAAGCTGCCCCTGTTTCAGTTTCCTAATGTGGTGGTTGGCTGTCTGTGCCTTAGCAGGATCAGAAAACACAGACTGGATCTGTTGGCTGAAAGGAACAAATTTGTCCAACAGAGGGCTCTGTTGCTGTAGCAAAGGTAGAGCCCACTGAGCTGCTCACCCAGTGAGTAAACTGACTACAAAGCCAGTCTTGTGGGCGTCACTGGGAAACACTTCAGCTCACATACACATATGTAATTGGCATTGAGCCCAGAAGGGAGGAAAGTCTATCATCCGCCCCTCAAACATGGGAAGAGTAGCGACAGGGCACTTAGGCTTTACCCAAGCAACAGCCCCAGACACACTAGGCTGAGCCTGCAAATGTTGAAGCTGAGCAGATAACTGTGCCACCTGCTGAGTCAGCAGCTGATTAGCAGCCGTAACCCCTTCCATGGTCATTTCCTCTCCTTCGTCTTGCATATTCCCCGCAGAAAAACAAACATTCCCTACCATCAATTAAGTATCTGTGGCTTACAGCAACCATGTCAGGATTCTCTCCCTGCCGAGCCTGAGCCAGCAAAGAGAGGAGGGAGATCGGGAATACTTGCAAGGAGAGTCCAAATTCACCAAACACAAGGAAAAACACAAGCCAAGCCAGGTCAAGCTCCATTCCTAAGGTTCAGGAGGCAGAGATCCATCCGGAGGGTTTCAGGGAGCAGGAGACATGAAGGTCATGAGGGCTTGCTAGTAATTTGCTGCAAGCAAAGAACAGCCATGCCGGCAGCCTTAAATAGCCGCTGTGAACAGGCGCTGCTTGTTACTGTTTCTTCAACCTAGTCCATGCAGCCTCCCTCTGAGCAGTCCGTTTCAACCTTCTTCGTGATTGAGGGCTGATGGGCACAGATGGCTGTAACTCCTCTGAATCACTGCTGGTTCCCTCTCCGTCACGAGCTGGCTGGGGCAATTCTGTTTCTGCTTGACCTTCCAGTGCGGGAGATGTTTGCACGTTGATTTACTCACTCACTGGCTCAGTCCTTGGCACAGTCAGTTGCTCCTCGATCTCTGGGGCATCATCTATCATATGATGTAGCTGGTGTAACAGCCAAAGCTGATAATAGACACTCCTGGCTGTCGCTTCTGTCTGTGCTGTCATTTGGAGCAATGGATCCAGCAGCACCCTCAGGCTGTGTACACAGTTTAATCAAACTACTGTTTAAGCTCTTCTAAATGCTCATCATCAAGTTCCAAACAATGACTTAGACTCTTCCTCTGTGATTCATGATATACAATAGGCCTTCCACATTCACAAGGGATAGGGACACAAATCCCTCGTGACTGTCAAATAATCGCGAATAGGGTGCCCTCCCTACAGCCTTCTGCCCGGCAGGTGTGGCCACCCAGGCGGGGGGAAGGGAGGCAGGGAACAGGCAATTGTCTTCTCTGCACCTTCCTGCCATCCATGCAAGGCGCGCCCGCACTGGCTGCAGCCTCAGGAGGAATGCAGGGAACTGGCGATCGCCTTCCCTGGACCTTCCTGCTGCTGGTGCAAGGCGCACCCGCACGTGCAACAGGAGGAGCATGGGGAATTGGCAGTCACCCTCCCCAGACTTTCTTGCCTCCCTGAGCAGGCACAGCTGCACCCGTGGTGGCGGCAGGGGTGGCGAGAGGAGCGCGGGGAAATGGTGGTCGCTGTCTCTGGACTTTTCTGCCACCTGCCCGGGCACCCATCCCTTGGGGTGGCGGGAGGAGTGGCGGGAAGAGCGCAGGGAATTGGTGATCACCCTCTCTGGACCCTCCTGCCACCTACACGGGCATACCCACACTTGTGGTCGGAGAAGCACAGGGAATTGGTGATCTCCCTCCCTGGATCTTTCTGCCGCCTGTGCGGGTGCGCCCGCAGCAGTGGCAGGGGCGGGGGAAGGAGCGTGGGGAATTGGCAATCCCCCTCTGTGGACTTTTTTGCTGCCCCCATGTGAGTGCACCTGTGGCAGCAGCAGAGGTGGTGGGAAGAGCGTGGGGAGCTGGTGATCGCTGTTCCTGGACCTTCTTGCTGCCAGCGCAGGGCGTGGCTGCACTGGTGGCAAGGAGAATGGGAGGAGCAAGTGGGATGGGAACAGAGTGGGAGGGGGAGAATGGGGGGCAAGTGGGCACCCTGCGAGTAATTAAATTAGCAAAAGTGAAACCCACGAATGTGGAGGGAGAACTGTATTCCCGTATGTTCCAAATCTTGGGTATTCACCAGTATTCAGGGAGGCAAGCTTGAGCAGGATCTACAATATACATTCTCCCTTTTGGGGCAACTAGGCCTATATGGGAATGCAAAAAAGTTATATCTCACTCCCACACAAGTCATTTCATTCATAGGTATAAGGTAAGTTTTAGTGATGGCCTATCTCTGAAATAAATATTTTGGTACTTACCATTTTACATGTCCATAGCTGCCATCATATTTGCATGTCTCTGAATGCAGATGCTCTAGCAGTGTTCATAGTCAACTTCTTTGGGGAAATGAACAGCCAAATGAAGCAGATGTTGTTACTTCCCACAATTCAAAGGGACACCAAGTGGTAGATGATGTGACCACCATCTATGCAGGGATGACCTTTTGACAGCATAGGTACATTTTGTCTTAACCATGGATGCATCTGTTTGGGGAGCTCATTCTAAAACAATGACAGTTAAGGGCATATGGCTACCTGGTGAATGAATCCTTCACATAAACATTCTAGAACTACTGGCAGTAATCAAATCATTGAAGGTACACCAACAGATTGTCTCATACAAAGTTGTCGCAGTGCCTGCAGAGATTAATGGTCTACATAAAGAAGCAGGGAGGCACCAAATCACGATTTTTTTTCTTGAAATCACTTTGGACGTTTGGACATGATGCATGAGGCAGTACACATCACAGATCAAGATGATTTGTTGGAGACTATTTGAATCAAGGTGTAATTGGAAGCCACAAATGGTCCCTGTTGAATTCAGCATTCAAGCAGATCAACTAAAGATGGGTTGTCCTGGTGATATGTTTGCATTGGATATCTACTCCAAGTGCAGCACTTTTTGTAGCGGAGTGGGGATGGAATGGGGATTGCCAGGTGAAGTCATCCTCATGTCATGATTCAGTCGCCTCTTGTACATGTTTTCCGCATTCCTTTTAATAACAAAGGTCTTAGATTCTGACAGGGGCAAATTACGCATGAATAACCCTATGGTGACTCAACCAACCACAGTTCATGTCCTCCCTCCTCCTCCTCCAATGATGTTTTTATCATCTGCCCAACAACCAGGATCTGCCACCAAGGTGTTATGCAAGATCTTTGAAGGGGTTATACAAGATCTTCTTGCCACTCTTTGATTAGTGGCCTAGAGGATTGTCTCTCTGAGACAGTGAATGTGGGACATGCAGGATGGCACTATGGCAAGAAAGCCCTTGTTTTGAAAATCTAATCAGTTTAAAGTAGATGCATGCAAATGACAAAGGGTTATTTACTTGGTGTTGAAATTTCTCTTCCATTTGAAGCAGCAAGGCCTAGCTTTGGCTTCATTGAAGGTCTGCTTGGCAGTCTGTACTGTACTGGGAAGTTTTCTGTACCTTCATTGGTCAGCATCCGTTGGTGAAGAGATTCTTAAAAGGGCTGCTTCTTGGTCACTCTGCCAGTCCATACCTATTCCTTGTCAGTAGTTTTGTCTTGGTTTATGAATAAACCGACTGAGCTTCTTGCCACTGCATACTTGTGGCTGGCAACATACTGTCAGGATGTTTTCCTTTTATCCATTACATTGGCAAGATCTGCTAGTGAACTGAGTGCTCTCAGAGTGGACAAGATCTCACCTAATTTTCCATTGAGACAAAGTGGTTCAGGACTCTGATGTGGCCTTTTGCCTAAAATAGTCTCAGCATTTCATATGGGATGCGACATAGCACTACCTATCTTTTACCTTCAGCCTTATAACAGAGGAAAAATTACTGCCTTCTCTAGATGTTAGGAGAGCTCTTATTTTATATAAGCAGATAATCTGTTTTTTTGCTTACTGCCATTTGTTTATATATTATCAAGATATAAAGAATGGTCAACCTATTTCTGTTCAGTGGTGCTCTAAGATTTTACATGTTATTTCATTAGCAAGGGAGTTGTCGTGTTTCCTTGTCTCAAGGCAGACTCAACAAGTGTGACAGCTGTTTCTAAAGCCATGTTGTATGCTGTCTTGCTACCAGAACTGTGTCAGACTGTTTATATGAGATGAGCTCTCAACATTCATGAAGCATTATCGTTTGGATGTTAGTGCAAGAGGAGATGCCTTCTTTAGTTAAGGTGTGCTTTCTTTGCTTTGGTATGATGTGTCCGCTGCCACAAGTGACTGTGCTAAATGTTTACCCGTTTGTGTGAGTCAAAGAGACCCCAAGAGAGAAAAATAGGTGTTTACCTATTGTTATGGTTCTTTAAGTGGCCAGCTGTGAATTCATACAGCCTGCCTATGAATTTTTTATAGCCTTTATTCTGCTTTTGGACCATTAGGTTTCTGTGAAAAACTAGATTGAATAAGATTTTCCTGAATGTGCTAATCATCAGCCTTAAAACCAAGTGTATTACTGTATTTGGATGACACACAAAGCATTTTCTTGGAAAAAATATCAGTTCTTTCTGTGTTTCAAAACTCATTAATGCTTTAAAGGTTTTGTTGCCCTTTATAAAGACATTAAACATTGGTATTAAGTCTGTGGGATTGTTCTCATATGTGTGTATTTGAAAACTGCCACGTTGTTTCTGTTACTTGAAGTCTGAAGTGTGAATATACGATAGACTTTATTTGATAACATTCTTTCAGTTGAATAACTGCTTCTTCATAATTGGGTATACTTCAGCTTAAATGTTAATTTGCCTGATTTTTATTTGTTGTGTACTTCATTGTATTTCCAGATTCATACTTTAGTTGAAAGTCTGAAGCTTTCCATTACTGATCAACAACTTCCTATGTTTATTCGTATAATGCAACTTGGGATATCGCTGTACTATGGAGAAATAGGCAATTTTAAAGATGGGGAAAATGAAGACCTCATTTGTCACACTAAGGATGTTTCGGCAAACATCTCAGGTGAGAAAAACTGTGCTCATTTGTATCCTCCCTAAAGCATTAAAGAAATTGTGGTACAAACATAAATAATGGAAAACTGGTCTTTGCAATGGTTCTTTGGTAATTTTTGAGGATGGGTTGAATCTCTTTAAAATATACTTATTAACTGCAAGGATTTTTAAATATCTTCTTATAATTCATATGATAGGCAATTATTACATTTTAATCACGCAGAAGCTATCTGTAAGATTGCTAAGGCAAAACACATTTCTTTATTATCATGTATAGGCAGTGGATGGGTTGATTTTTCCATAGATAAACCAGCACTTTGCAGTTTGTTCAAGTAACAACACTGTGTATTTATCTGAGGGCAAAAATGCAGATTTTGATCTGATCATTATCTTTGTTATGAACTAGGACACTTCTTTTCTTAGATTGATTGGAAGTGGTCCTTTAACATAATTTTAGAAAATTTAAGAATCTGTATGTAAAGCCATAACCATCAATTTTCATAAACCTAATTGAAGCCCGAAATAATATGAAGTTTTCTCAATTGTTGTTGGAACAATCTTGCTCTGAGGCTCTGTATTGTCATGTAATCCCATATTTTAAGCCATTAAAAAGCTGTCATCTTGATTATATGAATCATGTGAGCCCTTTTAGTCGTATTTGCTTGTTTTATTGAACAGATGATTGTGTAGGTCAATATAGCTTTTTAATTTTTCATTATTTTGAATACCTAATTGGTATTACTTAAATACCTGGGAGGTAATGTAAATTGTTAGTCCTAGTAGTTTCTGTGACCTGCTATCTTCTACTGAAAACTGAGATATTTGAAGGAATACTTAGTCATGGATTTGGTTATTTTTTGTTAATTGTTTCCTACAAGTTAGATTTCTTAAGATCAACATTCAGCTTTTTTCAGTAGGTTGAATCACACTGTTTTTTCTTGATTATTGTAGATTAATATCTTGTGGTTTTTTTGAAAATGATCTATAGCTAGCCCACCTTCTTTCTGCTTTAGTGCAGTTTAGTGTTATGATGACAGATGCAGAAGTAAAAAGCAGTTGAGAATAAAGCAGAGCCAGGAAGACGCCTATAGTTTGAAAAATGAAGGGGGGAATGGCAGACAGAATTTCTGCATAGTCTTAACTATTTCTGTAGAAAACTTAAGGTTTGACTGTGAACTCTCCTGGAAGGCTAAAGGTGAGGAGGTACGTTTGGGATACTAAAAGCCCTTGGTTTATCTCTTTCCCTCAAACTTGCCTAACTTATATTTGCTTGAAGTCTTGGGTTCAGACTGCAGTCTTAGGATCATCTCACTTTATACTCAGACCAGGTATCCTCCCAGCTGTAAGATTAGTAAACTAGGAAAGTGGAGAGACAAGCCAGAGTTGCTGTTTGTACACCATAAATGAAATAAATAAACCATAAATGGATGTTTAGCTGCTTCTAAAGGAGGAGCCATATAGAAATGACCAAACATTATGCATCATATGCTTGTTCAGTCAAAATAAGCCAGACTTTTAGAGAAACCTTTGGAGAATTCCATCTTATTCTAACATCTCACTCTCACCTGTGCCTAGAATGTTTCTTCATTTAATATTTAAGGAATGCAGTGAATGATAGGCAAAGGAATCCAGGCTGCATCTGTAAAACCTCAGCTCCCACTGTCATGTGATGCTCTTGATGTCTGTGATTTGTGCGTATGCTACTTCAAATGTAAATGGCAAACTGTCCAAGTCTCCTGTCCCATCAGTCCTAATCTGGTCAGGCCAAACAGATTTTTCCTAAATCTCTACGGAGAGAAAACACATTCTGACTTGGATAGTAACATTTTAGCTTGATGCTACTGACTGATCCAATAACAAAATACACATCCAATCGTTAAAGTTTCTGTGTTGAAGTTTTAATGTTAAAATTCCTGTGTTGAAGTTGTCTTTCTAACCTTCCATGTGATAAAAGCGAATCGGTATCATATTAGAAGTATATTGAATGCAAATATCGTTTAGAATTTTCAAAACAATTTCTTCCACAAGTTGTGGAATCTTAAAACACATGGAGTTTTAAGTTTTAAGCTTATGCATTGGCAAAAGCTGAAAAAAATTAAATCTAATATTTTCCTGCCATGACATTTTTTTCAACACCTTACAGAGGAAACGTGGGAACAAAAATGCATTTCTGTTGTTGAAGGAGTGTTATTTGACAATCATGTACTTGAAATTGTCCAAGAACAGTTAATCCTTGTGTTAAGACTGCTGGTAATGCTGCCAAGGCTACAGTCCAGCTTTGTTAAGAAGCATGTAAAAGTTGAATGCCTAAGCTTAAGAATTTTGCTATGATGATCAAAACCAAAAATATGATTAAGCATTTTAAAACACAGATTTACCTGTTGTTTCAGTTAGAGTTTCATTTCTTATTCCCTTGATTTTTTGAGTTTTATTTGTTTACATTTCCTTTTCATGTAGTTTAAAAACCTAGGAAGTACTGTTACAGATTTTGACTTTTTAAAATGGTACTGAGAAGAGAGCAGTTTTAATGTAATCTTTCTTTTGAATAGAGAATACTATGAATAGTTCAAAGTTTAATCTTGTGAATTGTGACAGCAGTGAGTTTCATGACTTTGGACAGTATAGTTTCCACTCCCAAATGAATACTTTAAGTAGGGTGTCTTGTATTATAGTGCTGACTTAATTCTGCAGTCTTTCATTATGTTGGCAACTGTGTTCAGTGGACGATTTTTTCATGGTCGGGAAATTGTAAATGACTCAGCTGTTGGAGCTCATCTTTTATTCAACAGTCCTTGATCTAGAAACAGATTATTTCAAGCAGATATTTCTTTTGATACTTTTCTTGTACGAAAAAGCCATGGTCAGATCCAGATAATTTTGCATAGAGTTTTTCTGTTTGAACCCCTAATCTTTCTCCAGTTTTTGCCTCTGCTGAAGGTGTTTTCTTGTCAAATTCCCAAACTATTTAGATGATAGGAAATTTGAAGAGTGTGTTGTATCTTACAGGATAGATAAAATCCACTAGTTTCAAAACATTTTGTAATTCAGTTGGATTTTTACTTCTGTTAATTGACTGATAAAATGTACCTCAGACAAATGTCCCTGTTCAAAAATGATATCTGAATGTTTAACTAACTCTAACAATAATTAACATATTAAAAGCTATTATTTTTTTTTACTGAATCTATGACTATCAATCAAACATGCAAGCCTACTTTTCCACATGGAACCAAAATCAGTGTCAGATCATTTTCTTCTTTCCTTGTATTACTCATGGCATGTACTTCTTGAATAAAGTCATAGCTATATCAGGATCTGTGTAAGTAAACCATCTGGAACAGATGATGTAACCAGAAGGCCTCTGGAATACAGATGTAAAGGTTACAGAATCTGAATAGGCATATTAAAGTTCCTTGAAGATAGACTAGAAAGTGAACAGTGACATGCACAGCTAATACAAATTTGACTTTAACTAAATATTTGAAAGGACTTTTAAAAAACCCTAATAATCTCTCTAAATTGTTCTAAGTGTGCTGTGTAGTAAGTATGGAATTAAACTGATCTGTATATAGTTGCCTGAGTTATACTACCATGTCATTTCAAAAAAATCGTACTCGTAATACCAATAATGTTCACTTTTCTATATGCCTCTATGTACATTTTCCAGCTATTTATTTATTGGGGATGAGGTGGGGTGGAAAAGTCTTTTCAATATGGACTTCTTTGCTTTTGTCTTTTGACATATAATTTTTTTTCAAGTGTCAAGAACAACTTTATTGGGAGGTACAACATTCAGCCTCCTAAGCTGTAAGATGTGTCTTCTTTTGGTTATGAGACAAAGTTCCATTCTATCTTTGTTATGTTTTCTTGTGGGGAAGGGAAGGAATGATAAAATGTACACGGGTGAGAACCTTCCTTTTTTTATTTATCTGCCAGAACTAATGGTAAGAATAAACCACCAGCCAAGCAATCAGTTTTTCTTTTTCCTTTCATAGGAAAGAGCCAATTTGGGTGTTCTCTCTGCTCTCTTTATCCATCTTTCATTGAGTTTTTTGCCTTCTTACTTGGCCATTATCTTGTTCATGTTGAAAAAAAATGTATCATTGTAGAGAGAACTGACTTGGGAAGCTTCTTCTAGGTGTCATGTGTGACACCTGGCTTGACAACAGTATGTCTGAAAGGGATCTGTGGGTCTTAGTAGATCATGAGCTGAACATGAGTCAGCAGTATGATTTAGTAGCTATGAAAAGCCAGTGCAGTTCTAGGTGGCATCAGTAGGAGACTGCATCAATAGGTCAAAGTAATAGTACAACTCTATTCTGCTGTGTTCAGACCACACCTGGAATACCACGTCCGCTTCTGGGCACCAGAATTTAAGGATGATACTGATGAACTGGAACATACTTAGAAGAAGGCAACCAAAATAGTAAAAGGCCTGGAAGCCATGTCCTGTGAGAAGCAGCTTAGGGAGCTGGGTATGTTTAGCATGAAGGAGAGAAGGTTTAGAGGTGACGTGATAGCCATGTTTAAATATTTGAAATGATGTCTTATGGAAGATGGCGCAAGCTTGTTTTCTGCTGCACCAGAAACTAGGATGTAGAGAATTGGCTTCAAACTACAGGAAGAGAGAGTCTACCTAAACATAAGGAAAAACTTCCTGATCGTAGGAGTAGTTCAGTAGTGGAATATGCTGCCTGGGAGTGTGGTGGAGTGTTCTTCTTTGGAGGTTTTTAAACAGAAGCTGGATGGCTATCGGTTGGGAATGCTCTGATTGTGCATTCCTGCATGGCGGGGGTTGGATTGGATGACCCATGTGGTCTCTTCCAACTCTATGATTCAAATTACTTTTAAGTTGAAGATTGTGTTCTGTCCAATTTTTGCAAGGGGTGAATGGGATGAGTATGTGGCAGGGCGCCTAAAAGCTTCAAGGAAGATCGAAGAGTCACATGTGGCCCATTGGCTGTACTATTTTCACCCACATATTATAGGGTTATTGGAAAGTTATGTACAATAAAGATTGCAGAGCACATTATTTGTTAACTGTGGTCAGGCTGAAAGACAGTGCTGTGTCTTAACAAAGATGTTGCATACATATGTTAATTTTGTTTCTTTGTTTCTGGTTATTATTGTGTAAGCTGAATAATTCTGTTGTTCCCTTTTTATTTCTTTTTAAAGGTGCAGAAGATGAAGCAGGAAAAGACATGCAATACATGTCTCCAGAATCTTGCAGTCAGCAAGATGATGATCAACAACAGGGGTGGGTGTCATGGGCCTGGTCTTTTGTACCTGCGATTGTGGGTAATGATGATGAAGGATATTATGTTGGCACAGATGACGGAACAACAAATCAGCAGAAATTACCAACTGTTAAGGATCCTGTTGTTTCTATAGGATTTTATTGTACAAAGGCCACCATCACTTTTAAGGTAAATATTTCATATCAAACATATTTACCTGACTTTCCTCAGTGCTGCATGGCTGTAAAACACATGTATGAGTTTTTTAATAGTGTAAATCTGTGTATGTCTACTCACTTGTTAATCTCATGGAAGACAATAGGACTCCTATATAAGCCTCTGTGGAATATAGCTTTAGTAACTTCTGAGAACCACAGTTTGATCTCCAATCTGCAGAAGATGAGGCTGGTGTGTGTGGGTGGAGTGGGTAGAGATTTAAATCCCAGTCCATTAGCTCCCTCTTGCTAAAGTTTCAATGTTCAATGTATAGATTCTAAAGAAAAAGTTACTAACATTTTAAAACGCTGGTTTAATGAGAATCCAACATTGAATGCAATGACCCTTACTCTGATTTAGATATTATCCTCACAAGATATCCTAGTGTAAACAGCGGCCTTTGTTGAAGTAACCAGAACTCCTTAAGCCTCACTTTGTGTTTAATAGTTTTTAAGTATTTAGCATCATACATTAAAATAATTTTACCACATCCTAACATCTTGAATTTTATATTTTTGCACTATAAATTGCCATCTATAAGAGAATTATGGTGGCACTTAGAAGGAAAACATTAGAATTCATTGTTCTGCTTGAATGCTAAGAATGTATGGAATTAATTTGTGGTTCATATTTTGGTCAAAAATAAGGTCAAGTTTCTGCATTAGCATTCTGAATAGCTGATACCATTCCAGCTTAAAAAAAATCATGCCAAATTAAACGTACCATTTTCCTAATAATGTCGAAAATTGTTCTTGCAGTGTTTGAGTTCTTTTAATCAATTAATTGCTTTTCCTCTGCGATAATTGCATACAGCTGAAGAATGGCTTTTTTATCCTGTTTAAGTTGAGCATTTGCCTTACAGAATTTTGCTTCAAAACAGCAACCATGTGTACACACGGTTGGAAATAACCAAGTAATGAGAGCTTATAGGAATTTTATTTTGTAAGAAAGTTTAGAAGGAATTATTTTGGCAGTTAAAGATGTCTGAGCATGAAGACTTAAGAACTGTTGAAGTGCAACATTTTAAAATTTCACCATTTTCTCCTTATTCAATTATGTTAAACTGTGAAATGTACACTGTTGATTTCTTCATGTTTTATGTGTGTTGACCAGAGAATACACAAAAAACCAATGTTTATTTATGATTGAAATTCAAAAGGTTTGCTTTTGACACATCTATCTTGTGATGATTTCCTGTGCTATTATAATAAACTTAGAGATATTCAGTCAAGTTCAGATACTGTGAGACACTTGTGTATCTGTTAATACCACTATTCTTTTGATTGTTTGTGTAACTGCGAAACTAAAAATGTTTAAGCTTTCTTAATTGTGCCAATAGATAGATTAAATTGCTGTATTCAACTCCAGGTTGTTATTTTCCAGTTTGGATAATGTGCTCCAGCTGTTCTAGCACACCTGTTTCCTGCCCAATCATATTCACCAATAGTAAAATTTAATTTGTCGTCATCTTTTCTGTGCAATAATGATAGCTTATATGTATTTAATACTAACATTGACTAATGGTAAACCTTCGTCATGTTGTTACACAGCTCACTGAAATGCAAGCTGAAAGTAGTTATTACAGTCCACAGAAAGTAAAATCCAAAGAAATAATATGCTGGGAACAAGAAGGAACTACGGTTGAGGTAATTTTCCATTACTTCTATACATATGTTAGTCTATAGTAAATTTGTTGGCATGAGTATTTTTCATCAGCATAATTATTTTGAATTGGCAGTTACAAGAATGATTTTATATTTCTCTGTTATTGGATATTGTGTGGATATGTGTAAGCTACCTATCGGGAAACCCCATGAATTTCATAGGGCTTGCTTAGGCAAAGAGTCCTTAGAGGTGGTTTTGCCAGTTCCTTCCTCTGAAATATAGTGTACAGCACCTGGTATTCATTGCCAGTCTCCCATCCAAGTACTAACCAGAGCTGACCCTGCTTAGCTTCCAAGATCAGATGGGATCTTATGCCTTAAGGGTATTTAGGCCTTTATTGACTATTATAGTAAGCTAAGTAAGGCCTATTTTGGATTCTAGTTACAATAATGTAAGCATTAAGTACTGAATGCTCAAATCTGGTCTATATTACAACTATTCTACTGATTCACTTAAGTATAATAAGCTACAGCAATGCTGCATGTATCTTAATCTGTGCAACTATCCATTTCACTTTTGATAGGTATGCACAGCTATGTGTAGATGCACATTATAAAGTTGAATATTGGCCCTTTTTTAAGTTGTTTACACTCTGACACAATGTTCCTCAGCTTGTTAAATTTACTCCCATAGGTCCTCATGAGTGGAGAACCTTTCTTTGATTGCCAAATAGGCTTTGTTGGTTGCCATGCTCTTTGCCTTAAAGGTATCATGGGAATTAAAGATTTTGAAGAGAATATGAACAGAAGTGATACAGTAAGTACAAAATTAATATTTTACTGGCTTGGAGATACAAAAGGTTCTGTGACTGGAGAATATTTTTAGGACAGTTTAAAAGATCCTGACTGGGAACCAAAAAACTATGTGTTTAACTCATATCCCTCAAACAGGAATTCGCAGTGCTGTATGGCAGATGACCTTTGAAATTGGAGGGAGTTTTAAACATAGTTTTGTTAATGCCGTGAGAGCCTGGATTTTAAAGAAATTAGCAAGGAAAGATCATAACCTCTGTTAGCTCTTTGGAAATCTGGAAGGATAGTTTGACCTACGAAACTAACACAAGAAAGACTTCACATTATCATTGCTCAGTTTGTAAAAGCTTTAGCAGTTCATATGTAATACATGTAGTTCTCCTTTTGATAATTTTCAAAATATATAGCTATTATATTTATCATTATGACTTTATGCTTTATATTATCTTACTTTATAATGTTATTTGGCTAAGGATTTAGTTATACTACTGTGGTTGCTACTCATTATACATAACCTGAAGGTCAGTGTGGAATGATGTGGGTGAGTGGGGGTCTTGTGTATATAAAAGTGTCTGTTCAATTCCCCATCCTCATACCAATTCAAACTGAGGTGAAAATGTTGTCAACATTTGTTTTCAGTGAGGTAGGCCCGAAGACGAATGTTATTTGTTACATAACATTTTCCCTGGCTGGGATTACCTGTAGGAAGAAAGATAAGAACATTGTACCTTGCCTTTCCATTAAAAAAAGAATTGTAAAAGGTGCAGTGACAGTAGCTGTTCACCTGTTAAAAGCACACTGCTCACCTCAAAAATGTTTCAGTATGAGCATTTGATAGAGCAGCAGGCCAAAACAGCCTCAAATATACAGAAGTTCAGAAGTAACCAAGCTTACCAAACGTGATAGCATTCCTTATTATATTCTTAATTATGAGGGGTTCAGGTTGATACGTTATTCTGTGATGAAATACATTGTCTCAGATTAAATTGAAATCATTTTGAACCTTTTACTGGAACACTATTGAGAGCCAACAGAATGGAAAGCTCCACTGACATAACTTCACAGTATTGTGCAGATGATGGAAGTAGCAAGTCCAGGGGTGAGGAGAATGATGTATTTGAGCACAAGTCCACAAGCATAGCATATTGTTGTGCCACTGAGGGACTGGTTGTGTAAGTAGTTCCCAGAGATACCGTCATGCAAGCCTTTCAAAAATGTATCTACTGTCACAACTAGCAGTTGCACTAGCATAGTGTCTTACAGGATCCTGGTCTTTGTTTCAGCATTCTCTGCCAGTTGCTGTAAAGTGCCCGAAGCAGTTTTGTCAGTTATAGCAGTAGCAATAGCATGTGTATTTCTATACCGCTTATCAGCAAAGCGCTCTCTAAGCAGTTTACAATGTGTTCGCTAATTGCCCCCAACAAGCTGGGTACTCATTTTACTGATCTGCGGAAAGATGGAAGGCTGAGTCAACCTGGAATCCGGCAGGATCAAACTTACAACCTTGTGGCTGCAGTACTGGCATTTAACCATTGGGCTCTTCAATAGTTCTTTTTTCCTCCCTTTGTTTATATCCTTTAAATTCAGACTAACCACTCTTTTTATTTTTCTCATAAAAGGAGGCCTACTTTTTCCATTGTGGAGAAAATTTGAGCACAAAAGGGATGACATACCTTACCAACTCATTATTTGATTACAGAAGTCCTGAAAACAATGGAGTTCGTGCAGAATTCATTTTGGATGGAGCTGCTCACAAGGTCTTTCTTTCCCTTCATGCCCCTTACTTGGTTTTGTTTGTTCATTCTTCACATCCTGTGGCTGACTTTACCATCATTTATATGCAGTAGGTGATATTATGAATTTGGTATCACCTA
Organism: Ctenosaura bakeri; assembly: GCA_948474755.1. NCBI lineage: Eukaryota > Metazoa > Chordata > Lepidosauria > Squamata > Iguanidae > Ctenosaura > Ctenosaura bakeri. The sequence goes on along the minus strand of CAOLHI010000381.1, from coordinate 1,478,830 downwards.
TTGCTTTCGATATAACACTTTGTTGATTAATAGCTTCGTATTAATGTTGGGAGTTGGAAGAGTGAATAAAAGTGATGCCATAGTGGACTGATTTGAGTTTATTTTTACTTTTCTTTGATGCACAGAAGCTATAACTCATTTAAGGCTCTTTGTAAGTAAGGGAAAAATGAATAACAGTATGAGCTGCTTTTGGAGCTTCATCTGTGGTGGAATAGAAACTTAAGGAGTAGATAGACAAAAGAACTGATCTTGAGTAATAAATGGAGTGTTCAGCTGCAGTGGAGACTGAAGGTTCATAATCTTACTTGTGTAGCTCAGTTGCTATTTTTGGGGAATGTACTCTCTTTCTTGTAGGAAGCACAGGATGCCAGTGTGATAAATTTAAAACAATCATAAGGGCTAGTCATGCTATCCATTTTTGCATGCTGGTAAGGTTTTCTGTCAAGAATATAAAACACTTAACTCTTGTAAAAAAAAAGGGAAAAAGAGATAAAAACTAGTGTGCTATTATAACTCAGTGTAAAGAGGAGGATAATGGGATAGACTATTGCCTAACAGCTCCTAGATAAAAGGGGGTGAATACCTGTGGCCAGCCAATCCCAGCAGTGAGAGAAGGGTCGGCTCTGTGAGGGAGAAAATCCTACGAAGGGTTTTTACCTCTGACAGTTGGAGGTAGACAGGTTGGAAAATAGTAGGGATGGGCCAGCCAAATCCTTGAGTCCTCAAATCCTGGGTAAGGATTTGAGATTCCTGAATCTGAATCCCTGTGCCAAAATAGGAAAACCGAATCTTTCGAATCTGCCAACCAAATAGATTGTTGGAGACTGGGACTCCTGAAAACCTGGGAGACAGGGACACCTGAAAACCTGGGTGACCAGACGTAAAAGGGAAGATAGTAAGTAAGTGAGTTTTTCCCTTGGAGTAATAATGACCTTTGCTAACAATTTCACAAATTACATCTGGGCTTGTATTCTAAGATATTTAAATTGAACATTTAATATTTAGGTTCAGTACTTGACTGGAAGCTACAGGTTTTAGATTTCAAGGACAGCTGAAACATTCCTTTGCATAGCTCCCTTGCAAAGCTCTTTCATACACAATTCTGGGGTTCAGAGTTTTACAAAGTATCACAGCCTTCTCTGCCAAAGTGTACTGGTGTATCATCAAACTACAAACTCCAGAATGTGAGAAGGAGCTATGCAAAGAAAATCCAGTTTTGACCTAGATTATCTCTGTACTGTAGTATGTGGCCTTGTTTACACAGTCAGGAATATGTGGGATTAATCCACATTTCCTGCCTATATAGATAGGGCCTTCATGTCATTTTCAATCTGGGGAGATCCCGAGGCAAAACTATGACAATTATCTTGGCCAGATTTTTTCAGAGGGAGGTTTGCCTTTGCTTAGGCTTTTGCAAAGGCTGAGAGAGTGTGTCTTGCCCAAGATTATCCTTCTTTCCCTTGCTTTTTAAACTCTTTTTAAAAAAAGTATTAGAAAGATTTGAGATTTGTGAGATTAATGGATTCCCTGAACCTCCCAGGGATTTGCATCCGGGTGCGGAAAATTCTGGATTCGTCCCATCCCTAGAAAATAGACTGGAGGAAGAGTCAGTTGTCCGAGGGGAGTTACTGGTCCTTGGGTGTTTGAATGGATTTAGGCAAAACATAATTGGTAGAACTTAATTGGATCAATGTTAATTGTTTGAACCTAAGAACTGAAACCTGGAAGCATTCATTCTGTCTATTAAATAGAGAAAAGTTATCCTGTTAATTATTTTGTAAATCTGACTCTGGACAGCCTTATTATTCTTAAGCCAGGGTGAAGCACACCTAACAAAAAGAATGTAAATCTAATACACAAACTAGTCCACAATGAGGTCACCTGAAGGACTAAGACCCCAAATCCAAGGGTGGATTTTATTAGGAGACTGGAAGGCGAGGTGACAGTGACAGGATTCCAGGGGCTAGGAACTGCAGGGGCAAGTCTGGAGAGTAATCTGCACATCACAACTAGATATATTTCTCTTTAAAACATTCAGAAGCAATGGTGTGATTCTTTCCCAAATGACACTTTCAGGTGCTTCAAAGATATCGGCTTCTTCTATATTATACATGTACCATTTGTGCTGAATACTCACTTGTTTCTCTTTCTTTTCTATTCCAAATATAAAATTAAAGTGAGACTAGAATGGAGGCTATTTTAAATCAGATCGATACACCTGAGTGTCAGATCGCAAACTTGTGTGTAAAACATACTAAATATTACACTTCTTTTAAGCCCTCAGTCTGTTACACAGTGGTGCGGACTGTGCTTTGCAGTTGCGCGCGCGCGTGTGTGTTTTTAAACATGAGAGCAGCCAGAATAGAATCAAGCATTCATCTTGTCTAGCAGATTGCTTCCTTCACTTGTTAATGCAAGCTATAGTCTACATCTCTTGTGGCTCCCCAGCCACTGGTAGTTCAGTTGTGTTCTACCACTAAATGTGTAAGTTCTATGTATTCATCCCGCCTACACAGCTTTATCCTCCACAAATTTGTCTAGTTCCCTTTTACAGCTGTTTAAATTAAGAATCTCCACATCTTGTGGAAGTGAATTCCATAAGTTATTAAATACTTCATATCATCAGTCCTCAGGAGGACCTTGTGTATTGTGAAAGAGTACTTAATTTGCAGTAGTTTTTGTAATGAATTCTAGTATGCAGTTTACCTCTTGCTGTACTCCAAGCTGTTAAGTTCATTGAGTTGTCCACCACTACTCTAAGGCCTTTTCTGCATTTTATTTTTAAAATGGGGCAGCATGTCCTCCAGCAAGGACGTTTGCACTTGGGGACTATCTGGGTCCGGACTACTTAATGTATGTCTGGACTTCAGACCTCTCCGGAACGACCAGAACTGGTAGTTCGCCATGCAATTGAAAGACCGATTAAAAGAGGACTTTCAATAGCCCGGTGCGCCCCAGTCCGTTGCTGCGCTAATGTGTAAATCTGCAGGCTTGCGCCAGCGCAAGGCTGCAGATCTTCCAGGGACGGGCTTCCGGCTGGCGAGTTTCTCCGGTTGGTGAAGAGCCTCCACCAACTGGAAGCCTCCATTTTCACCCCAGGAGCAGTGTGTAGCGCGGGCACGCCCTGCTCCGGATCAGTGTGGGTTGTTGGGGGAGCGTGCCAGTCCGGTGAGTAACGGACTGCCCCGTTTTCCCCCCAAAGTGCGGAAAAGCCCTCAGATGCCCTGGTTGGTCATCGTAAGTTCAAACCCAATATTGTAGTTAAATTTGGGAACAGTTACATTACCTTACATTGAACCTTTATTTGAAACTACTTATGACGTCATTTTGTTCATCTAGTTTGGAAGTGATCCTCACAGTTTGGTTAGGGTTTCACCATCCTGAATAATTTGTTGTAACCAACAGATTTAATCATCTCATTGCTCATCCCTAATTTCATATCTTTTATAAACAAGTTAAAATGTGCTGGTCTCAGTAAGGATCATCAGGGAGCACCAGTTCTTACTTGTTTCCATTGTGAGAGTTGTCTTATTATATAATGAGGTTTCTGCCAACTTCAGAGCAGGATGAGCAGGACTGAGAATTTCATGAATCTAGATAAGGGCCAATAAACTCATCTTGTTAAAGTAGGGGAATCTCTTTTATTGGTTGTATTTATATATTCTTCTTACCAAACATTAACCTTCAAGTCTAATGACATTATTAGAATGGCATTTGTGTTTTATTCTTCCTGTAAGGACACAAATTTCTACTGAGTCCCAATAATCTGAATATTTTCTAAATGCATTTCCTAAAATGTTTCATAAGTTACAAATGTTGGCTTTGTAAGTTTGCATTCATCATCTGGTTTACTAGGAAGTAAGAGGTCATGTTGAGATACTAATTAACTAGATGCTGTTGGTAAAAGCAGACAAAACATCCAGAAGGGTTACGGATGTCTTTTGAATAGCTGGGTCTAGATATTGCATTAGCTATCTGAAGGATGAATTCTTTGACTAACCTCTGTCCTTTGTTTTGATAAGGTTTATCATGTATTCATGCACAAACCCAAACAATCATATATCTGTTGTACTTAGGTATAGCTCTGCTAACATTGAGTTGTAATCTCAAGATTCTTTCTTAACAGAACATTAGTTGTATGTACTTTGCTTTGTTGGTAGGAGATGTACACAGAGATAACTGGAATGCAGAGATTTGGGGCTTTCTACATGGATTATCTGTATACAATGGAGAGCACCAGTGGCAAAGGTACTTAATTTCTTTATTTGCTTTCTCTTTGAATAACAGAAACAAAGGCTTCTTCAGAGGCACTGGACAGTCCTTGACCGATTGTCCTCAGTTTTACCTTTTTAAAGCCTACTTTAGAGTGTAGATTGATTTGCCAGAAATTTTAACAGGTTTTGTTTGGCCACCCACCCTCTCGCTACTTTATTTCTGAGTTTCCATTTAAAATATTACATTTGTAAAGTCTCGTGGATTTCCTTGTGCAATTTGATATTGTATGAGTTTTAGATTAGAAAACTGGTTTCAAGCCCACATACAACATAGCAACTTTCAAAGAGGAAGACCATGCAGTTTAAACTTACGAAAGAGATGAGACTAAAAATGGAAGAGTGAAAACCTGACCTTGTGCTCTGTTACTTGAAGGTGATTTAAATCATAGATTTAGAAAGGATGTCAGAAGCATTCTAGTCTAAATTCCTGTTGATGTAGGAAATCCCCTATTATGGTATTCCTGATTGGTGACCATCGAGTCTCTATATAAGAAGGAGAGTCTGTTTTCTCTGAGACAGTGTTTTCCAATATTGAACAGTTCATATTAGAGCTTCTTCCTAGTGTTTATTCAAAATCCTACCCCCCTTACCCCCACTTGGGTAATTTGAACTCATTAATTTGGGTCTTGTTTTGGAGCAATAGAAGACAGTTTTGTTCAATGACACCTACTCCTGGGCAAGTGTGTGTAGGATAGTTAGCCGATTATATTAAGCACCCCATTCCCTCTTCCCCAGATTGAGTAAGTTAGAAGTATAATGTTGTATAATCAGTATAATTACTTCAAACAAACATTTATATTAATTTAATTGAAGTCATCCAGTGTACAAAGGACTAAATGGGGATAACATCAGAATATTGTATTCCACCATCTTTCCTACTTTTCTGCTGCACTTACATAGGAATAAATAGTTCTGAACGGAGACATGCAATGCAGTCTTATCCACGTGTGCTCAGACGCAGGTCTCGCTCTGTTTGGTTGGGTTTCCTTTCATGGGTACTGGATCACAAAATCATGGAGGTGGAAAGGACCATCCCCCTGGTATGCAGGAACACACAACTAAATCACTCCTGAGAGATGATTGGTCAACCTCTGTTTTGAAACTTTAAGCTTGCATCCTGTTCAGTGTTTACAGTGTTGTAAGCTAGACTTAAGGCTTTATAAAATTTTTGCATATACATTTACAATTGTGGCACTATTGCCATGATTGCAAATGCCCCCTAAAACCTACCCAAAAAGCCTGGCAGATGCACTGACTGAAGGAGTTCTATGGCAATTGTAAGGAGGATGCTGAAGCATGGCATGTCCAATCTCCCCCTGCCAGCATTGTGACAGGCAGTCGTGACAGAAACCTACAGGATTTCCTACCAATGCTTGTTGCACCAAAGCTTGCTGGTAAGAGGGGACTGAAGTGTCATCCATCAGTGTCTCTTTCTCTACTGATGTAGAACTCCTCTGGTACATGCAACTGCCTGATTTTTAGGAAGGCAGCTTGGGGATGGATTGTTGTTATGCTACATCTCCCATGCAAAATTTTGGCACTTAGTTTTGCAACCTCAATATTTTAATTTAGTCCGTGGTTGCAATAGCATTCTCTTTCTTTCTTTCTTTCTTTCTTTCTTTCTTTCTTTCTTTCTTTCTCTCTCTCCCTCCCTCTCTCTCTCTCTCTCTCTCTCTCTCTCTTTCTCTCTCTCACACACACATACAGAGAGAGAGAGAGGATGAACTGTATATAAGTGATATAGAAGATGGGAATAATGTGCACTTACTTGGATAGCAGGTGAAAAATCTGAAATCTGAAACAGTAATACAGTAATCTCAGATTGAGTGCAGATTGTCAACATGTGATTTTGATGCATATGGGTATTCTCGTTTTCACTTCTTCCAGAAGCTTTTCATTGCTTTGGGAGTTCGATTGAGCTTTTGACTGAATTATAAAATCTCATATCTTTGCTATTAATCCTACTGTGCAACTGAGTTGTTATTGTTAGTTTCTGTGGTATCTAATTTTGCAACAGGAATATTTGGCAGGGCAATTAAAACTGAACAAAGGATATAACTGCCAGGTCATACCACCAGTAAACATGTGAACTGGCACTTCTATATGCATTTACTTCAATAAAGGAGAAGTAGCGGCTCAAGAGATCTAACTGTAGATTTCCTATGACATGTGTTTTGATCTCTAAAGATTACATTGTTGTTGCATAGTATTGCATTCTTTGTTTCTTACATAGCATTACATTCTTTATCATTACTATGTAAATATAACGTTTCTAAATAATCTGTGATTATATCAATAAAACAGTCTCTTCCTCTAGCATTTTGTTGGTGGCTATTTTAAAAAAAAAATTCACTGTTTTTTAGTGTCTGGAAATCAGCCAGATGTGACTTCAGTGAAGACTGAAGACTTTGGCAATATTCAGGAGATGTCTACAAAAAGCCTTATTGTAGGCCCTCTCAGTCTTCGCCTTGATAGCAGTGCAGTGCACAGAATCATGAAAATAGTTGTTTGTGCTCTAGAACATGAATATGAACCATATAGCAAGTCTAAATTAGGTATGTTGTCTGTTACTTTTTCTTCCATTGTTTTTACCAATAATATAAATTAATTTCAGTGGAAAAATATTGGTGTCAGATAAAAAGGATAGGAAAAGGTCACATGAAAGTTTGACAGTGAATTTATTTGAGTCCTTTTTTCTATTTCTTTTAATAAGAACTCAAATGCAATTGTTCAGAAATGCTGCAGTGCAACAACCTGACCAGTGTAGTATCTATTTAAGGAATTTACTTGTAGTGACTTTGAAGAAGTGAAGGAAGGATGTAGTATCATAGCCATCATGTTTTTAAGATCCCAGAAGTATATCCAGTCCCAAACTTGAAAGAGATACTTCCATTCTCCTTGCTACTTAAACAACCCATATTCATTTAAAAGACTGGGAGGCCAAGCGCTTACAAATACCTGGAAGACCATCAGGGAAGGGGAAGGTAAGGCCAGAATCATCCTGAGACACTAGGCCAGTGTGAAAATCATTGTGCAAGCAGTTGCACCTTCTCAGAGGTTTCAGAAATGTGGTCCCAGTGCAGTCAGTTGTTGTGCATGTGCAGGCGTAGGCCTTTCATTCATTTTTGATTTGGTGGGTGAGGAGCTAATTGACCATTTCACAGTGGGTGGGTTCAAGGCCATACCATTGATTGAACAGTTGCAGGATCTGATGTAACTACATTGGTATATATACTCTAAAAATGTATAGAATTATGGCCCAATGGAACCAGGGGGAATATGATATTTTTTCATTTAGTTATGAAACTGATAAATTGAAACTGTGTGAAACTGATAAAATTAAAATTAGGATTGGAGTTATGGTGAAATGAGCTACAACAAATATGTTTCTTTCCATAGAGCGTAATGTATCAGGGACTATGCATTTACAGGGAACTAGAATGATCCACGTGAAATAGCAGTTAAATAACAGAGTAAACATTTCTTTTTGTCACAATGCTATCTTTGAGTAACTCTGTTATAGATTTTGTAGATGGAGCTAAAACTATGCTAAGCTCAGATGAAGTAGCATCTTTGGAAGAGTATATTCCAACTCGAATCACAAACTTCACAATCTTGAAATGCACAGTTACTATTCCTATGGCCGAATTCAACTTGCTGGGCCATCTGTTACCTATAATCATGGGTCAAAAGGTATTGTTATCTTGTTTGTATTTAATTGTACATTTGGAATTTAAACATGTGCATCTATTTGAGTTGATATGCTTGTTTCATATATATCAATGTAGTATGTATATATTTGTGTATAGATAGTAGGTATCATTTTTTAAAATGCAAATTTGGAAATGTTTGACATAAACATAACATATCCCAGATATTATGATCAAATTGTCTTGTATGTTTTCCCCATTCTGTTTCCTGAAGAGTTCAAGCAGCTTCTTAAATACTGCAAATCTTCAGCCTTTACGACCTCTGCCTTGTATCCAAATGCTTGTGGACAAAGTCATCCTAGAACACTCGGTGCCAATGTATGCTGAACAGCTTGTGCAAACTGTCAGCAGCCTTAACCAACCATCTGATAACTTACTGCACTATTGTTATGCACATTGCTATCTTAAGGTAATTTTTTGTCATTCGTTTTTTTTATTGATCCATAAACAGCCGTGACTTTCCAGAGCTATTGTTCACCAGCATCTTGCTAATATCATAGAACTGTGTAACTTGATTGGGTTTATTTGATGTTTTGAGTAAGTAGTTTAAATATACAGTGGGTCGTACTCTGTGTTTGGAATTTTGGAACTTTTATTACTTCCTAACTTGGTGTTTTCTAAAGTCTAGATAAGATAATATGCTTTTAAAAATTAAAGTAGTATAAAATATAAGTCCTTGTATTTTGTGCTCCACTGCAACTTGATATTTTGGTTTTGTTTCAGATATTTGGTTTTCAGGCTAGGCTCTCCTCTCTGAATATTAATGGATCTTACAGTTCACCAGCTTCAGTTGTTCCCCCATTGAGTACTGCTTTTTATGGCAAAATGCTTATGCTTCCTAAATGCTGGTGAGTATTAAGTCTTTAATACTGGAAAGCACAATAATTATGACTATATCATGAATATTACTTGTTAATTGTCTGTATACTTTATAGTACTGACTTATAGTAATTCTCCTGTATCCACATGACTGGCATATGCAATTTCACTTATCCATACTTAAATGCAGTCTGAAAAAACTTTGCTCTCATCTCTTTTTGGACCAGACGTTGTTAATTTTTATGTTGTTATCAGTTGTACAGTGGCTTTGGACTGGGAATAATGGCTGCAAAGCCTTTTTTCTCTTAGATTCTAAAGTTCTGTCAAGTTTCAGGGCCTCCTCTTTAAGCTGCGTACGTGTTCATCTCATTGAAAAAAAAATAGCATTTTGTTATCCACATTTTCATTATCCATAGGAACATATCCCCCGTGGATATGGGAGAACTACTGCTTTATGTGTACATAAATTTCTCCAGAATTCCACAATATATATTAATCTTCTGATTTTACATGCTTAAACATTTTAAGGTCATATTTTTAAGGTTCTCATTGCTATGAGGCAAGTCCATTTTATTTTAGAATTTTAAACTAAAGTTTATTTGCTGATAAAGCATAGTTATTGCTTGTTTCTATTCATTTTGTAATGAATACAGCAGCTTATGGGCTGATACTGACATGTTGAAAATCTCTTTTTTCACTCAAGTCAATATCCTTTAACTCTGATGTCCAGCACCAACTGCAGCAACATCTTAGCTATATTTAGATGCCAGCCATACTTTGGTATCTTTATCATAAAGGTTACTAGAAAATTCCAATGTAGTCTTTGGTCTACCTCATTTTCTTGATGTTTTGCGTGAATCTTGGAGTCTTGTAGTTCTGTTCTATGGATATTTTATTTGTCGTTATTCACACAGATTCAAGTACAACAGCATATGTTGAGTAGAATATTTCTGTACAGTGATCCAGGAAACTGGAAAGATATACTTTAGTTTATCTTTGGTAGTAGTTTAATTTTTCTTAGTCATTTGTTTCATTGATATTTCACAAAGGAACAGTAAATTAATTACATTGATTACTTGCCATCTTCCTTGCTAGATTTTAAACTTATTGTAATGGTGCGTATGGTAAAAGGAAAACGACTTTCTGAGTAATTCAGGGTGCTATCTTTATATTTTATCCTTAGAGGGAGGAGACTTGTTTCTGGAAAGTCCCATGCTGTACATAAATAGCCTTATGTATTTCTCTGGTGATGGTGTTCTCTTTTACTAAATAAATAAATTTCAGAATGCTGTATAAATATATTGAATGCCCATGTAAATTTTAAATAATTTTGGAAGGCCACATGCATATCATACAACAAATGTACTTATGCCTTTATACTCCTGTCTAATTAGCTCGTATTGAATGTTTGCTCAAAATATGTATGTTACATTTTAAAACTGGAGTGTCCAGCAGAGCATACCTAATCTAACAGATGCTTCAGTTTGGTAGGAAAATAATACTTTATTTATATTCATTTATACTTTTTCAGGCCAGTGCAGTGTAGGCTGGATTAAATAATTTAGTTTAACTTTATTTTCTTTAGAGATATATGTATGAGTTATCTATTTATGTATGTATATGCATCTGCTTACATTAATTTATGCTAAGAATATAAACTGAAAAATAATAATTTGAGGATAATGAAGTAGAAATAAATGAGTACTGAGGCCACATTGTTAAATGAAGTGTAGTATGAAGTGAATAAAACTCCAGCTGAAATACATCAAATAGCACTTGAAGTAAATCGAAATCAGCATGTGGACTGAGAGCTTCATTGAAGTCATGCAATGAGTGGGAACTAGTCTGGGAGAATAACCTGGTAATGTCATTAAACTTTTTTTTAAAAATTATACCACCTGCTTTATTTGGATTTTGAGATTTCACATTCCAGAGTTGCTTAAAGTACACACATCTGATGATACATATGTTCTATATACACAACAGGCCATAGTTTTTAAAAACAAAGACATTTTATGAACTGTTATGGAATCCCCTAGGTAGTATGTTTTGAATTAGCAGTGAAAATCTCAACTTTATTTCTGACATAAATCTGCAAAATAGCTTTCATTTTTCTTCTTTAAAAATAATTCCAAACAATATACATCCAATATATGGTGTTACAGTAATATTTGCACTTTTCAAACTGTATTTGATGAACTTGGGTAATGTTCTTTGTTGACCTACATGAAATAACATAGAGTTGGACAGTATTAACAAAATAATTTGAACTCATCTGTCGAAAATAGTACTTTGATGTGCTTCTTTCAACATTTATTCAAGGACCATGGTATTTTGAATATCTCAGAACAGTAAATAACTCTAAGGTCTATAACACTGTTACAGAGAATATACTAGTTTGTTGATTACCACATTTAATGGTATTGAAGGTTCTACTTTCAAAGCTAGTTTCTGAAGACTTGAATTTCTAGTTGTGAAAAGGCAAACCAGAAGAGACAAAAAGGGGAACAAAGTGGTTAAGGAGGTAGGTATAAGTAGCACAAGCAAGTCCTTCACATTAAATTTCATCACAAAACTTTGTAAATTTGATTGAATGACAGTTGAAATATATGCATAAGATGTCCTAATATGACGGTACTGTGGAATTAGTTTATAGACTGTTCTATCATGGCTTTTCACTGTTTGTTTTTCTTCATACTATTAAGTGCGGAATTAGAGCAGTATGTTTATGGAAGTCATGAATAAGTTCAGACGCTTCCAAGCACCCCCCCCCCCTTTCCCCAGATCAACTGTTGTCCTCATCCCACTTTTAATGTAGGTAATGGAAATCTTATTTCCACAATAATCTTGGACAGATTATTGGACAAAAACCCAGTGATCTTTGGTGGTGTCCAATATGTTTATTGAGATACTCTGTCTCTCACAAATGTCCAGTGAGACAAAGTTTCTTTGACCCCACTTTTCCAGAGATACAGTATAGGTTCTTGACAGCTGTATCATTTAAGGATTAAATCTGAATCCCCACCATGTTGCTTCATACCAAATCCTGTGCAGCTCCGGTTATATTGCAGTGATTTCCCCAGGTGCTGATGGGCATTGTAACTTGCTCAGTTGTTCTCTTTGAATGCCTTGGGCTGTATTTTTTTTTAATTTTTCTCAAGTTGACTTGCTGTACAACCGTCAGAGTTCAACTCCCAGCCCGTGCCTTTCTGCCAGCAAGGGAAGGAAGGCGATAGTAGTTGCCCAAGAGGAGGAGGCAGTGGGGAATGTCCAATGCAAACAATCAGTAGAAGCACTGAGCTGAGCCAAAGTTGAGGTCAAATCCAAAAGGTCCAGAATGCCAAAGGTCCATCCAGAAGGGGTCAAGAGAGCCGGAACACAAGGGCCGTGCGGGCTTGAGTAGCAATTTGTTATAAGCAACCAGAAAGCCACGCTGAGAGACTTATATAGCTGATGGAAACAGGTGTTACTTATCATTGTTCTGTTTTTTCAGTCTCACCAAAATGACTTCCCTCTGCGCTGCTCATTTTTGTCCCCTCTGTGATTGGAGGCTGGGGGGGGGCAAAGGTGGATCTAATTCCTCTAAATCATCGTCGGCCCCTTCTCCCTCTGGTGCTGGTTGCAATAACTCCGTCTCAGCCTGTCTTTCAGCTGCTGGGCGTGTTGACAAGATAGTTTGGTCTATCACTGGCTCTGTTTCTGGCACAATCAATTGCTCATCAACCTCTGAGCCATCATTTATCACAACAATAAGTGAAAAGTGTTAACCTGGGACTGATGTGTATTCTACGCCACCAGTGTTGCTGAAATTGACCCTGGTCAAAACAGCAGTGAAGCTTAAAACTCTATCCATATGGGTATGCAGATGTCCCAATTTCTAAGGATATCTTGACCAGGTACTTCAGAGCAGGAGTATTGTCTTTTTATCCTCGAAAATGCTTCTGCATACTTCTGTCTCTTTCAAGATTGAGTGACTATTCCTAATGTTCATATAAGGAATTACAGTGCACCCTCCCTATATGTGGGGTTCCATTCCAGGAACCCCATGGAAAACAAAAAATGTGAATGCTCACGTTCCATGCTTTTCAGTGGATGTAACATCCGCACAGATGTGGCAGTATGTGTGCATGCATGTCATTGCCATTTTAAGTATAGGGATGCGGTGCCTCATGTGACATGGAGATCATGTATGCAGAAGTTGTGGTAAGAGAGGGCGCACTGTACTTGTTTTCCCAGGACAATTCCATATATAAGTTACTGATCAAAGGGGGAAAATGTTCAAATTCTGTTAATTATATGCTGAAAAAAATTATGATCTTTTGTACAAGTCCTCAGATGTAACTTATATTCTTGTACTTCTTTGCAGTATTTATAAATACGAGTAAATTCCAGAGTCTTTAACTTCTAAATATATTTAAAGCAAATCCCGAAAGCCTCAAGAGTTTATAAGAATGTTCAATTTGAATTTAGCTAATCTTTTATTTTATTATTTTGCCTAATGTTTGGGATGCTGAATGAAAGAAACATACCCTTGTTGCTCCTTCCACTCATTCACAAATTTCAGCTTAGTGAATTTTAGTGAATCTTTTGCTGGTTGTTTCTGGGCTTATGCCCACAAAAAAAGATTTTATTTCCTTATCCTCAGATACCACATTTTTGTTTTTTCCATAGTCTCTAAATAATTTTATCTGACTAGCACGTTTGGTTTAAGTTCAAGCACATTCAAAGCTTTATGTGAAAATTATTTTATTGGAATATTTGTATTAACGTAAGCAGAATAGTATGTACTTTCCTTATATTTAACAAAAAGTTACTCCACCTAAGCAACTATTATTTTTTTAAAGGTTACGTATCTAATGAGAGCTGTAACCTGATATATCTTAAATCAACAATTTAACTTTCTTTTCCTGAGGTAAAACCATAGTACCTTCAGCACCACTCAATTGCTCACTGATTGTTTTTACTACAGTCCTCCCTCCACATTCTGAGTTTGACCTTCGTGAATTTGATTATTTGCAAGGCATGTGCTTGCCTCCTACCCCATTTTCCTCCTCCCATTCCCTTACATTCCTCACTCTAGGCTTGTCAGGCTTGTGTTTAAAATGAACTTTTTTTTTCTTTTGGGTGAGCAATGCCTCTCCTACTGTCCTCTTTGCCATATGGTTGCACATTCTGCTGTGTAATTGCTGCTGATTGGTCAGGTGCTCTCTTTGTTCCAACCCCTCCTTTCTCAAGATGGCAACTGGCAGTAGCTAGAACCCCAGAAATCTGCTCTTTTCTGTCTGCAGGGAAACTACTGGTAAGCCTTTTAGCTGGTCTTTTTTCTTCCCCCTCAGAATGTTGGAGCCAGAAACAAAGGAATGGGAGAGGGGGAGCTCCAGAGGGGAATGGGAGAGGGATCGCATGGGCGAGTTATTCACAGTTTTTCCACTTTTGGAAGAGTTCAGTGCTTCAAACCCATGCAAATGTGGAGAGGCCAGTTACATTTACCAGTTACATTTTAATTGTGAACAAGCTGCTTCAGTACAACTAATTGAACATTTTATTTCACTAAAGAATGTATGTGAATCTACAGGCACAGACAACTTATCACACCTTGTACTGGCTACTTGTACTTGTGACTAATTGACAAACAAGAGGTTTTGTGAAACAGAAAAAAAACTTAGCAGTGAATTCATGTGTTAGTCTCTTCCTCTGAGCATGGGGGTTTGTCAAGGCTTGTCTATGTAGAAGAATAAATAGAACTTCATATCCTATAGCCCATCTAACACAACTGGTTATAGTACAAGAACCTAGAAAACTATGTCTGTCTGTCTGTCTGTCTATCTATCATGTCTTTATGTATCTGTGTATATGCATATGCATATATATATATATATATATGCATACGTACATACATATGTACATATGCATACATACATAAAGATAAGATAGACATACACATGTGTGTATATATGTATATTTGACATCTTTGCACAAAACTATTTTAATCATTTCCAGAATAGCAAAGATGCCAGTTATTTAATTTATCACATTTATAGATCCCCTCCCACAACAAGCTGGCAGGCTCTGGTTTATATGGCTTTGTTGTTGTTGTGAGCCATCAAGTTGTTTCTGACTTGCAGTGACCTTAAGGCAAACCTCTCATGGAGTTTTCTTGGCAAGATTTGTTCGGAGGGGGCTTGCATTTCCCTTCCTCTGAAGCTGAGAGAGTGTGACTTGCGTTAGGGCACCCAGTGGATTTCCATGGCCAAGTGGTCTCCAGAGTCCAGCACTCAGACCAGTACCCCACACTGGCTTTAATTTGTATGACTTTACAAGTGATAAAAACAGTTATGGTAGCAAAACAAGGTCTTCTGGAGTACCCAAACAGCATTTTATTTCTTAATTTATTTCCCCTTTAATTATTAGGTTGAATGCTTACAGGTGTGCAAAGGTGCCAAAACAAAATCACCTGAGATGCACAAGTAATGTGCATTTGATGGGCTGGCAAATTCTTATGTAATGCTGGATTTATTATAGTATTCAGTATTTTGAAGTCTGACTAAACTTGCGCTCAGACTGAGGCCACATCTTGTTGTACCTGTTTTCAATATGCTAGAAAATTTAGTATTTCTTAGAATAGTAGGATATAATGCATCATACTAGTTCAAAAACTAATATCATCGCCTTTCTTATGCTGTTTCACCAATGCTTCTTGACAGCTCTTTAATAGTGAGTAAAGTGCGGTGTGGTGATTTAAGCATTGGATTACAACCATGAATACCAGGGTTTGATTCCCTTGCTCAGCTGTGGAAACTCACTGGGTGTCCTTGGGCGTGTCACACTCTCAGCACCTGAAAATCCCATAATCGGTTTGCCTTAGGGTCACCATAAGGTAGAAATGACTTGAAAGGATGCAAGAGCAACAACAACAGTAGCTGATTCCCAGTTTGAGAAAAATGTGTGGTATGATAAAGGAGGGACAGCTGGAAAGAGAAAGAAAGAGAAATTAGACCGGCTTCACATTTTCCTCCAGCACTGCTCTTGTTGCCTTATCATTCATTTCATCACAGACAATTTCCTGAAAAATCAGGGGAGTAATGTTCAAGGCATTAAAAAATTCATTTATATTGAAATCATGATGTTGTTTTATGATAAGATTCATCATAGAATTCCATAAATTAATTACAGATTTCATCTGATGAGATTTTCTGTTTTGGATTTAATTAAGGTGTTCTGACATTGCTATGATAGCATTTTTAAATGCTCTTGAAAGTAAGCATTTATTAAAAAAGATTTCCTTTTTGTTAATATTAGGGAATAGTGAATCTTCTTGAACTCTAGGGATGTCAATTCAGCTTTTTAATTGCTTCTAAAATTTTTTAAAGGATATAGGAATTTTGAATAGGTCTTTACTTCATTAGTTAATGCTTGTTTTTTAAAACTTTTTGTCTTGCTCAGTTTAGATTTTTCCCCCTTTCTAACAGCACTGTATATAACTACCTTCATCATGCCCCATATTATTATTGGGGATATCTTGTGGGTTTTATTCACTAAAAAAAATTCAATGATTCTTGGAACTTTCCAGAAAGGTTGTTTTTAAGAAGTGCTGTGTCTATGTGCTAGTTGGTTGTTTTTCTTTTTATTTAAATTAACTTCTAGCTAAGTAAAATACACTAAGACCCCCGTATCCACAGGGGATTGGCTCCGCCCCCCTCACAGATACTGAAATCCGTGGATAGTACCAGACGTCCTGTCCTGCTGCCTGGCCTAGGCCCGATTATGGCAACAGAGCTGTTTTCCCACCTCCAGCTGCCAGCGCCGATCACAGTGGCGCCGGTGGGAAAACAGCGAGGAGCGTGGAATTGCGCTCCTCACCACTTCCTGCTGCCTGCCCCCAGCCAACCATGGATAACTGAATTTACAGATCATAAATCTGCAGATATGGGGGTCCTACTGTAGATGAGTGGTCTGAAGCCGTAACCAGCAACATGTACACTTCCTTTATCTCCTCAAGAATGTGAATGGTGATCCAGATGTATCCTCTTCTAAACATCGTGTGTATGTGTGTGCATGCGCACACACACAAATTGTGTATAATTTCAGAAAGTTGGATATGTCTCTGAATATCCACTAAGCTATGTGTTGTAAATAGTTACAGTTGTCCTTAAAAGGAGGGAGTAAGGGCGAGGAAAAATACAAATGTGGCAGCACCTTTAAGATTGTTTTTTTTTATTTTTGCATGAGCTTTTATGGATTTAACCCCACTTCTTTGGATGCAGTACCGAGTGCTATTAAGACCTCGGGCATAAATCATATTTATACAGTTGTAGGAGTGGGATAGAATGGAATAGGATGCTGAAAGATGCAAATTATGATCTT
This sequence comes from Ctenosaura bakeri, assembly GCA_948474755.1. NCBI lineage: Eukaryota > Metazoa > Chordata > Lepidosauria > Squamata > Iguanidae > Ctenosaura > Ctenosaura bakeri. The sequence goes on along the minus strand of CAOLHI010000381.1, from coordinate 1,461,663 downwards.
TGTCCTAAATTTTCAAAGGGCTGCATAAGGTGATATAGGTCTTGTGGATCTTTATAGTTGTCAATTAGTATTGATACATGAAATAAATAAATCTGCTTACCAAAATTAAGTTTCCCAGGTTCAAAACTCTCCCAGAGAATATTCGTGTTCTATATTTGCAGTAGCAAGGATAGATGCACTGTACGATGAACCCATTGTCTTTGTTCATACCTGTGCTGATGGATTTGAATTTGTGAATATAATTCAGTTCATCAGTTTCTCTTTCTGGCCTTCCTTTGTAATTTCCTTGTTCAATGACTGCAACTAGTAAATACCTTACTGTATGTCCAGGAAAGCTGAAATGTTCTGCAATTGATTTTTCAGTATTGACATTTCTAATGTCAGCTTTGTGTTGATTAATCCTCTTCCTTAGAGACTGTGCTGTTTGTCCAGTGTAGAGTATAGAGGGAAATTGCTGGCCTAGGATGTCACATTGGAGGAAGAGCAAGTAAATGTACATCTGGTGCTGTGATCTTATTGTGATGTTATTGGTCCCTGTAAAGCAGCTCCCAGAGTAGATGTGGGTACAGAGTTGGTGTCTGGGTTTGTGACAGGGCCTTTTCCCTATGTTACCATCCATGCTATTTATTCTGTTGTGAGTGAGTATTTGTTTAAGATTTGGAGGCTGTCTGTAGACTGATAAAGGCATGCCTCTCAGAGCCTGTGAGAAGACTATATTTTTCTTCAGAATTGATTGTAGTTTGAGTGGTTTCAGCTGGGGACTGTAGGTGACCTTTAGGGGTGTTCTGTCATTTTGTGGGTATTAATCTTGCTTTGTCATTATATTTCTTCATTTCCTTAGATAGGTACTGTAGTTTGAGAAATGCCTGTTGTAAATCCAAGAGTTTTTAGTCTTATGGGTCTGAGCAGAGGTGTTTGTATTGTTGAGCTTGGTTATAAACAACAGATCTGGTAGTGTGTCCTGGGTGGAAACTAAAGGCATGTAGGTATGTGTAGCAATCAGTGGGTTTTTCATAAGAGCGTGGTGATTAGAGGTCCATTGTACAGTGATGTCAAGAAAGCAGATTTATTGTGTGGATTGTTCCAGGCTCAGGTTGATGATAGGGTACATGTTGTTGAAATCCTGGTGGAATTTACCAAGTTATTGCTTTCCATGTGGGCACATTTCAGATGTGTCATCCAGAAATTGTAGGAGAGGTGTTTGGGTGCATATGCTGAGGAACCGTTGTTCCAGAACAGCCATGAAGATTTTTGTATACTGTGATACTTCCAAGTCAGTGGCACTGCCATGTAGTACTGATATGAGTACTCATGACAGTGCCATTGACTTGGAGGTACATATTATTCCCAAAAGTGATGTAATTATGAGTAACTACAAAATGACAGAGTTGGCTGGATAGGTCTGTTATAACTTCATTCAGAATGGTATACTTGATGGCTTGTAGTCCATCCTGATGGGGCATGTTGATGTATAGGGATTCCACATCCATAATGGCAAGGATGGTGTTCTCTGGGAGACTGTGAATTGAATTTTCCTTGGGAAATCAGTTGTATCCTTCGTATAGCCTGGAGTGTTGATGGCGTATGGCTTGAGAGCTGGGTCCATTTATCCAGATATCCCAACAGTCAGGGTTCTGATGCTTGAGACAATAAGACTTCCTGGATTGCCTCATTTGTGTATTTTGGGTAGTAAATAGATGCCCACATCCCACACTCCTGAGATATGTCCATTTGAATTGGGTTCTGTACATCAGTGGAGAAGTATCTGAGTAATTTATGTAGTTCCTTCAGATATTCATCAGTGGGATGTTTAAAGAGGCATCTGTAAAATCTGCTGTTGGACAGTTGTCTCTTAGCCTCCTATATGTAGTCTGGCTTGTTCATGATGACCAAAGCTCCCCCTTTGTCAGCCTGTCATATAATAATGTTAGGATTGTTTCTGAGATTGTGGATGGCATCTTGTTTCATATAGCTGAGATTGTGTGGGAAGTTGTGTCTCTTGTTGATTATCTTAGGTTGGCCATGGCAACGAAAGCATTCTATGTAGAGATCCAATTCCATGTTCTGGGCTTCTGGAGGGTTCTATGTAGCGTTCTTCTTCTTGTAGATCTTTGAAGCATATTCTTGTGTATCAGTGCAATGATCATTGTCATATGGTGTAGACTAAAGTGATGCTCATGAGCTGTTGTCCTGACTAGTGTCATTGACTTGCTTTTGTGAAATGGAGTATTCCTGGATCTTTCCCCATTTGTTCACTTGAAGAAGTCTGGCATCATTTTATAGCTTACTGATCTTGTTTCTTTGTTGTTAATGTTGCTGGAATCTTGGCATACAAAATCAGTTCCAGGCACCTCAGTCAGTTCTGGGCACCTCTATTCAAGAAGGATATTGACAAGCTGGAATGTGTCCAGAGAAGGGTGACCAAAATGGTGAAGGGTCTGGAAGCCATGCCCTATGAGGAGCGGCTTAGGGAGCTGGGTATGTTTAGTCTGCAGAAGAGAAGGTTAAGAGGGATCATGATAGCCATATTTAAATATTTGAAGGGATGTCACATTGAGGAGGGAGTGGGCTTGTTTTCCACTGCTCCAGAAACTAGGACAAGGAGGAACGGATTCAAACTGCAGGAAAAGAGATTCTACCTGAACCTCAGGAAGAACTTCTTGACAGTCAGAGCAGAATGGCAGTGGAATATGCTGCCTCAAAGTAGTATGGTGGAATCTCCTTCTTTGGAGGTTTTTAAGAAGAGGTTGGATGGCCATCTGCTGGGAGTGCTTTGATGGGTGTTCCTGCATAGCAGGGGATTGGACTAGATGGCCCCTGGGGTCTCTTCCAACTCTATGATTCTATGAAATGGTTGTAATCTTTTCCCAAATGCCACTGTTTTTATTCCTCTTGGGGATTTTATAATTTTCAGGTGGATATGTGTAGTTTGGCAGGCTTTGCGAAGTAAACTGGGCTGATCAATCAGTGGTGGACTGTCTTACACTGCATTTGCGTTGTTCCCTAATGCAGGGAAGGCAAAGTAGTCATGAACAGAATAAGTGTAATATTTCACATAGTACATAAAAGTATTTTAAAATGTGGTTTTATGGACAGGACACATACCATTTGGAAGGTCTTTTTTCTTTTTGTGTTTTAAATAATTTTATTATTCTGCAAATAGAGAGATCCAGGAACTGAATTAATGCTGCTTTAGAGGTGGAAAAGGGCAGTGGAAGGGAGATGGACTGAATGGTTTGTGATTGAATAGGGTTGGTGCAAAAGAATTAATTTTGGGCTGTAATTAAATGATGAATGATTCTGTACGAATACAGCAAGTGTATTCTTTTCCTTGAAATAGCTAAATATGTTGTAATTCACCAAGAAGAACTTTGTGTAGGTGCCAACTTAAACTTATCCAGGCTTTTCCTTACTTCCCTCCCTCCTAAAAGTAGTCACCAGGTTCTAGTAGCAGGTCTTGTGTTGGAAAAAATGAACTAATCTTCTTTTACTGTACAGGATATGAGTAATAAAAAAATAATTTTTGGAAATACTTGGCAAGTTCCAGGCTTACATTCTGAGACTCTGTATAAACCTGTAGAGCCAGCTGTTCGTTGCAGTGTTCTTTCAGTCACTAGGAGGTGTTGATTTTAAAGGAATGAGTTGGTTTTCCTAAAGACACACACTACTAATATTTCATAGCAGGCCTTTGGACTTGCATGGCTTGGTTACCTGAAGCCAGCTACTTGGAGGGCTGAATCATGGTTTTATTGATGAACAATAATGTAATCAGTTTAAGAGTACGTCACATTTATCTGAAGACTTTGAGTGAAATTACCTTAAATAAGGAATCCAAATGAGTACAGAATCTTTTTTTAAAATAAACAAAATCTGTAGCATTGCATAATGAACGTTGCTTATTCCTCCTTTAAATTTGTGTTGGAATTGTTCCAACTTCAGCTTTAATGAGTGGCAGATGCCCTTAGCTATATGAGGCTTATCTCTCCCTGGAGAATAATAATGGATTGATAGTTTTTTAATCTGTTCTGCTAAATGATCTTATGTAAAATGCATATTTTTAAAGGTCGAAGCCTGAAAGAGAGAGAGCCTGAAATTTTTAAAGAATATAATTATTTCATGCTAGCACAAATACATGACAAAACTCTAAAAGATGAAGAGATGAAAGATCTGCTCTGCGCGCTAAATATGTGTTTGTGTTTGTCTTCAGTCTGCTGTTGACTTATGGCAACCCCATGAATTTCACAGGGTTTTCTTAGACAAGGAATACTCAGAGATGGTTTTCCCAGTTCCTTCCTCGGAAATATAGCTTACAGCACCTGGTATTCGTTGACTGTCTCCCATCCAAGTACTAACCTGCGCAGATCTTGTTTTATTTCTAAGTTCAGATGTGATTTAGTGGCTTAAAAGTATTTAAGCCTGTGCTCTACATTCTGCAGTTGTCATATTTCATTTATTACCTTGAATATTGGAAAAGTCTTCCAAAAGCACCATTTGTATTTCAAAATTTATTAATGAAAATATAAATACAAAATAATTTTTCATTTTCAGTCACTATCAATTAAAAATCCTTTAACAAACATTTGCTGGCCATTGGATACAATAGAATGTACTAGTGTGTGTTTGTGTGTGCGCGCGCGCACGTGTGCATCGCGTGTCTGTCCTGCCTTTGACTATGTAATATTTTCTTTAAGTTCTCCTAATTCACGCAAAATCAGTATCTTTGTCCCAGGGGAAGTACTAAAAAACTACAGTTAAGTTTTAAAATTTGCATATTGTTTAAAAAAACGGTTTTATTTAATATAGTATTACTAGTCATCAGGGAACTTTTTATATGAAAACTGGAAGTTTAAAAGTCACTGTAGTTCAGTACAGTAGCAGTACTTCACATCACACCAGGGACTTGTTTTAAAGTGAAGTTATTCAAAGATTCTGTATTAGAGATAGCTATTATTGCTACTCATATTAAAAGCTACATACCTTTACATTTTTGTCAGAATCTTATCATGAGAGAGAGACTGACTGGCAAAGTGAGATTTAATTTAATAACTTTGTATTACATTTGTATAGTAGCCTTTTTTGTTTGTTTATTTTGTTTGTGTGCCTGGTTGATTCAGATATATAGTGACAAATTGTTACACATCAGTCTTACAATGGTTGGAAGTATAAGGACTGAAGTTGAGAGACAGAGAGTTGATAACAAGATGAAGTGTTACTGGAACTGAGTAGTATTTTGGGGAGAAAAGTTAGGAACTAATGTTGACATTTTTGACAGTCTTGTATTAGGAAATAGTTATTGGGAATTTCAAGATTCATTTTGAATATTACATCAATGCTTAATTTGTGCACTTGTCTTTATGCTTTTGAACTCTTTTTATGGACTGAATTGTAATTTTCAATATTGGGAAAAACTGTTTCACCCAAAACAGCACAAGTTCATACAGTATATTTCAAGTTGCTGCACTACAGGTGCAAAGTCGATTAAGATCGACTTTGCTTGCTTTTAGTGTATGTCAACTTTTGGCAACCCCACCATAAATTTCATAGGGCTTTATTAGACAAGGAATAATCAGAGGTGGTTTTGTGGTTTCTTCCTCTGAAATATACTCTACAGCACCTGGTATTCATTGGCTGTCTCCCATCCAAGTACTAACCAGAGCTGAGCCTGCTTAGCTTTCAAGATCAGATGGCGTAAGATGCCTTTGGAGTATTTAAGCACAAAGTAACAATATATAATTTGCATCTGGATAACATAGGACTGAGCAAACCTTATTTATAGTTATTACTGGACACTGTAAACTAGGTCATTATTTTTATTTCTCATTTTGTGAGGTGTAAGAGATTAGCATTCCTAATGTACACACCATATTCAGACAGAAGCAAGATTGAAGGCTGGCATTCCTAATATCTAGCTCAGCACTTTGATATGCTAGCTTTTTGTTACACAACTTTGTCATGTGTTCTCTGAGCCTTCAAAAATCCTCACTAATTTATCTATAAACTTTAAAACTTTCTCTTTTTGCTAAACATGCTATGGACATGTTGCAACATCATGTTGCTTGAGTTGTCATAATGTACTGGCATCTTGGGAGAAATTCATTTCAATAAATATGGGCAGCTACCAGCAAGGGCACTTGTTTCTCAAGATGTAATTTTACCAAAAGGTATGCTAGTTTGTTTAAACTCAAGTTCCCCGTTGTGTCTGTCTTTAATATAGTTTTTATAGACAGATTCAGTCTTACTGTGCATTACAGAGGATGAAAACTTGATGCAGACTGTTTGTTCATTCATTTGTTTTTTGGCAACCGACCCATGTTGATTATGATATATACTGTATATACTCTTGTATAAATTCAATTTTTTTTTGAGAGAGAGAAAAATCACCCCTCAAAAGCCCGTGTCAACGTAGCTATGAGTCAGTGCTGGAAAGAGATGATAATGATGACACTAGCTGGATGATCTCTGTGCTTCCCGCCATTTTGAGAAGTAGTGTTCTACCCCATTACTCCTGCCTTGCAACACCAGAGAAAGAAGGGCAGCCCTCCCTCCTTCCTTATCTTCTTTTTCAGCCCAAGTGATACTCAGCAGCAGTGTGGGGGAGCCTGAAGAATGCAACACACTCACCATTTTGGTCGCTTGAGGTGGAGCAGAGTGGTGGTGGCCATTTTTATTAGGGGCTTACTGTATAAACCTTGTGAGGCTTTACAGTCTGCAAGCTGAGGTGAGTTTTATACAGTGAGCCCTTATTAAAAATGGCCACTGTGAATGTGAGGTGAGGCTTACACAGTAAACCCTTATTAAAAATGGCCACCATCACTCATTTCTGCCACAAGCGCCCAAAATGTCAGGCATGGCATATTTTTGGGACTCTTACACATTGCTGCTGAATGCCACTTGGGGCAAAAAGGAAGCTGAGGGAAGAGGGAAAGGGGGGGGTCTGCCTTTCTTTCTCCTTGAGCAAGGGAGAGGTAGTGGGCTGGCAGTGCTGCTTCCACATCCTGCCATGCCATAAGAGGGTTCTTGCCTTTGCCTCTTGTCACTCCATTCATGCTGGGTCCCTAATAGAGGCAGGTTGCTTTCTTTGCTCTTCTCCCCATCTCTGTTTGTACAGATATAGCCATTTTAAGATCAGCAATTATTATCCCTCAGATAAACAGATCCTCTCCTCTTTAGCTCTTCTTAAATATGTTCCCTTTATGCATTTTTAAAAGAAGAGGAAAAGATTTACTTGTTGCATGCCTCCAACTTTTATCCTAGACTTACCCACAGGTCACAGCACAATCCTGTTTGGTACCTAAACCTGGCCTTAGCTTACACAAGAGATTGAACTATACATGAGTATATACAGAATGTACACCTTGTCCCTGTAGAAGTCGATGCATTTCTAGATTAGTATATACTGACCTTGTGGATTGACCTGAGAGCATCAGGATCTTATTTTAATATTTAACAAAATTACCAAAAAACCCCCCACAGAAGCAAAAAAATAAAAATTTACAATAAATTAGCAATATAACATTCCACTTAGTTAGTTACAAGATCTGTGCATCAACTCAATAGCAGCATGTCAGTGTCAGGATTGTTAAATAGCACTATGCTTCTCCACCTGTTTGCATCATAGGTAGAACTGAGACATCAGGACCTACTAATACAGAATTTATATTTCTGGGATTGCTTTGATATTAAATGTGACGCTGTAGATCAAAGGGGGGGACAGTGTAATCCATGGGTCTCTGTAGGAGTCAGTTTTTAAAAAAATGCTCCAAAATGGCCTTTAGGAGCATGGATGGCATTTGCACCATCTTTTGAGTGCTCCCTAGACCAGTTTTAGCCTGAGAGAAGCCTCTTTTGAAACATGAAGTGAGCAAGAATTTACTTCTGCTTTCTTGCTGTTTTTTAAAAAGGCCTGCTGGGGATAAAATAGCCTAGGAACTTCCCAAAACATGATGAAAACTGGTAAAAAAATGCCCCCTGTGCTTCCTCAGGTTGGTTTTGTGAAGGTGGGTGTGATCGGGATGTATAGCCTTCCAAGGTATCTTAGGGGACCAGTGCTCCCCCACCAGCCTTCTGTAGTTGTCCAGCCTTGTGTACAATACCAAAGGTGGATTCTGTCAAATTTGGTGACATACTATAAGTAGGTTTGATTTATTTTTGCAGCATATTAAAATGCTCTGTAAATGAAGGAGAAAATATTAAACTGACACTGAGTATGAAAACTTTAATAGAATATTCACATTAATTTATATTTATAATTCCAAATCGATAATTTCAAAACTGAGATAACAATTTCTGTGATTTCACTTAGATCTAGTGAGCTTTTCCAGTCTTTCCACTTTCATGGTGCTGTTCTACATTTATTTCAACAGTTCTGTATGCAGATTTACTCAACTGTTTGTTTTGTTTTTATTTCACAGGTCCAAGTGGTCTAATGTTGCAGTGAAAGAATGTATATTTGAGCTTCCAAATCTCACAATTCAAGCTACAAGGGCCCAAACCTTTCTAATGCAAACCATTTGGCAGAGTTGGGCTTATACTGGAAATGTTAGTTCACCAGTTGTGAATGAAGCTTTAGTGAATGAGGTCTTCCAGCTACCAGGTAAACGCTACATTTTGTTCTGGCCAGTACATTAGATTGATAGACTTGCTCTCGTGTAATATTGCTTGGTTTTACTAAGTGATAACAAGCAGAACTTCATATTTTAGAACCCAGCTTTTATGAATATTTATATTTGAAAAGAAATACCTTATTTGCTGGCATACAAGACTCACTTTTTTTTGAGAAAAATACTGCTTGAAAATGGGGTGCGTCTTATATGCTGGTGTGTCTTATACACTGGCAAATAGTATTAGGGTAAATGGGATGCGTCTTATACACGGGAGTGTCTTATATGCCGGCAAATACTGTAGTTCATATATATGAGTTTTCATGGTTGTAATCCAGAGTACACCAAACTATTGGGCATTATTTCTGGCAAGAACTTTTCAATGAGTTTATGATGGGTTTTTTCTCTCCCCATTATGAATGTGTCCTAATATAGTAAAATGAGAAAATTAATTTGTACAAATGAGGAGTAAGCCATAGCCAGCATACCGAGTGATGAGGAATGTTGGAGTTTGATTCTGGCAGTATCTAGAGGGCTACATAAATCTGTGCTCTAAACTAAACCCTACTGAACTTGCAGATGGGAGAGTAGGGGACAGTGGAGTTCATGGGTGATTTCTTTTATGAAACTGAAAATGAAATGAAGCTGTATCTAGCTCTAGTACCTTTTAAAAAGCCTCACAGTCAGTGTATGCTGAACTTCCTTTTATCACTCCTGGAGCATAACTCTATTCCTGTAGCTTAGGTGTGTTAAGTCTCTTATGGCCAATTTAATTGCCAGGTGGGTATCTACCGAAGCTTGCTTACTATACCTCTAGGTGCTGTACAATTATCTCTCTAAAACAGTTGTTCCCAAAGAACCCCAGATGTTGTCCAACTCTCAGAAGCTTCAGCTGGCATGAACAATGGCTACAGAATTGGCATCTAGTAGTATCTTGGGACCCAGGTTTGGGAACCACTGCTCTGGAATATCATGGGATCTGTGTTTTTATTAGTAGCATATAAGAAATTTGAGAAATACTGAGATGGTGCTAGTGTCCTCCATTTCTCCAAATAAATGATAATTTCAGACATGAGACTGAGAGCTGTGGTCTTGGAGAATGTCAACATGTTTTCTGAGGCTATTCTAACAAGACCTACTGTGACAACCAAGGGCTGTGTTAATGCTTGTTTGCTTGACTTGTGGCAGGACACAACATGAACCTGTTTTTCTACTGCCAATTGAACAGTGGGTGATCAGTGGTAGTGGGGCTTACAACAATCCCATTGGCATGGTCAAGTCAGTTCTTCATGATGTTTAGTTTTTTGGGGTGGGAGCCAAATAAGATGGTCTTTCTCTGGAGACTTATGGAGTCTGGAAGATTCCTGTGAGCTCTAGGAGATATTTCAGCTAACAAGACTGGTGATTTTGTTATGGCCTTGGTCTCACCATAGAGTGGTCCCAAACTCCCATTCCAGTACTTCCCTTGGTTAACAGAAAAATTTCAGGCAATGAAACAACCTAGACAATAGCTAGAGTGCCTATGGCTCAAGTCATGGCAAAAGTGTACTTAAAAATTACTGAATGCCCTTCATTATGAATATGTGGCAGCAAACTCAGCAAAACTGTCTTACTTTGTGTCTGCCAACTTATCCTTGACATGTTGCCCAACACGGTTATTCTTAGTAGTGAGGAGCCTGATGGGATTAGGCTAAGAGAGAGTAAGACTATGGTTATCTGCTGTGGTAAGTTAGGTAGGTACTCTAGGGGGAAAGTTGCTTGTATTTTCCCAGCTCTTGATACCACTGTTATTGCAGAGCCTGCTGAAGTGTCTAGTGCTTCATCAGGTTGAGTTTCTTGCAATCAGTTCCAGTTGTTGTGGCCTGATGATGTGAACAAGTATTTTGAATCAGTCTATTCTAGCACAGATAACTTAACACTTGCACATCTTGGCTGATATGATCAAATAGAAGTAGATTAATTGGGTTGATCCAGGGGGTAGTAAAAGCCTCAGACTGTCAGGAGGAGATGCCTGCTACTTAAAAGGCTGCCCTAAAGAGGACCTCACTGGACCTACAGGTATGTGAAAACTACTATCACATTGCTAATATCTCCTCTATAGATACTGCTTACTCTCCCATCACTCCTACTCCTTCCCTTGCTCACTTAATGCTCTCATGGTGTTTCCCTTTTTTTGTTGCGTTCTGCTACACACTGCTTACATTCCCATCCCTGCTCTCTTTTCTCACCTTGCACCATTGAAGTTCACTCTTCACTTGTTTTTTGTGCATCACTGCTCATGGGTCTTACTGTTCTGTCTCTCCTACTTCTTTCTTTGCTTTACCTTACTCCATCTTAATGAGTCCCTTGCTTGCTTTTTGTGCACTACTACTACTGCGTGCACTGCTTGCTCTCCTATTGTTCCTGTTCCCTCCCTTGCATCACCATGTGCCCTTGTGGTGTATCTTTCACTTGCTTTTCGTGTGCCATGGTTACTCAGCTGTCTCTCCTACTCCCTTCCTCACCTTGTGTTTTTGTAATGAGTCCCTTGCTTGCTGCTTATGCACTGTGACTTTCACAGCTCATTCTCTCTTCTCTCTTAATCTCTGCCTCTTATGACCACAGTGCTCTCCTTGTTATAGGCCGTTCTGATTTGGTTGCCACTCTGTAAGCTGGAAATATACAATAGATTACAGAGGATGACCTATAGAGCATAATATATAAAGTATAATATACAATGCAGAAAGCTCTCTCTCTCTGTGTCTGTGTCTGTGTGTGTCTGTGTGTGTGTGTGTGTTAATGGAAACAAAGAGACAGGCTAATTTCAGTGAGAACACCTACTCAAATGTGATCAACTGCATTTCTATAAACATTGAGATATGAACAGATTTGACTACTAATAAACTCCTAGTAAAGACAATGGTTGAAGTAGTCTGATGGAAGGCAGCCAAAAGTCAAGATCAAGCAGTACCCAGGTTTGTTTATATTATATCCAGTAATCTGATTGGAAGAGTAGATTTTTGACATACATGAGGTGCTGTTAGCACTTTTGTTTTGATTGGATCGGATAGGACAGCTGATAGGCGGGGTGGGAGCTGCAGAGAGAATAAAAGAAACCAAGAACAATCAGACTGCTTTCATACCATCTGACGAGAAGGCTGCAACATAGCCTCCAAGCCATGCTGTTCCTGATAAATTGCCCAGACATGCTGATAGATACTACTGGTAAGATACATATCTAGGCTATGCTAAAATAGATTTCCCATTCTGATTGCAGTGGAGGCTCATTGTGGATGTTTATATCTATGTACTGGTTTTAACCATGCCCAAGAATTTTCACATCTTGTTCTAAAACTATATAATTTCTCAACAGATGAAGTAGTATTCTTAATAAAGGGCTATATAAAGATAAAGAGCTAAGCTAGATTTTTAAAATTGGTATGTTCCTCTATGTGATCATGATATAGAAGTCTCCTAGAGAGATGCAGAGATAAAGGTTCAGACCTTATAAAAGTGTCACCCAGGTTGTTTCCATGACTAACCAAGGATTTGAACTCTTGTCTCCAGAGCTATAGCCTAACACTGAAACCATTGCACCACTCTGACTTTCCAACTTATACTGCATATACTGTACTATAATGAATATATAATACCTTACATGCAGTGTAACATAATTTAATGTAATGAAAGAAGTATACTCAGACAATAACATGTCTATGTTTTTCCCTAAGGGGACTGTGTATGTTTGTAGATCTATGACTGCATATAAGAAATAGCCTAAAAAATTACTAAAGGACCTGCTTGTTTTCCTGTATAAGTATCTTGAGATTCTAGCACTACAGAATGCTTAATTGGAGTGTTGGTGGTGATGCTGATGTTAACTCTACCTGTCTGTATTTCACCACCATCCCAAGTTGGGTGCCCAGGTGGTAATAACAGGTCCCCAGACAGAATATAGATTAGCTGATAAATGGCAAATAACTCTCAGTCCCTCAGTCTGAAGAAGAACTCTTGCTCCCCCCACACCACTGCTTGTGCCATGTACTTTCCTGTTGAGAGAAACTGCTTACTCCCTTATGGTGTGCTCCTTGTTTGCTTCTTCTGCACTTCAGCTTGCACCACTCTGCTATATCTCTTGTTCTTTCTGTCTGCTCACTTCATGCCCTTGTGGTCCACCCTTTGCCTGCTTCTTGCATTCTGCCAATCTCAGTGTTTATTCATGTTTTCCTTATGCCTGAAACTTCCAGGTGAACTAGTTTCCTGTATAACATTGTATGGAACATCAGGTCCACCAAGAGGTGCATCTTAACATGTTGGTGGTGCCATCAGCAAGAGAACTTGCACAATTTTGTCTTTTCTTTTATACACACATAAATATACTCTGGAATTCTCTTACAGGTGGGAACAGTGATTATTAGGTAAAAAGCTGGTGCAAACTATTTTGTCCAATAGTGCAACATAGTCTGCTGTTGCAGCATGTGCTGCCAGTTGTGGAACTGGAAAATGTTTTTTGTTATGGAAATTCTCTGCTGTTTCGATCTATTAATTTGACTTACTTTTAATGTGTTAATTAGACAGGTTTAACATGTTCATGAGGCTCAATGAGATTCTCCAGCTCACACATTCAGTTAAAATAGCATATTTGTATAGAAACTTTTTCTGATTCTTTTCCTCTGGTGTTTGAAAATGGTCAAATGCAGTTTGAAAATGCATATCTGGTATATAAAAGTATTAAAAGGCAGAAGATGGCAATGTCTATAGTTTAATCTTTCAATAGACTGAAAGTGGTGATTGTATTGTGAAAGTTGTTGAAAATTGAAAGTTGTGAAAATAGTTTTTGAGGAGTTAATCCTGCCACTTGGTATGTTTTGTCTCCTAAACAAAATTCAGGTTTAAATATACTCTCGGGTTATTCATATTAATCCTTCTAATGTAGATGTTTGCTAAGGATTTTTAAAAACAGTCTTGTGATAAAGAAAAACTTTTAAAAAGATATATTCTTACTTGGAAAGAAATTCATGGAAATGCTATTTTAACATTAGGATGTGCATTTTCTAAAATTAAAATAAAAGTGATAGAATAGAAAAGGCATGGTTATTGTTACAATTGTAGTGTTACTATTGTACAACTGTACTGTTGCTGTACAATTAGTACATATTCTTCAGTAAGTAAGTAGTACAGGTATAGGCCTTATTCAAATTTCACTTCAGCCTTTAAGTGGCCTTCAGCAGGTCTTTATTTCGTTGGCTTGCCCATAACAATTATAGTAACTGCACAATTTATTAAAAAGAATATATGTATACTTTGGAAACAGGCTTGGCAAAAAGATTTGTGTTATGCAGCAACAAAATTTGTCAATAAGTAGCTGAAAAAAATCATCAGCTGGTTCTAGCCCTCTGATATTTACATGATAACATGTTTTCAAATCACTTTAATATAATCCTACTTTTTTTTAGTTTTTCCTTAAACAATCTTAAATGTAAGCCTAAAAGGAATAGATGAGTGTACATGTTTAATGGACAATATTGTTACTGAAGAATTATCAATAATAGTTATCTTTTGCTTTGGAATTTTCATAAGACAATTTTTTAGTGTTTGGCTGCAGCCTCATGGATATGCTAGGAGAACAAAGGTATGGTTGCATGTGGCTTTGGTTTTCTCTAGAAACTGGAACTTGCTACTGCGTTTTCCTTGTCCTGTTCAAGTAGTTCATAGTTTTGTTGACAGTCCAGTTTCATTAATCTGGTATTTTTAGGAAAATTGTTCGCAGACCTTAAATTTCTCTGCTTAAGGTGATCAAATAGGCATTTGAATCCCTCATGTAAATGATGTATTAAAGTTAAAATGAAATCTACTTTCCAGAAAGTAACTGCAAAACTATTTTATGCAAGACTTCATGTGGGATACCTTAATGGTTGAATAATAAATTTTACCTCATAAAAATGAAATTCAATAATACAGTAGCTTTCTCAGCGCAGTAGCATCTGGTTAAATCTCAAGAGAGCCAATATTTTCCAACTCATTAGGATCATGTCGTTCTGTATGTCGTCAACATTGACTTAGCCAAGCTACCTTTACTTACATAACCGCCAAACTATTAAATAGGTCTCTTGTGGAGTGAAGTCAAATATTCCTCTTATTTTCCTTTTGCCTTGGAAGAAGAGAAGAAAATGTACATGTTGTAACATTTAAACATCTGGTCAAAACCACATCAGGGTAATGCTGAGGAAAGTAACAGGATTCAGAATTCTTCCCAGGTGTGCATATAAAAAGGGGTTTGGAGTTGCTGCATAGTTCTTTAACCACTTAGGAAAAAGATTGAAATATAGTGATTTGCTGTTCTAATGCCTCTGTTTGAAATCCGCTCTTTCCCTCATTCTCTTTTTTTGAAAACATTTCTGAGTTCAGTTGTAATGTAGGTTGTTGAGCTTTAATCATTTCCTTCCAATGTAGTGGCTTGGAATTTGTGTTTCACATAGTACAGCCAAGACTGGCACTTATTTTGAGCAGTACAGGTTTGATTTCAAACAACATGCAATCTGTGTTTTTGTAAGTTTCTGCTTGATTGTGGCAGAGCATGGATGCAGAGACCTTGTGGAGTGTAAATATTTTCTTTTCCCTTGTAGATTGTTGTGCATTTCAGAGCTTAGATTCATACATAGGCTTCTGTGCTCTACTTTAGTGTACTGTTTTATATCCATGTTGCCTCCATGGATCTAGCATGCCATTCCAGAGAAACTGTCATCATCGGTTTTTATGAAGGAGCTTTAGGCGGTTCTCTTGCATTCAGAAGCAGATGGTTTATAGCTGGCTAAGGCTGTAAGCAATGCACAGAACAATCAAAAGGGGATGGCTTGGAGTGATTCAGTAGATTCAGTCATCTGAGATTCTCAGTCTCTGAGAAGTAATTCTGAGCAATTTTCAGGATTAGTTTTTCCTACAGAGAGTTACATCACTTTTTGAAACTAACTTGCACAGAAATGTGCTTTATGAAAAGATCTGATTTTGAATGCAATTAAGTTCATGGAATCTACTTATTTAATTTGTGCTTAATTGTTTTAAAACAAACTTTTAATAACATGCTAACATTCACCAGATCTTGTGAAAAAGAAGAATGTGGTTAACATTTAAAAGATATAAATAAACATTATTATTGGGAGCACAGCTTCATTGAACCCTTCCGTTTTGGTCTGTTTGCTCCTTTTTCTGATAAAACAACTATAAATATGCTGTTCTTGCATGTCTTAGTGTCCAATTAGATATGCAGGATATTAACATCATAGGACAGTCAGGTGCAAATATTCTAATTTTGTAATACAAGACAGTATACTAGAGTTGAAAATCTCACAGTGGATTTAAATTGGCTGTAACAAAAAAAATGGCAGCCAAGCACAACCTCCTTGCAATTCTGTGCAAGAAATACATACTGTAGTCTTGAGCCAAGATAGATGCTGACAGCTGAGATAGCTTCAAAGAGTTGCTGTTCTGAATTCTGTCAGTAGAAACAGCTTCAAAGACATACTGACTCAGCTGTTTTTTCTCCCCTCCCCTTCATTAATCCTGGATTTTCATTACCTGTCACCTTTTTCCATGCTAAGTTGAATAGTTATTTTGTGCTAGCACTTAAATCAGTAGAACTAAGTACTGAGCAGCTTGAATTGTAAGGGGACAAGGGCAAAAATCACTATCCCTTTCCATAGCTGCTTGTGAATTTCAGTTGCTGAATAGTCAAAATTGCCCTTATTGAGCACTTATATTAAGCAGACCAAACTGAAATTTTGCTCTTTCTACTTGTGGAGAAAAGAATACTGAGTGGTTCCACTAACTTATAGCTTTCTGCCCTGCTCTCTAATGCTTCAGCATTGGACATGCTGTAGTGTCCCAAAATGTTAAACTTCTTCTGCATGAAAAGCATTAGCTGGTCTTTTTTCAAGTCCATCTATGTGTCACATTATCTCCCCCCAATTCCTACTGTTGGACTGTGTGTGGGAACATGTGAGAGAAGCAGATTGTCATGTATTTCAAGGTTAAGAAGTAGAAATCAATGCTCTGGCCATAGTACACAGCACCTATGTATCTACTATCAAAGCCAGGAAACTTGTATGAGGTGTGAGAGTGTTCTGCCTTACTGTCCTCATAGACAGTGAAGAAGATCCTGATTCAGAGTCCCCAATATTTACAAATACTAAAAAAAATTAAAATCATGTTCTGTGAGCAGTGTTACAGTGTTAATAAAGACTCATCTATTTATTGTCACTCTTTCTATATTGTTTCTTCATTGCCAAAGGCATTTCCAGGACAGCATAAATGAAAGACAATATACCACTATAAAAATTAAACAGGTCCATCCAAACCCTAGAGCTAGTGAAGTAGAGACCCCATATTTAGTTATAAAATATGGTTAAGTTTATAGAATGTTTGGAGAAGATTCTCCTGAAAGTGTGCCAAATCAATGAAGTAGCCTCTGGAGAGGGTCAGTCTAGCTTGCCTCGATATGCTCATAATTATAGCAGTGGATATGAGAAATCATCTGAAAGCGTGTCACAAGTCAAGGGATTTCCACATGCTGTGTTAGCAGAGATAGTGGTGAGTTCTTGTTTATGGACGCAGAGTACTATCGCTATGTACTGAAATGTTCTATAACATATTGTCTGGAATGAAAACATCGGAGAAGTAAGGGTGTCAGAGAATATTGCACACATTGCAAAATTCAGAGGGGTGGGCAAGAAGAAATGTCTTTGTATTATGTTCCTATAAAACTGTCTTGCAAACTGGTTTCGGGGCTCTTGGCTTTGGAAGCGATTCCAGCTAAGCAAGCCCGGCCGTAATAAACTCTCTTTTCTTTACTCCCTGGTCTCTCTGCCCCTGGATTTCTGCTACACTAGAAGATAAAAAATTGAAAGCAGTTTAGTTGGCATGTTTAATTCAGTTTTAAAACTCAGACCACCTCAAAAACCCTGGGGAAACAGGCCCATTTAATTTGGTGCAGAAAATAATACCAAGTCGGGATGCTGATGATGATAAGGACTTCTTTTAAATGTACACTAACCTCTGCCCATGATTGTGTATGGAGAAGGGTGTATCATCCCCAGTATTTGTGCCTCAGAAATTTAGTATGCCCAGTTATGGACATTAATCTCAATCTAGATTTGTATATTATTCTGTAATTGGTGTTTAAAAAATCTCAGTTGACTGAAAGATCATGTTGAATTAGTTGATTACTGTAAAGATTGTTCTAGCCAGACACTGAAAATATATAGGAGTGCTGTTGAGAAGGAATGGCTGATTAACATTTGAGATTGCTAAAATGAATAAAATAGCAGTTGGTATTAGAATAAGAAATGTAATAGGTCCCATCGGTTTCTTTGGCATTTATTGCATTCTGAACTGTTCTAGAGCATACACTTATACATTTCTTATATTTTATATGTAGCCTTTCCTTGCCAGCATTTTTTAAATAGTGCTTAACACAATGATAGTTCAGGTGCAAGGAGACATGCAATTTGTTTTACAGTTTGTAAATATTTCTGTGCCTGGAAGTCTTTGCTACATATAAGCAAATGGCTTCCTGCAGGATTTTTTTTCAGTTGCTCCTCTAACCATGTTAAAATGTCTTATAGTAGTCATTCATGCATACGTTAGTACGTTACTCATGCTTCTGTGTACTTGCTGCTGTTCTGTTCTTGGAATGTTCATGTATTCTTGGCTCTTTTCTGAGTGTTGGCTCAGGAAGGCAGTCTTTTCATAAAAGTCAGTTCTTAGCTGTGGCAGCCTAAGTAACATTTTAAATTATAAAACAAATAATTCTTTCCATCATTTCTAGAGGAATTCTGAAATGGTATTGGTACAGATGGTTAACAGTGGGTGGAACCATGCATGTGCCTCAATTCTGAATACAAAATATGGATTTTTTAAAAATTATTTAATTATTTATGTGTATCCCACCTCTCTTATTTACGGCTCTACCACATGTTATATCTACTTTTTGTCCCCTTTAAAGTTTGGTGACAAAGGGCTGTGAATGCTGACACAAGTAAAGCTGGTTCTTACCATTGTTGTTGGTGTTGTGCGCTTTCAAGTTGTTTCTGACTTATGGTGACCCCAAGGTGACCCTACCACAGGGTTTTCTAGGGCGGAGACTGTGTCATATGCCCATGGTCAACCAGTGGTTTTCCATGGCTGAATGGTGAATTGAATTGTGGTCTCCAAGCTCATAGTCCAATGCTCAAGCCACTAGACCACACTGGCTTTGTCTTATAATTATATCATAGAAGTTAAATTGAGGGACATGTTACACAACAGAATATCAAAGTTCTTACTATCAAAACTCAAGTTTATTCTTGACCCATGTTGTTAAGGGTTGTCTAATGCTGTTTTATACACTTTGGCACCTGTTTCACAGAAAAGGAGTTGTCTTTCTAAGATTTACACATCATGACTGTCTTGGAGATTGTTTTCATCTGCATTAGAAACTGTTTGATATTTTAAGTTGTGTGACAATTTCTCAACAGAGTTAATGTGACATCAGCATGGAGGTGAACTAAGAGCTCTCTCAGGATTACTTTAGACAGAATGGAAGACTTTGGGTATATAAGTTTGTGTGGCCTTGGGTATAGTTTATATTTGATCTATGAGCTGTCACATAGCTGTTGCATGACTGAGATGTGCCTGTAAGCAATGTAATATGCAGATGGGTTTTCTCTGAAACAAAGCCAGACACTAAATCTGAATGTGTTCATTTGGAGGGTAAAAGAGTACTTCATAAAACATATGGAAGCATTTCTACTTCTTCTTCTTTTTTTATTAAATAGCCTCTTTACTCTGTAAGGGGTTATCATGATGTTAAAGCTGGTTACCTGAATTCACTGTGTTGGAATCTGCGTGAGGGGGAAGCAGAGAAGTGTGATGAGGGGTTTGCTCCTTTAAGTTATCAATTTTTTTTTAATATGTAACCCATTTCTCTGGAATAACAAGATTGCCTTGGAAGACAATATGTAGTCAAATAATCATGTTACAAATACTGTTTAATTAGATGAAATGTTGGGATTTAGTATTTTGTTCTAGTGCTTTACTGTAGGATGTGCATACAGTGGATTTCTAATAGTAATAACATAGTGAGCAAAAGGTAGTCAGCATTGGTTTTATTATACTATGAAAGCTTCCTGATAATTGGCTTTTTGAATATTCAGCTAATCCTTCTCTTTGGGAAAGGGCAGTAGAAATATGTGAAATGTACTTTTAATTTTTTACAGAGTGTGGCTTTCTCAGTATTTCTTTTCATCATGATTGATGCCTGTTCCTGTCTTTCAGTTCAGAAGGCAACCCGGTGTGCTCCAGGTGTTTGGGACTACGAGTTCAATAAACTACAACCAGCATGGTCAGGCATTATAGGAGCTGTATGCCAAAATATTTGAAGGGCATCAGTTTTTCACCTTGGCTTTAGAACTCTATTGTTGGCAGATGCATCAAGACAGCTATGCTTTGTATTCACAAAACAAAATTATCTCAATATTTTCTAGAGAAGTTCCTAGGAAATTCTTGCCATATTTTGTTTTAGATGTCGTGTTACATAACTTATATGCTACGTTTTATCCTGTGTTATGTTCCATCAGGAACCAAAGTAGGTAAGATTAGCCTGATTTTCATGTCCTGTAAGTGTTCTTTGTTGAGCTCCTAGCCTTTCAAGACCACATATTTCTCTATGTTCTTTGACTTTTTTGTTTGTATGTTTCTTTGGCTCTGTATATTATTGTTTTCTTCTGTTGTTGTTTTCACCCTTTCCAAATTCCATTCCTCTCCGTCTTCTGTTCAGTATTATCTTGAATGGTTTCCTTGATTCATAAAATGTGATCTATCATACAGGAGAGCCTTTTTTAAACATTTGATGTCCATCCTCTTCACTTTCCATCCCTATTGACTATTCTTTCATTAGTTTTTCTTTCTATACAGATCACTTCACATTTTTTTCACTAGCATCTTCATCTTTCCTCCATTTTTTCACCTGTGTTCACACTGGGTACCTTCATACAACATAACAAGCCAGGGATCTCTGGAAAATCTGGCTTATGAGGAAGGAAGCAGTGTGCTGGTGTGCATCGCTTGAGTGCTCCTGTTTGCACCAAAAGTGTCTGAACAAATCACAGAGCTCCACTTCATTGCTGGGTTACTGAGTAGTGTGTCAACAAGTTTTCCTTCTCTGGTTTGTTTCTTTCCAGCAAACTTGGCTTCTCTCTTTTATTTTTTATGAGAGGAAACAAACCAGAAAAAGAAGGCTACTCACTCTCAGACAACGCTACAAACAAGGTATGGGGTAACTGTCACAGATTGGAGGCTGCATTGTCCTCCTACAAGACTCCAGAGAGTTGTCTCTCTGTCACCCCAAAACTGCTACTGAAAGCATTTCAAGGGCACTATTAGCCATTTTTCTGTCTTGGGAGAAAAGTTTTTGCATCATCATGGCTTGACCAGGCTTTTCCCAAAACAGAGAACTGCAGCCTTAAGGAGAGCATAAAAACGGCTTTGAAGTGCCACATGTGGCCTTTGGGGCCCACTTTGCCCATCCCTACAATAAAGGAATACAATAGTAAATCTCTGTGGTTTGTTTAGTTGTTTCCACTAAGAGCAAGACCAAGCAGTTTGCACCAGCTGCTTGATCCCTGACTTTTCATGTCATGTGAACATACTCATAGGTATGTTTTTTCACAGCTCAACTTATGCCTTCTTTCACCACATGTTATTTTTCTTACACAGTGTTTTCTGCAATATTATACTTTTCTGCTCTAGATCTTTCATAGTGTTACTGGAAGTCTCTTGATGTATGTTGCCACTGCAATGGGAAGTTTCTTAGTTATCCCTAACATCCTTGAGTTATTACTCATTTATTTTTATGTCATGGTTCCAAAACATGAGTTTTGCTTTCTTTAACTAGTTTTGCAGTGTATCTTCTGTAGCTGCACTTACTTTCTCTGTATAATGTTTGAGTGTTGACGTATTCGAACCATTGTGAGGACTGAGATTGTGGTTCTTTCTCTTTATTTACCACGTTAATTTCCATTAAAGAGGTTCACTAGAGCTAGTTATCTCAGTGTCTTCTGAAGTACACACTGTATTTATAACTTGCTTTTCTTTGAAAAGCTCCATGAAGGATATGTGACTCCTATCATGGTCTCGTCTCCAGATATTTTTCAGATCTATATACTGTGAGCCCACCATATTAATGAGGGATTGGGTCTGGAATCCTTTGTGAATATTAAAAATCACACATTATCAAGTCCCTATGAAAAATGACACAGGCAGCATTCGAAGTGATGACAAGCCACGGCTGCATTAGAGGTACATCAGTCACTTCTGCAATGTCCCTCCTAAGGCTGCTCACCACCCTGCAATTATTGGCTGTGGTGGTGACAATCCTGCTTGCTAATTTGTGATTGAGCGAGCAGGATTGGTAGTGCTGCCCTCTATAATCCCAGGGCAGTTAGCAGCTTCAGCAGGGATATCATAGCAGGGCTGGTGCTGGTCCTGGTCACTTGTTTGTGAACAAGTGAGTAGTATTGGTATTGCTGCCCTCAACAGCTCCAGGGTGGCCAGCAGCTGCTTGTGCAAGCTCCTTGCCACCCTGCTCTGATTGGCAGTGGAGTTGGTGCTGACACTGATCACTTGCTTGCAAACAGACGATCAGGATTGGCACCACTGCCCTCAACAATTGCAGCATGCTGAAGAGCTTTGGTGATGAACTTCTGGCCACCTTGGGATTGTTGAAGGTGGCAGTGCTTATCCTGGTCACTTGTTAACAAACAAGTGATCAGGATTGCCATCACCCCTGCTGTCAACAGTCACAGGGTGCCAAGGAGCTTTGATAGTGAAATGGGAGTAGTGGCCCTGCCAGTCATTTGCAAACAAGCAAACAGGATTGGCACCACCACAGCTGTCATGTTTCTGCTGAAGCTTCTCCTCATCCTGCAATTGTTGAGGTGGGAGAGTGGTAAGCTCTCTTCCTGATGCCCCCTCTGGTGAGCATGCAAGATGCCCACTTTGCAAGGCACTTGGGCCTTGCCTGGCACCCAGGACTTGTGGCCATTTTCCTCATTGCCCTGGGACCACTTCTGCACTGGATGTCAGGTAATTTAATTTTTAATTTTTTTTTTCACTTTTCAGTTAATATAGGGTTAAATTTGCCAATCCTGAGCTCACAAATATGGTGGGCGCACTGTCCTCTTTTACTTCACAATCCTGTATCATCAAAATTGATCAGTCATCAGATCAGTCATAGCTGGAACAAGATCTGTGTTGTCTAGACTTCTATTTTGTAACTGAAAATAAGCAAATAGAAGATTTATTTTCCTTGTGTTTGTTACTCTTGGTAAAATAAAGCAAAAGCTATGTTTTTAACTGTGCCGAGGTGGGCTAGGAGTTGTGATTTTATAGTATTTCCTAGTGTTTCCTTAGTATTTCAGTGTACACAAAATGCACGTAAGAGTTCTTTGTAGTACTTGGTAGGCAGTACAAATTTCTAAGTAAAGTAAATAAACTATATTTATGTAAGTGAAGGTAATTCCCTGAGCTCTTAATCAGCCCACAGCAACCACTGATGATCCTCTATGGTCAAGCCTCTCATAATGCTGCTTTTGAGGCTCCAGAATTCCCCCCCTTTTGGTAACATGTACTGTAGGCTGCTTTTGGGGTGTTGAGCCAAACAGATTTTTCCCCTTTGTTTGATTCCCACTTTAAATTTCTCCAGGGATTTCTACTTCCTATGGCAGGGTTAATCTTTATTTCAAATGCTTGAATATTTATATCGTTCATATACTGTGTGGTCACTGGGTGGAACAGCAGCAACTGTTTTTCATTGTTTCCATCACTTCCTCATCACTTTTCTTTCTGCAGTATGTTCTTAAGTGTATGAATCTGGTATGCTTATTTTAAAACTAACAAGACAATGGCACAATGCTGATTCTTTTAGCTTGTAGAGCTTTAAAGTGCTTTCTGTGTTGTTCATTGATGATATCTGGCCCAAAAAACAAAAATTTAGAATCAGTATTGGTGCCTTAGCCTGTAAATGTGCAATTCTGCAAACATTTGCATACAAGCAAGCCTCATTCAACTTATTGAGACTTGCTTCTGACTAAAATATAGAGGCTTAGGCTACAAGTTTACTGGCCTCTTCTACTTTTTTACATTTAATGCAGATATTTTGGAAATGAATGTGAATAGCCAGAGGTAATAAGTTCTGTGATTTCATACAAAAATGCCCTATAGCTGACATCCTGCATCAGAGGCTGTAGTTTGTAATTTTATGATGTAAGACCTACATTCCTGACAGGACAGAGAACCGTTATAGTGAATTGTGCTGATGTATATTTGGGAGTCCTGTGCCATGTTCTGTTAAACAGTGGGAGTTCCTCTTGTGCAGTGAGTCCCATAGCATTCTGGGGCCCTTGTGCAATAGGTCCCATAGAACTCTGGTGCCCATTATGCAGTTGAATCTACGGTGCCATGGCCACACTGTTGGCTCCATTTGTTCAGTAATCCCCAAGATTTAACTACATCTCTGCTCCCTTCTGAAAAAATGAGTATTACTTAATATTGCAATTCACCTTTACATGATCCTGAGTCAGTTTACAATGACGTGAATACCTAATAAGATGCCAGCTATTATCTTTTGGCTTGTCCCTTTAATGTTATGATGTCACATCTATGAAAGTACAATGCACCATTTGCATAAGTACGATATATCTCTAAAATTGTAAATTGATTGTTTTGCGCTCACATTGAATTTTGTATTTGAACACACTGTCTTGTTAGGAAACAGATTCAAAATGAATTCTACATGTCATAGATTTCTGCAGTGAAATAAACTTTTAAATACAGTAAGTGTATAAATGTATTAACAAAGAAAAGGAAATTTAAGATTAAATTTAAGGTTTAAATTAAAATTAAAATTGAAATCTTTAAATTAAGGTTTAGTCTGAAACCCCTGTGGATCATTGAATAATGCTCATATTCCAGTTCTTGAGCACAAATTTGTCATGTTCCTTTATGTTACCATTCTGTGTTATCACCACTGCCTACTGTTGTAAGTTCACCAGAGTAGGAGTTTAGAAGTATCCTCTTTGCTCAGTATTTTTGATTTGTTTTAGGACTTTGTATATGGTTGGGCTCACTTAAATGGTCTCTAGCTCTACCATGTTTGCATGCTCTGTATTGGTAAGTGTATATACTAGCTGTGCAGCTTTGAAATTTCAGGCCTCTTCCTGCCAGACAGAATGGAGACCTTGGAAGTAATATTACAAGTTCTGTATGTAGTGGTTGCATTGCAAGTGTCCCTGAGAGAAATGTGGGTAAAAATCATAGTGTGATGCATTTCAATATTGAATTAATTTGTAAAAGAATGTCTGCTTCTTATTTTGAAGATAATACTGCATTAATGTATGCTAGGCATATGAAAACAATTATGGAAATAAGGGTGTGGGATCTGAGCTGCATTTTCGGTTGGAATGTAGTACAGCTTCTGTTAAAGACCCGTGTAATTCAACACTTCTGCTAATAGAGATATTAATGTTTCTTTTAAAGGGTAATGATCTCTTCCATCTTTACATGTCTGTGTTGTTTTTGTTGGGAGAGATATTGCCAAATATAGTCATAGATAAATTGCACTGAAAGTTCAGTGTTGATTGATTTTTGACATACTTCCTCTTCTACTTTATCTTTGCTGTAACTAGAACAAACTGAAATTCACTCCCTATTGAAATATAGTCAGTCAAGGTTTCTTTTGAATGGAGGACTAGCATCTCCTTCCTACAAAGCAGTATATTTTAAATATAACCTACAGCTGAATTTCTTGATCTGACTCAGAAAAGACATGAGAAATAGAGTTGTACTTATCAAGTTAACTTGAGAAAAATCTGTTGTTCTAATGCAGTGGTACCCTAAATTTTGAAAGTTTGAACTATTTAACAAGCTGATAAAATGATCTCAAACAGTCATATCAAGCAGGTATTGGGGCAGTCAGAAAAGTATAAACATTAAGCAAAAGAACATGGATGGGCAATCTTCAATTTGTGGGATCTACTTTGTTTTTTACTAGGTCCTGAAGACCCATCTAGTGAAGCTTGGAGCTAAAAAGCAACAAAATGAAAAAAAATCTGAGTCTAGTAATTTCTTTAAAGTATTAGAACAGCCAAGCTCATGATTCTCCACACAATAATACAGTCATGGTTACCCAAGAATTCTTTTGATTTTGTTGATGCTACTGTTAAACAACTCAGAGTCAGAAATGCTTTTGAACCGGTGAGAGGCCTGGAAACCATGCCCTATGGGGATAGACTTAGAGAGCTGGGTATGTTTAGTCTGCAGAAGAGAAGGTTAAGAGGGGACATGATAGCCATGTTTAAATATCTGAAGGGATGCCACGTAGAGGAAGGAGAGGGCTTGTTTTCTGCTGCTCCAGAGACCAGGACAAGGAGCAATGGATTCAAGCTGCAGGAAAGAAGATTCCACCTGAACCTCAGGAAGAACTTCCTGACAGTCAAGGCTGTCCGGCAGTGGAATATGCTGCCTCGGAGTGTAGTGGAGTCTCCTTCCTTGGAGGTTTTTAAGCAGAGGCTTGATGGTCATCTGTCGGGAGTGCTTTGAGGGTGTTCCTGCATGGCAGGGGGTTGGACTGGATGGCCCCTGTGGTCTCTTCCAACTCTACATTTCTATGATTCTATGATTCTATGACTAAATATACTGTTGGATCCAGACCTACCTTCTGCCCATACTTGGGAGCAGAAGACACTGATCAGCCTAGCCTTTTATACAAATATTTTTGGCATACCCACTAGCAGCTGCATACCTCCATGCTTGATATGGTTTAATTGGCATACATCAAAATTGGTATAAAATATAAAACTTGCCCTGCTATGGCTGCATAGCCAGGCTGGCCAAGAGGAGAGCTGGCTGAACACGTATGTTATGAAGTCAGGCCAGAAAAACATCTCCTAGGTATGGTGAAGTCACAGTCAGGAAATCACCAGGTAACTCCAGATATAATAGGCTTAAGCTAAGCCCTAACAACTTTGCTTTCTTAGACAATAGTGACTGAAGGATTCTCACCAGACCATTGATTGTCCAAGGCCTCTTCCCATCACCCTGCAATCTATCCCTTTATCCTCAGAACAATCTACAAACACTGAGCTATCGGACAACTCCTAGTCCCTTCATCATCTAATGCTAAAACCATCAGCTCATTCCAGACTTCGTTGTCCACTCTGCAAACTCCATTGTTTACTCAGCCAGAGAGCCATTCGCACCCATGCCCTCCGTGCAGAAATTTTGTATAAAACCCCCCAGTTTTGAGCAGCTAGCTCACAGTACTTTGGTTGCTGAACATCACTCTGATTCCTGATTGTACTGTCTGTAGATGCAGATCTAAGCCACGCTGCTGTTTCTTCGCTGCCCTTCCGGATTGGTAAATATCCCTCACTCCCTGAAGCCTCTCTGTCAAACTTGCATCCCTTTCTCTTTCAGTTAGCCTTGTGTGATCGTGTGAGTGCTTGGATCTTGTGTGTGATTGCAGTTCCCCCCATTAAACACGTTTTAGTTTACTTTTGAATCTCTAGCTGGTTCTCCCCTGCAGAAAACCCTGTAAAGATTGGTGTCAAAGATCTCATTAGGTTACCCCCATCCTCGCAGGCCTCGTAATTTTGAGCTAATAATTCCCCATCCTTGAATGGAGATATTGGCATCATGGGTGGACCCGTGAGTCACCCTTGTTTTGTGGGAAACATACCATATTACAACCTGATGACTTATACTTTACATCAGTGCATATGTTGTGAAGGACCAGCAGTTGCCCCACCACTTTGTGCTAGGGATCAGTACATTTGTTTCCATTGGCTACTGTTTTTATTTCCTTTTCTGGAAACTTGCTAGGGACTGGAACTGGTCCATCAACCATTACTTTGAGTAGTACTCCCTTACCTGACAGCGTCCCACTTAAAAATTCCTATAGTCACTGGTTTATTGTTAGTTATGTACCCAGGTCTCAAATGGAAGTAGATTTTATGGGACTATATTTGCAAATGATGCAGAACTGAATAGTTCCATCCCAGAGTGCTATCCTTCCTTTAGTTTCAAATGTATTCATTTGTGATGTTTAACCAGTCATACAAATGCATTCACCTTTGCTCAGATTGAATGGGGGAGTGGTGGAAGATGTACTCCAGACACAATAAATGATAAGATTTAAGCTCTTTTTTGAAAGAAAAGTTTCTATTTTAGTCAGTATCTTGAAATATGCAAATGAAAATTTGTGTGTGATTAATAGCAGCAGGTATCTTATTCACATGTATAAGATACTAATATCTGTGACATCACACAACTGTAGACAATGTGCTGATAGAACATACTGTAAATGGAGACTTTATACCGGTTTCCTCTGTGTCCAGCAGATTTTAATAAAATTATTTGTTTTATCTCATTTTTATCGTGCTGATCTTGCTTCCCCATCTATGAATCCCTTCAAGGCAGATCCATGAAGTCTGTATTTTTAAAAAGATTACATTTTTATTGTTCCTATGCATTAAAATAATGCAAACTCAAAACAGTGGTAGTCTACTGATTCAATTATGAAGAGATGGAAGAGATAATATTTACTGGAGGCGAAGAAGTTCTTAAAGATTAAGCAGTTGTGTTGGTTCCAAACAAGTAACAGAGCACACATTTTGCTAACTTAAGACATGCTTTAATTTCATTAACTGTGGTCTGATATGTTGTGCATCCCACTCTTGGTAAACCACAGTGGCATTTACTGGCGATTGCTTCAAAGCACTACTGTTTTTCATCCTTTTTCATTGACGAAATGTGTCAGAGCAACATTAACTAAAGTCTGGAAAATAGTTCTCAAGGATTTTGCTCTAATGAAAAATCTAACATGTAGTGCACTTGCTGATATAATCAAGTCAATGGAATTTCCAAAATCTTGACTCATTGCTTCTGACTATGAAGCAATATTTTTTATGAAGTAGCTTTAAAAGGCATTTGTTGAGGTAAAGAGCATATGGATTAGAAGGGTCTGTTTGTAACAGCAATCAGCAGTGATCATGGTATTCTATTACAATCACCCTATAAAACAGCCTGTGTTTTTTTAAAAAATGGAGAACTGAAAGAGAAGTTGAGGGGAAAGGGGAGGTATCCATATTTGTGAAGCATGTGAAAGGTCTGGAGCCTCTTATATTCTGAGATTGTTTCTCCAGCTGTCCTGATGAACATTAGTTTTGAGTCTGCAAACTTCTATGACTTTAGCTTTCATTTTAACTTTTGTTTATAGTAATTACGGTTATGGTGACTAGAGAGAATTTAATTATAATGTTTCCCAGACCTATGTAGTAAAAGAATCAAGGCTAGAGCTAAACCATATTTTAAAATACTTGCAGTATTTCTCTGCACGGTCATGGACAACCAAAATAGGCTTTGCCATTTCCATTATTCTATTCCTGTCTTACCTGCTGGCACCACTGAGTTGTTTCTGAATTGTTCCATCTCAGAAAATGGCATACCATCTTCCTTTGACATTTTCTGTTTTTGTCTGATCAAATAAATGCTTAAATTATGTATGTTGCTAAATGGCAGTGCTATACACTCAGTGCAGAAGTAAAAGTAGGAAAATGCCACAAAGTAGAGAATACTATCAACTACACCCCAGGCTGAGAGGATTTTTCATTCTCAGGCATCCCAAGCATATTGTTCTTTAGCCCATAGGAGTGCTGTGGGAGCATTGGCATTTGGCCTGTCCTAATCCTAGCAATCCATATAGTTCTGATGTCCACCTTTCCTGTTGCACCTCTGATTATCTTCTGTACCATGGCAGAGCCTCTGTTCCATGCATGGACACTGGCAAGCTTGCCAGTTGCAATCTCCTGAGCTTTAAGCTTTTCTAAAAGCTTAAGTGTGCTGATGTATGGATGCTAGCTCTTTCTGTATAGATGAAGCTCTTTGTGTTGCCATTACTAATTTAAATATCCTGTTTCTATTTTTTTCCCCAGCCAATAATGAACGTCAATTAGGTTGGAATTCCAGGAGTCACTTGCAGCTTTCAGTGTTAGCTTGTCATCTTCACTTTTTTCAAACTTTTAGGTGCTGCCTACTAAGTGATATCAGACTTTTATTTTTTTGTTGTTCCCTTACCCCAGGACCCCATTGGCCTGGATGATGCATTTTGTAGAGATGGAATGTGATCTCTTTTCACTTAAGGGAAAATTTAATATGGTCTGCCTGTGCACTATCCAGATGTCAGAGATAAGAAGAGTAGTTGTGTTAAGGTATTGCAGATAGAATCTAAAATATGGGGGTGGATCGAGGGATAATTTCAAGTTACTTCGTTCCTCTTTGGTTTGTTGGGCCTACTTAAGTGGGCTTTATTTGTAGGTGATGCCATCGCTGATACAGTTAGAAAAAGTATAGTAAATAGAAATTTTTGTCCCTTTAAAATCCACTTTCAAGATAACACAGGAAGCACAAATAGGAGGGCATCATAGTTTCTTTGAGATATGTATCTCAGGAATATACTAATATAAATATCCTGTTTAGTGAGTGCACATCTTTTTAAACTGAATACTGTAAAGGTCAGATCAAAGAATAGAATTACCTTAAATGTGAGAAATAATAGGCAGAAATGTAAAGGTCATAGTGAAGTATATGTTAATCTTCTGTTTATTAAGCTGCATGTAAACCTCTTATGAAGAATTTAATATTGACAGAATGACCAGAACACACTCCATTTTTATTATGCCCAGGAACAGTCATGCTGGAAATATTCCTAAAACTGTGTTTCATGCGGTAGAAATACTGGTAATTTGAAATTCTAAAAACAGAGCTGCACTATGGTGGCTCTTTTGCGGGATTGCTTGTTATCTCTATGTCTAAGTGAAATTGATGCGTCCATTGTTTCAGTCTGCTGTTTATTTCCTGGTGGAAATATGATCTCCATAGCTGCTCATCCATTTATAGGCAATCCTGTATTGCATAAATTTGCCTTTCTCAATCTGGTGTCTTCCAGATCTGAGGGGCCAAAATTCTCTTCATTCCAAGCCAGTGTGACCACTTGGTGAAGGCTACCTTATGCATTTCTAACAAGTTATATGCATATCTTCCTTACCCTTGTGTTCATTTTCTCATTTCCTGAACACTGCTTCTCTTAATTATCTTGTAACTTAATGGTGGGGGGTTTGTCTTAATGCTCAAGGTAGTGAAAGCCAAACACAGGATTTTAGAGATGCATGTCAGAGTGGAGGACAAAATTGCCTTGTGATGGGAAAAAGTGGTTAACTCCACTCTTGGATGGATATGGGCATGCACGCTAAAATTATATCGTTTTCAGCCCATTTGTACTCATGTTCATTCAGAAGTTGTCGTAATATGTTCAGTGGGTATTATTCACTAGTAAGATTGTTAGATTTACTGCCTTAAGTGAGAAACATATGAACATTCTTGACTACATCTTTCAGATTTGGTTCTCTTTATTATGGAACAGCTAAATTTGTTTAAAAGTGGGTAATTTTCTTTAGTCTTCAGAAGGATAACTGAAGCATCTCAAAACATTTCTCCTCTGTTGGTTCTATATTCTCTACTTATGAAAGTAACTTAATTCATAAAGTGGGATCAAGCAAAAGATTCCAAGTAGCCTCTTCAGTGCTTTGTGGTGCTCACTTCGTTAAAAAATTTCCCTTAATTTTATAGATTTTGAGGACCATTATTTTAAAAGTATGTCAAGATCATACTTCAAAGGAGAGTTACCACCACATCCTTCATTACAGAAAACAAATGGAAGCATTGCCAGACAAGTGTCATATTTTATCAGCTACATCATGTGAAGAGATTCTGCACTAGGAGTAGTAGTGATACTATCTTGGAGCATCTATTCAGCATAAATCTGTGTGACAAACCATGTTGTGGTATCTGATGTAGCCATCATTGTCTTGCAGATATGTTTCTTAACAGATCCTTAACAGATGTGGTAATATTTGAAGCAATTCTGCATCTCTCTATATTGTGTAAGCATAGTAAGAGCATGGAGTGATCATTTGCTAGAGTGCAGGGACTTCATACCTTACTTGTTCTGACTTATCTGCCCTACTTTTCATAGGGTATGCAAACTATATTCCACCAGTTTGAGAGAAAATTATTAACTCAGCTGCTGACTCTGAAATTGTATCTTTACTTTTTGGCCTTGGACAATTGAAACTTTTAGACAATTTTGTAATTGCCCTATTCAAGTCTAATTCAGAGCTTCAAAAATTTGCCTAAGTCCATTACACAAATGTGAAATTTTACAGAAGTCTTTTCTCCACAGTTTGATACAAAGCTCAGAACTCTTAAACATTTGTTTTATGCTGTGTTCACAAAAATTGCCCAAGCCTCTTGAATAGGTCAGTTGATCTTATAGTGAGCAAAAGTAGAAATGCCTCATAATTATGACAATATACATAAAAACTTAATAGTACTAATTTCATAGTACACTAATTTTTCTTGATTTCAGTGATTTGTGCCTGCTAAAGCCAATACAAATAATGGTAAAATCTGTCAAAAATTAACAACTAGCATGAAATCCTTTTAACATTTTGCACATAATAAACTATTTTTTATATAAACTACCTTATTGTTTATATTACAAACTGAAAAATATTCACTCTTTTTCCAGCATTCAAACAAAAACTTTAATAAATAGACATTGCATAAAAATGACACAATCCAGCAGTTATTTCGGAAGGCTAGCATAATCATAAATTTGCCATCCATGCCTTTCCAAAAATACTAACCCATATTGTTCTCTCTGGACCTGTTGGAGGGATGATTAATCCAGCTGCTGAGGTTTCCCTTTATGCGTTTGATGGAACACTTGGCTTGCTTGGCTACAGCTGTGTGTTTATGTGCAGTGCACACCTGCAGGGGCCGCCTGACAAATAGCTGTAGTACGCACGATATACAAAATTACCCTGGCAGTGCTGCAAATAAGGAAGTTTCTGTTTTTGAAGCCCATATGTGTGTGAGCTTGAGATGCCAGCTGGGGTATTTATGTTGCATTGCACAGATGTAAAACTGCCAACTGATTTTATACCAAATAAAGCCTAATCTTTTTATACATACTTGGTGTCAGAATTATGAAGTGGTATGTAAGAATGTTCTCACGATTTAAGCGTCTTTTAAAATAAAAGTTGAAGTTTTCAAAACTTTAATGCAGAATGTGAGAAAACTTAGAATGTTAGAGAAGTAAGAACAAATGTAAATTGCATTTATTTAGATAAATGGTACAGTTTCTTACAAGATTTTGTATTAATGATGTATAGTTATTAGGTGCAAATCATGATAAGGATTTGATTTATTGTATGCATATCCACTATATTACAGAGCCTTTTTTTCCTGTAGGTCACTTCATCTCTGTGTTGAATCCATTTTATGGGCTCTGAAATGTGAAAGCCAAATGTATATTGCTACTTAGCTTGAAAGCTTTGCCTTCCTGTTTTCAGGAGTATAATTTGTAACAGACTGAAATGTATAAAACCTGTAAAACACCATGTAAATACTTAGCATTTATTTTAGCAAGTCAGATTTTTGGATGTGCATTATTTTCCAGACAATAAAACATGCCACAATTTTTGAATGTGTACAGAAAAGAAATAAGTGTTAAAGTAGTAAATATTAGTTGCACTTCTGTAGATGTTAACAACCAAATCCCTGTTAGAAGTTTAATTATTGCACATGACAATAAAGTAGATAAAATATAACTTGTTAAATTGGGGGTAGAGAGGAACCCTATCTCTTAAGTGTAATTGTTTCGATGTTGAACTTTGAGAATATATTAAGGATATAACTTAGTTGAAGGAAGTCCTGATTTCGGAATTACAGGTTGCAAGTTGTGTGAATTACTCTGGAAGATAAGGGTTGTGGTGAGCAATACAAGAGGACACAACAATTTCCTATAATGATAGACATGGAAAATAAAGGTCACAAACCAGCTAAAGAAAGGAAAAGCAAACCAAAAGCCAAAGTTTCAGCCTGTTCTTTGCAGGAGAGGCAGATATTTAGGAACTGGGTAGTAAAAATCAGAACAAGGAGGGAACAAAGTCTGAAGAGTAGAAGCACCAAGTATAACTTGTTCTTTGACTAATTCAGATACTGAAGCTAGGGCAAAATATTACGACAACATTGAATTTTTGATCTCTGCAAGTCTTGGATGCACAAAAAACTGACTCACCCTTATTTCAACTTCAGCTTCACAGTCCTTCACAGAAATGCATTCTTCATCAGAAGAGGAAGCTGATCTAAGAGCCTGGCTGGGGGAGAAGTAGTTGAGGAGGAAAAGTTGCAATAGTGAAGCAACAGACAAGAAGGCAGTGAGAACTTTTTTCTGTCTACTGCTTGTCTTCTTACAAATTCCTTCCTTCCCACTAGATATACACCTGGAATTGGGAACCCTGTGTTTCCTGATGAGTATCTAGCTCTATCCGGTGCTAAGAAGAAAGCAGAATAAAAGTAGGGTGTGGTGTGTAAGGCAGTCATGTATGAGTTAGGCAGTTATGTAAGAGTCAATGAGAATATGGAAGAATAACCTTCAGTTTACAGTCTACAAATGACCTGCCATTACAAATCATCTACTGCTACTGCTATCATCTACTACTACTATTATAAATCAACTACTACTACAGTTAAATATCACTGACTGGTGACCAGGCTGCATTCCAGTATGGTATCCTTAAGAATGTGTGTTTGAGATCCCACTTTGTCACAAGCCTTCTCAGTTCCTTTTGGTCATGGTTGTAGTGGAGGGTTTTAGAGGCTTGGGCTATGGCCATGGATGTTCCAGTTTTGATTAGAGAGTTCTATTACATACAATTCATTTCTCTGAAAGGAAATTAGTTTTACTGGTTGTTCATACCAGTAAACTAATTGGATTATGCTATAATCAGAATATGAATGTATTAGATTCAGAGGCTGGTCCAAATGAGCTGTGTGCTTGTATTCTGTGAGCTCCACATTCATGTGTAGTATTTATTATAAATTATGTGGCTAAATTGTTGTGCTGCTGTTCTTTGGAAGAGAACTCTTGCCTTTTAGAGAATGGACAAACTTCACAATCCCATGTTGTGTGTGGCTGTGTGTGTTTCTTGGAAACAAGCATGTACAACTCCTCAAGATAAGACTGGGTTCTTCTTTTGATAAATTGAAGAAAAGATTGTTTGCTTTGTCAGGTATTCTGATAGTCCTGCTTGTGAAAAAGACATCATTTGATCATATTTTTGCCATCTCTTTATTGATATATTAAATAACATATTGATTGCATGTAGTAAATGCCTTGAGGCTCTTTCAGCATTGAAAGAGTAAAGGTAGGGGTCATATCTCAAAATTGTGAAACTTAATAGGTGTTATTTCCTGCACTAAATTTTTAATTAAAAAATTA
Organism: Ctenosaura bakeri; assembly: GCA_948474755.1. NCBI lineage: Eukaryota > Metazoa > Chordata > Lepidosauria > Squamata > Iguanidae > Ctenosaura > Ctenosaura bakeri. The sequence goes on along the minus strand of CAOLHI010000381.1, from coordinate 1,426,650 downwards.
AAATTAAACTGGGTGTCTAGTAAAAGGAAATTGAAGACTAGTAGTGGGCAATTAATATAACAAATAGTATGTGCATCAAAATGTAGTGTTCATGGGTCAGAATGTGTTAAAATTGTTATTATACTGTCAGTATAATTTATACACAGTTTGCTTGATTAATTATCCTAGCAGATCTGACTCTGTGTTTCTGTATGTACCTGGAAGATGTATATGATTTTCTTTGCATTTAGCATAGTTAATAAATGGCTATAATAGGACAATATTGGACCTCCTGTGAGAAGTTATGTTGCAAAGATGGCCATTTTTCCTTGTGACAGTTTCAGCCCTTCTAAAAAGGTTTTTTACTTCAAACAGTATCACCGCCACTACAGGTTGCATGTAAACAGTTGAAAGCTTGTAGTTCTTGGCTCATGCACAGATGTCTTTCAATAATGCTGGCCTATAATTTCTTCAAATTGCTTGGTTTATCAGCAGCATATGTCATCAATCCACAAGTGCTTGCTTGAGTCAAGTCTCAGAATTCTTAGCTTACAGATGCAGCTGCAAACAGGTGAACAGGCAGAAAGTAATTTGTGTAGCTTGGTGGCTGTCAGACAAAAGACAGACAATCTGTGTTTTAAACAGATTGCAGACCTTGCATGAGCCAGACAAAAGGGATTTCTACAACTGCAAATAATTCCAAGCTTGACATATTTTCCTTTCTGCCATTAGGTGATTTGTTAAAATTGAAAACGATGAATGTAATAAATCTAAACAGAAACTGGAGATAAGATGAAAGAAAAAGGTTTCCACTCTGTTGAAAAGTATAGAATTGGCATTAACAAAGGTTTTTCTTTTACCAAGATATGCAGATAATCTTCATAATTCACAAAGCCACTAATATTCATAAGTTACACTAGAGCAAAATATTTTAAAAGACCTTGGCAATTAAGAAGCTATTATAACAATTCTGTCAGCTGAACAAAAATAAAGTGTTTAGGGTTGTTTTGCTTAACTTTGAAATGTTATCATTTAAGTAGCATTTCTTCTGGAAGTTAATGTGCCAGATGAACAGTTTATATCCACTGATATGATAAGGTACACTGTGTGACCTCTGCCTAAATACTTGGATTACATATATTCACAGAGGTGAGATCATCATCTAATGAAGAATGGTTTCAATTTGTCTTGGTGAATCAACTGAATACCATATTTACAGGGGGGAAATGCACTCATACAGGTTGCTGTCTGCAGTCCAAATTGCTGATCAGAGAGTCTTTGTACACATTGGCAATGTGCTGTGCAACATAAGCTGAAATATATTCCACAAGGGAGGAAAACGGAATAGTTTACATACGCTGTTCCTAAGTGCAATGAGTATAAAACTCCATTACTCACGTTAAGCAGGTGCTTTTTATATGAGGCTTTAAAGAAATATAAAACTGCTGATGAAATGATTGGTTTGTATAGGCATGACTTAACTTCCAGTGGCCTGATCAGATAAAGAGGCTAAAAATGATCCCACAAACATTTGTTTAATGTTTGCAGGGATTAAAGGTTAATATCTTTTTGATGGAAGGAACTGTTATTTTGGACAGTAAAGTCAAAAATCCTGAAATACTGGTGTTGTAGAATTTTGTGGATAGCTTCCTGCAGGTGGGTAGATCTTGAGTCTGATGAGAGTAAATAGTAACATTTCAAGTCCTTTTGGATTTATTGCCAACTGTGATTTCTTAGTATTCTTTAAGACCCATGCCTGGGATGGAATGATGAGGGGGATCAGATTTGGTTTTGTTTAAATATGTGTATGGAAGGGGGAGTGCGTGTGGCATATATGCTAAAAAAATATAAGGTGAAAGTGGTGCAAAGAAGTGGAGGGTGAATGTAAGATGAGAGCTTTTTAGAGTAAGATTAAAATAACATAGATTGCTCATACTGTAAAAAACCAAAAGCATTTTTGAATGCACTTGGCATATATATTAGAGTGGCTTTCATTACAGGGATGATAAGAGATGCTTATAGACTGAACTTTAAGAGATTATAATGTCAAATCACAGTTGAAGGTAGATGGAGTATGATGCCTTTTTCTTAGCTGATTTTAATCTAGTAAACATGTAGGTCAGGAGAAGGCAAACTTCTGTTCTGAAAAGAAGCTACTGCTGGGCCTAAAATGGCCAAAGAAGGCCTAAAAACATGACAGGGAATGCCCCCTTCAGCCCCTAGATCAGGGCTTTCCAAATGGTGTGCCATGACACGTTAGTGTGTCACTTGAAGTGTGTAGGTGTGTCACCTACAATTTTGGAAATGTATGTTTTATTATTTGTAAATCATATATTTTTAAAAATATATTAAAGGTTTTCATGAAATATGTTGTATCCTCATACATTTTGTTATTACAATTTATGTATGTGTCTGTGTCTCTTATAAGGGGTTAGTTTAACCTCTGGTTTGCTAGTAAAACTGAGTTACTGTGTTGCAACATGATGCATGTCTAAAAGGTGTGTCACCAACATAAAAAGTTTGGAAAGCTCTGCCCTAGATGATGCTGATGGGTATTTGGGGGAAAACAATTTTTGTTTTGTTTTGATTGGAGGATGTGGTGGGTGATGTGGCCCTCCCAAGGTCTCCTGAGGGCTAACGTGCCCCCCTAGCCTTCCACAGTTGCCGACTCCTGATATAAGTGGTGAATCTTCAACAAAGTTTGGATTGAATTTGACTCTCTAAAACCCTGTCATTCTAGAAGCTTGCTGTTCCTTTTGGCTGATCTCCTTTCTGCTGCTAGTCTTAACATTCTCTTTCTTTTTCTTGGAAGAGAGTGGAAGTACATTGTTTTTGGAATGATAATTGCAATAATAGATTTCCATGGCTTCAGGGTAGCCCTTTGCATGTGTCCTTCCTGGCAAGGCCGGTTCTGGGAGGCTCTGGAGTTGCTCGGGTAACAAAATGGCTGCGGTTCCATTCTGCTGCATTGGTCTGTGTGATAATTTTCTCACTCTCCCTTCTTGTGAACAAGGTCACAGATACATAATCTGTTTGTGGTTTTGGTAAATGTTTGACCCCTTTTATAGGAATGCTTAGAAGAATGTTTTTATCTCAGTATTATATATATGAACAGATTTCTTTCTCTTGTTTGTAGGTGTGACTATTTTGGCTACAAAACCACTTATGTTCAGGACTATCCTTGTGGATAATATTCTGCCACCTCCTACTACTGTGTGATCCAGGCTTTACCAACTAGGACTATATCTACACTACAGTGACAGCAGTCTGATACCACTTTAATGGTCATGGATACCTCCTGTGGAACCCTAAAATTTATTGTTTGGTGAGGTACTTAGAATATTTTGATACAGAGCTCTAGTCTTGTAGTTTAGGAGAGTTTCTAGCTCAGAATTCTAAATACCTTACCAAATGACAAACCCCAGGATTTTGTAGGTTGGAGCCATGACAAATGATATCATACTGATATAATTGTGTAGTGTAGATATATTCCAGGTGTTACAGTATGTCAACAGCTTTTCTCTTCATCTGTGCACACATTACCAGTCCCAATGAATTGATTTTCATTAGCAAATAAAAATGGCTACTTGTCCAAAACAAAACAAAACCTTTTGCAAAAAATTATTCAGGGAAATCCCTTCTGGCTATCAGTCGTAAATAGAAACAGTAAGCCTCCTTGGTTCTCATACAGGGAGAAAGATGGGATACAAATTAAATAAACAAAAATCAAATAAACAAATACTCATTGATTTACTGTATACTTGTTATAGACAACAGGATTGAACTTATTCTCATTTTTAAAATATCTGTGAGGCATTTGTTGGATGATATGTTAGTGTAAAGAATGCTACACTATTAAGACAGTTTTAACTGGTAAGGAAGGATGTTAACTAGAGAGAAGGAACTGTTAATTACAAATGAGGGATTTTGAAGCAAGAGATGAGATTGTGCGCTGTTCCTTATTTTCTTGGAAGCACTCTGCTTGAATCTGGGATTCTGAAAGCTAGTTCTTGTGGGCCTTCCTTTTCTCTATATTGTTATCCTGGATATGGTCTTTTTATTGTTATCCAGGATATGGTCTTTTTCATAGGGATTCTTATATGTGGAATAAATTGAGATGAAGGAGCTGAGGGTTGAGAATGGAAAGTAGAGAATATGTGAAGGAAATCATGAACAGATCCAGGGAAGCAGAGTATTATCCAAATTATTTGAAGATAAAACTACAATAGGAAAGTTCTATTTCTGGCAATGCCATGATATCTCCCCCCTTTACTTCTGCTTATTTTTACATGTTGCATTAATAAGACTTCCATTTCCATAAAACAAACCATATTCTGTTCAGGTAGCATTCCTCCATGTCTAGCTTAATCAGTTCTAGGAAATAGATGCTCAGCATTAAGACTGCTGAACCATAGAGCTGTGTAGTTTCCATGGTGTGATATCTGAGTGTGTAATACAAAGTAGTTTTACCAGTGCTTTAAGGAACAAATATGTTACTACATTTTGGAGGTGAGGAATAACCTCCCCACTACATGTCAGACACCGTTTATTGATAGAAATGAACCACAGCAAGCCATGTGGTGGGACATTGTCCTTCTTGTTTTTTTAATTGTAATATTTCATTTTATCTGAACCCAGCAACTGATTAGTATTAAACTATGATTTGCTTGAAACAATCATCATGGCCTATGAAGCTGGCTTATTTCAACAAGCTGTAAGTAAGATTAACCATGGTTTAGAGTTCAGATATTATGTGGCTAATATATATCAGAAGTGAAAGCTTCTGATCTCTTTATGGCTATTAGAGGGAAGTGGGATCTACTCTGTTTCCCCGAAAATAAGACATACCCATAAAATAAGCCGTACCAGGATTTCTAAGCACTTGCACAATATAAACCATACCCCGAAAATAAGACATAGTGATAAGCATGGCTATGCAGGGTACCGGTGCAGAGCGGTAAAGAAAACGGGCAGCCCTTCTCATCTGCCCCATCGTGACAGCTGCTATCTCGGAGGTGACCGGAGAGGTACGGGCAGCCCCATCAACAAGGTTGGTTCCCCCTGTCAGGTCCCGGTCGTTCTGTGCATGCTGCAAGCTGAGGCATAGAGGGAGACAGGGCTTTTTCGCACATGCAGGGAAAACGGGGCGTTCTGATACTTACCGGGCTGGTGCGCTCCCCCCACTGATCCAGGCTGATCCGGAGCAGTGCGTGGCCGCACTACACACTTCTCCGGAGACGAAGATGGCACTTTCTGGTTGGTGGAGGCTCTCCACCAACCGGAGAAGCTCGCCAGCCTAAAGCCTGCCTCGGAAGATTTAGAGCCTCGCACTGGCGCAAGCCTGCAAATCTACACATTAGCGCAGTAACAGACTGGCGCGCGCTATGTTATTGAAAGACCTCTTTTAAGCGGTCTTTCAATAGCATGGTGAACCACCAGTTCTGGGTGTTCTGGAGCGGTCTGAAGTCCGGACATACATAAAGTAGTCTGGACCCAGTTTGCCCCCAAGTGCAAACATCCTCGCTGGAGGGCGCTCTGCCCCGTCACTAAATCAAAGTGTGGAAAAGGCCATAGAAAGTGAAAGTAAAAGTCTCCTCAGTGAAGTGAGGAGCAGGACGCTCTGCTTTAGGTATTGTGTGTCCTTAGGGGGAAGAAGTAAAGCTGTGACTGCCGTTTTACTCAGCACTGTGGGTCTCTCTCCCCCAGCACCAACCAGCAATAGTCTGTGGGTCTCCCTCACCCCCCACAAACACCAGTAAAGCTGCTGTAAAGCTGTATGTAAAGCTGAAGAATTCATGGGATAAAATCACTGACAGTGTTGTTGCCAATGCACTCCGAGCAGGTTACATGGATAAGAGCTGTGCATTTAATGAGAGCTCTATTGCTCGACATGAAAGATTGGGGCCAATGATTCTAAAGGAAATGGTGTCGCAAGAAATTCAAGATGGAATTCCGGGTTTGGAGAATTATGACAATGTTCCAGAAGAAGACGACTTAACTATATTTGAATAAATGTAGATTGTTTTACCATACTTAATAAAAATAAGACATCCCCTGAAAATAAGCCATACTGTGTCTTCTTGAGGAAAAATAAGTATAAGACAGTGTCTTATTTTCGGGGAAACGCAGTATGTTGACCTGAGGCTTGTTGTATCTCATTCTATGAAGCTGGCCTAATGCCAAACACTTAGTCAGTGTGAACCAATTCTGCATTGAAAATCCAGGGGATCACCCCCCCCACCCTCGGTGTCCAGTTATTTCACTTCTAGGTGCTGTAAGAAGGAATGGGACAAAGTCCTTCTGTGGAAACTGTTCTTAATTGTTTTTATGTGTAAAAGAAGTGCTATCTAGAGGTCAAGGAGTATGTCTTGAAATAACAAAGCTGTGACTCTTGGTAGAGAACCGTTAAGTGAAAAAAAATCTATAATGAATGCATTGATACTGGAATTACTTCAGAAGATGCATATAAAGTCAGAGTAGCAAACATCCTTGGTGCAGGGATGAAGGGGAAGAATGGGTGGAGAGTTCTGATAACTTATTACACTGATGACTCATTATACTGCTGTATTTGTTTTCTCTTCTTTTATCACATTCTTAGGAATTCTTTCCAGTTTTGTCTTCAGTTCTCTAGGAAGCAGTAAATACTTACGGAGTTGTACAGTTATTGCGACAGAGTTTAATATTCCTTTCAGTGTCATTTTGATACTGTTACTAAGTCAGCGCTATTTCTGATGTTTTTGGTTTATCTTGGCTTCTGATATTTTGGACAATCTATTCTCTATATTTTTTTTTCAGTTGTAAGTAGATTGAGAGCCATCATGGTATAGTAGTTTGAGTGTTAAACTAGGACTCTTGGGAACCAGATTCTGCGTCATTGCTCCACCATGAAAACCAGTGGGTGACTTGGTGCAAGTCACAGTTCCTCAGCCTAAGAGGAATGGCAAGCCTTCTCTGACTGAGTATTACCAAGAAACCCTGTGATAGGGTTGCCATAAGTCAGCAAATTAAGGCACATAAATAAAATAGCGTATGTTGATTGTCTTCTTTGGCTTGTTTTATCTTTGTTTTTATACTTATAGTATCAGTTACTTAGATAAGAATTCATAACTGTTACACATTTTATTGCTCTGTTATATTGATTTCTATGAATTTATCAAATGCATATCTTTTATGTGTATGTATGCATGCGTCCAAATTCAAGAAAGTCAGATATTGACTCAACAAACTATTCCTCTGTGTGTGCCCGTGCCCGTGCGTGTGCGTGCGTGCGCGTGTGTGTGCATGTCTGCGTGTGTCTGCGCACACCAATCCTATCACCAACTATGATGACCAAGATTTGGGATCAGAAGATGAGGCATGCTTTATTCTTAGATCTTATGGGACAAACTGTGCAGATTCCAACCACCTTGAATGTGAATATAGGTGCACCTGTCCTTTTCTTTGAAGACGTAGTTGTTAGAGACTCCACATAGGCTATGTCCTATCTTATTGAATCCAAGTACATCCTTTTGTTATCTCCCATATTCATGAATAGTTTTGAACTACAACTCCCTGAATTCCTTTACTACAGGCCATACTAACTCCGGCTGCTGGGAATTACAGTCCAGCAACTTGTGGAGCAGACTGTACACTTCCTAACTCTGGAGCATTAGAAGCAACTCATATCTCAAATGGCCTGTCCTCCACTGACATCAACCTGTAGGGTCCTTCAGGATGTTTCTGTGTACAGAGCTTTGTTACTTATAGGTGTGAGTTGTATTCAGACTAAAACTATTGAATTTCTATCCCACTGAGATCAAGGTCTCTCATTGGTTTAACTGGGAACTGAATTCAACTTGTAAGTGATGGTGTTTATAAGTGACAGGGATTTGTACCCAGATATCTTCACTTAGTATGTATATTTCTGTTGAGAAATTATTTGCTTGTTCAAGCATAAACAGAGGACATCCCACAGTTTCTAGTATATTGTTCTACTGATAATGTTGAACTAATATTGAAAACTGATCATATTAATTTTTGTTGTGTGTTCTACCAAACGGGTTTGATTAACAAAAATGGCATCTATATAGTAGTGTAGTCTTATTACAACTCTCCAAAGCATTTTAATGATGTGTAATAGCATTGTCTCTTGATTATTTTTCCCCCACGGCAGTGATAGTTCCCTTGAAAAAAGGCTGTGTCATCTTTCAGTGTGTGACACCATAGCTTTTAAAAAGCAGCTGGCCTCAAGAGTTTATAGTGGAAAGATGTCCTTTCGCTTATTTCATTTGTTATATAACAATCAGTGCAAAGCCACTAACATGGTTATCATACTGATTAGGCTGATCAAAATTGCAGCTTGAAAGGTTTGTGAAATGAAAATAATCTTTTGCTATTATTGCTGTTATTGACCAAATGGCATGCTTGACTGTAATTAATAAACACTGTTGTCTGTGGAGATGTGCTAATCTGCTTTAGTATATATGAGACGTGTAAGGTTCTTTCATCCTGTCTGCTTTCTATGTTCTATAATATCAAGCTGGAAACTTCACTTCTAGATTTTAGAATAGGTACATTTTGGTTAGGAAACCCCTTCCTGTCCTGGATGCTGCTTAACAAAAGCAGTTTGTTCTTCTGGCCAACGGTTGATAAAGCACATTGCTTGAATGCAGAAGGCAGACATGAAGGCTTCAGTGGATCCGCCAGATTTCCTTCATTTAGGTATTTGACCCTTATTTTAACAACCTTCTCCTGTTTTTCTAGAGCATCACTCACAGAAAATATGCTCTGCATTCCTTATTTCAGGTGTATATGTAGGTGTTACCATGGCTGAACTGCTGTCTGACCTAGAAAGAGCAATAAATACAATTAAAGTCAGCACTGTTGAACTAAATAGAACAGATCTATTTCTGTGAAGGTTATTTGCAGTGACCCTTCTTTCTGAAATGTTGAAGGCACTTACATGCATAGTCATTTAGCATTTAACAACAGCAACAAAAGGATGCTCCTTATTTTTTTCAGTAAATGCGCATTCTTGTATGTACATGATGCATTGTATAGTTGAGATATTTGTATAGTACATTTTGATAACTGTTATTAATTTATCAAGTAGGTGGTTGCTTCCCCCCCCCCGTATAATGGGCACTCTCTGTATATGTGGGGTTTCTGTTCCAGGAATCCTCCCCTAAAACAAAAAATTGAGTTCAAGAGAGCAGAGAGGAGATTTTTAGCCCTGCAGTCTCTTGCCTTCCTACACCAGCAAAGGCTTCCTTATTTCTGCATGTCCACACGGGTGAGAGGCAGGGAGCAGGGAAGGTCTTCCCCCCTGCACTCTCCTGCCTTCCAATGCTGGCAGGGGCTTCCTTCTTTTGTGTGTGGGTGAGGAACAGGGGAGGGGAAGTCTTTTCCTCTGCACTTAGCTGCCAGCCTGTGCCAACGTGGGCTTCCTTCTTTCACGCACCTGTGTGGATGAGAGGCAGGTGAGTGAAGGGAGGGAAGGTTTTTCCCCTGCACTTTTTGCCTGCCCATGCCAGTGTGGACTTCTTTCTTTTCCATGCTCACATGGGCAAGGGGCAGGAGAGGGGAGGGGAGGTCTTTTTTCCTGCACTGTCTTGCCTGTCAACACCAGTGGGGCTTCCTTCTTTCATACACTTGCATGGGTAAGGAGCAGGAGAGGGGAATGGAGGGAAGGTCTTCCCCCCTGCACTTTCCTGCCAGCCAATGCCAGTGTGAGCTCTTTCACATGTCCTTGTGGGCAAGAGGCAGGAAAGTGAAGGGGAGGGAAAGACTTTCCCCCTTCATTTTTCTGCTTGCCCATGCCAGTGCAGGCTTCCTTCTTTCACATGCCCATGTGGGCAAGGGGCAGGATTGGAGAGGGAAGGTCTTTCCCCATGCATTTTCCTGGCTGCTACTGCCAACACGGCCTTCCTTCTTCCTGCACATCCATATGGGTGAGGGCAGGAAAGTGGAGAGGAGGGAAGGTCTTTCTCTCTGCACTTTCTTGCCTACCAACACCACCATGGGCTTCCTTCTTTCACACGCCCACATGGGCGAGGGGCAGGAGAGGAGAGGGGAGAGAAGATTTTTTTTTCCTTTGCACTGTCTGCCCATATGGGCAACATACACAGGGCTGGAGGGAGGGAAGATCTTTCCCTTGCATTTTGCCTGCGTGCCTTGCCTTTTTTATGCGCACTTGCATGGCTACAGGCTGGAGAGTTAGAGAGAACATCTTGTGTGTTGACGAACCTTTCCTCCTCCTGTCTGTTTGCCATTTGCCAAGCAGTGCACCTGGGCAAAAAACTAGGGAGTGGGAGTGGGTGAATGGAGGTGGGGGGAAGCAAGCAAAATTCGAGAAAGACAAACCCATGAATGTCATACTCTTCATTCTGATTTAATTTATCAGTGATTATTAATCTATATCCATAGCATTTCATTTTCAACTTTTATTTGAAAAAGAAATATACTTTATATATCTATACAGTCCTGTGTCTTAGGTACACTGAGGGCCTGTATTTTACCATACTTTCGGAAAGTATGCTGATCTAGCTAGTAAGTTTTTTTCCATCTCAGAAACTCTGTGCAAATGCAGTGAAGTTTATTACATAATTATGACAAATTTTGACTTTCATTCCTCTTCTCTGAATTGAAAAAAGGTGCATTTGTGGATGATATATAAAATAGGCAAAATATTTTCTGAATTTGGAATATGACTAGAAACTGATTACTATTAATAATTTCTTTTGTAACTGTATTTGATATGAAAATTCCTGGAGCATCTAAAAAGTTCCATACTAAATGGAAGAGAGAGCTTAATTTCAAATGTGGACAGGTTGTGTTTGGGATTCTCATGTCCATGTGAGGGGCTCTGAGGTTTTACATTCCTTATGTCTTTTCTGTTCATTTACAGACGACCAGATTGATTTCTCCAAATACTGTGCAAACATGTAATTCTCTTCAGAGTTGTAGTTTATGAAATAATAGAAACAGCTATGGTGAAATGTAGTGTGGGTGGGTGTTCAGTGAGCTTTCCTGTGCAACTGTGCCAAAGTTCTGCTCTCCTGACCTATTATATCCACGATAGTTACAACTCTAGGTTTTTCTTCTGGAAAGGCTGCCAGTAAGCGCTGAGTTGTGCCAAACTATGTGGTAGTCTCCTTGAGTGTTCAAATGGAGAGAGAAAAGACTGACAAACCTATTTTCCCTCCTGACTTAAATCAAAGTTTGAACTTTGATTTCCATAAAGAGATGACAAGTGCATTTACCTGCTGTGCAGCTCAGCTGCGTATATTTAATTTTTATTTTGCTACTGAATTGCATAGCTAAGTGGAACTGAAACCTATTTTTACTCATGTTAACACCCAGAAACTGCAGGATTAAATCTAGCCAGAGAAGAATGGTTTGCCTGTATTGTGTAACATAAGCAGAGTTGGGTGGATATATAAAGATGACTTGCTAATTAATTTAATGCAACATTTTATGTTCATATGTACCATTTTGTGTATATAGGTTCCTATGTAGAAAATAAATATGTATAGATATCATATATGTACGTAAGCAGATAAAAGTCTACAGAGAGAGTCACATTAGAGGCCAAGCAAAAATGGTATAAGACTATCTAAAGTAGATAATTAAAGTATAGTTAAATCTAAATGTCCTGGTGAAAGAATATAAAAATATTTAAATTCAGCAGGCTAGTACATTTGCAGTTTTCTTTTATTAGGTGTGAAATCTAAGAATCCCCTGCCAACTCTTGAGGGCTCAATCCAGAATGTTGAACTGAAGTACTGCAGCACATCATTGGTCAAATGTGCCTCTGGGACCATGGGATCAATAAAAATTTGTGCCAAAGCCCCAGGTATGTGCAGCTGGACCATGTAAAAGTTTACAGCCTGTGTAGGAGAAATGGCCTTGCTTTTTACAAGGAGAGTTACTGAAACAAGAATTTATTCATTGTTCCTATGAATCAGAGGTATTTTTTTATTTTTGTTTTTAGAAACGGGATAGGATGATGTAGTATTGCTTTGTCAATAGTAAAAAAGTAAGAAATGCTTTTGAGGTGTTTGGGTCATTACAAATCTTCCAAACCTACAAACTTCAAAAAATCAAGTTACTTATAGATATTGCCAGGAATATGGAGGTAAAAAAATGAATGTTGTATCTTTGTAAAGGAACATTCAGCAACCTGTACCACCCAGTTGTTTTGGACTACAAATCCCAGTATTCCTGACCTTTGTTCATGCTGGCTGGGGCTTGTGGAAGTTGATGGAGGAAAAAAAAAAAACAGCTGGAGGGCACCTGGTTGAGAGGATAAAAGCTAAGCTTGAAAACAATTGAAGACATTTTTGGAACTATTCTTGAGAAATGCTTCAGGAGATCAAGTGCATTATAAGTGATTTAAGTACACTCAAATTGTTTTGTATCCTAAAGTAGTTAAACCTTCACTGAATTAGAAACATGTTTAAAATAGATTACTGTATTGAACTGTGATATAGCTTTTGTCTCCCCCCCCAACTATGGATTTGCATCCAGTCGTATGTAACAGGGAACAACAGTCTTATTTATGTATCTGAGAATAACAACTCTTCACCAGTAGATTATTAACAGTTCCTGGAGAGAATATCATTACTGCCTTAGAATTAACTCATCTTTTAATTTCTTTGAAAATCATTTTTATATAATATCAGAAAAATTGAAATAAAAACACATTGGTAATCTAAATGTTTTTCAACAAAAGGAGGAAACAATATTGCTATTTGCAGGTGTGCCACCTGCTACAAGTTATTTCTTAGGTAGATTTTCTGCCTTTGTACAAAAAAAAGTTCTGCTTCTGATTTTTCCCTAAGGTCTCTATAAATGAGGTCAGTACTGTAATTGCTACCAGAAGGAGAGCCACACCGCCCAGCTGAAAGATAACAAAATGGCAAAGCCACTTTGTGAAAAAAGAGGTGGCTGAAGGGTTGATTTCAGTATTTCTTTTTATTGGCAAGCAGGGAAATTTGTTTATAGTGTGCAAAAATATTCTGATAAATCCCCCAAAATATAGTTTTTGATACATTAATGAACACATTAAAGTTACATTAAAGAACACCCCAAAATTGTTTGAGAGATTTTCTCAGCTCTCCAAGGCAAGTTCTGAGAATGCATTAGCAACTGGAGGGCTGTGAGAGAATCGCCCCTCCTGGTTCTGTGGATATAGGCAGTCCTGCTAGCAGAACACCCCACTGGATCCTGGCCAGAGTCTTATTAAAGTAACATTATTTGAAGTGGTTGCAAATAATGTTACATTTTAAATCAGTGGCCAGAATTGAATTGCACTAACAGGATTGCTTGTATCAACAAACTAGAAGGGGGGATATTTCCGCTTCTCTGCAGCTCCTTGCACATTCTTAGAACTTGCTTGAGAGGGTTAGAAAGCTTTAGGAGGCAGTTTTTTGGGGCTGTACAGAGGATTGCAAGGGAAGGCACAGGGAAGAATGCTCCACTACACTACTGTCTAGTTGCTGGGACACCATTGGATTAGGCCACTAAATTGGATTTAGGCCATAAGATTGTGTACAACAACACAGAAAAAGGAAAAAAACTTTTTTTAAAATTAAATGTTTTAGTCATATACAGATTCATTTGGAAATCCTGTTTTTCCTGTTGGTCTAACTGGCCAATTTCTCACTGGCTGGTGAAGAATATTTGTTGCTGTGTGCCTTTAAGTCATTTTTGACTTATGGCGACCCTAAAATGGACCTATCATAAGGTATACTAAGCAAGATTTGTTTGGAAAGGGTTTGCCTCTGGCTTCCTCTGAAGCTGAGATAATGTGATTTCTGCCATAGGCCTTTTCAAATTTGGGAAAGCATATTACACTTGCGAGATTGTATGTACAGCATCTCTGAAACAAGTGGGATGCTTTTAAAAAAAAATCTGTAGTAGCAGAAAAGATTCTGTAAGGTAAATTCTAGAACTGATTTCTGTTTAGTGTAATCAAAAATATTCAAAGGCAGAGAATCATATTTCAGTGTAGACTTTATGGCTTTGGCTTCATCCTCTGACCATTTTGATAAATGACACATAAAATAGAAATCTGAAAGATTGTTTTAAATTACTCAAAATTCCCAACCCACTTTGAATGTCCATTTTATTCTTCTGCAAAAAATCCACACTTAACTGTAAGTGCTCATGGAAAAAATTGCTTTCTTCTAATTAATTACACTGCCATTGTTATACTCTCTGTCAGATATGTTCTAATTGGCTACTTAGCACCCAGTTACAGTTTTGAAAATGGCAAAGATGTAACTCCTGCCAACTTTGAGGGGGGCAATATTTTCTGTTAACAGTTATTGTCATTTCTGACATTTGAAATGCATTAGGAATCTTTAAATTCCTAGGCCAGAGTCTTGTTGGACTCTTTTGGGGCATTTATTCTAATGGTTATATTTTTTACAGGCTTGCAGACCAGTTAGCATATAGACATAATTCCAGCTCACCCATCCCCAGACAAACAGAACAGCCACTGATAGGTTGTAAGATGTATCAGAAGCAATTAAACCACTGTTCCTGCTGCTGCTGCTGCTGCTGCTGCTGCTGCTGCTGCTGCTGCTGCTGCTGCTTAACTTCTCTGACTCTTGTTTGCACAAACAGACTGGTGAAGTTTTACATTCTTCTACCTTTAAACAGGGTCTTGAATTGATATTCCAAAAAACAAGGGATGGGTAGGCTGAACTGTTTGGCCTTTGTGCTGTTTTTTCAGTATTGATCAGCAAAGAAATGTAGATATTAAGCACCCTTAAAATGTTCTTTTTGTGGCTTTATGGCAATGATAAGCTCTGCTGCAGTCTCTAGTGTATTCATTTAGACAAAGAATGCAGTAGCTGTGTTTACTAGCTGTAGTCAGTTGGCCCTACATATAGAAAAAAACCTTTGATTAGTTATTTGTGAGAGTAAACAAATATTTTTATCAGAGATGCTGCCTTTCAACTGACACTCTCAGTAATTCTAGTAATGCCAAGGCTACCATGTTATTGTGGCCAATAGATAATTAATCCTAAATCTGATCTCTATAGTAAGAATACAGCCAATTCCCTATGGCACAGTTACTTCTTATCCAAAACTGATTTTTTTTAAGAAGTTCATTATTTGACTCTAGTGATGCACTTTTATTGCAAATGGCCTCTGTCCAGTAGTTTACCTCTACTGGGAGAAGCATATCTTCTGTCCATGGAACAGAAAGGGAGATAATTCATTCTTCTTCATCCTTGCAGATTTTAGAGTAGACTTAGGGGGGATGTGAAGGCTAAAGTGGAAGAGAGGGAACTGAGGAAAATCAGTCCCTATTCCTTTGACAGAAGTCTCTGCTAAGGCAGAATAGACAGAAGAAGGCTGACACGAGATACAACCTAATGGGCGTATATAAGACTGATGCCCATGTTTTCAACTAAAATTACTTCTTCATATCCAGAAGGATGAAGGATGCCTTTAAAATATTTTATAAATATGAAAAATACACTTGAGGAGTAAATACTATGAGACATTTATGTTTTGGAATAAAATGCATTAAATGTTCCCATAGTACCTTAACTTAATGCAGTTCAGTTTTCAAGATTTGATTTTCAACACACTTGAATATGCTTCAGATGTTTGCAAGGTTGTTAGTGCACTTTAGATTTTTAATTTAAAAATTTTCATATTAAGTATTGCAGTTGTCTTTTAATGTATGTACAGTAATTACAAATTACTTAGTATATTCTAATTTCTGGAAAATTAACATTTGAAGATTATTTGATGTTACAAGTAATAGAGTAGGGCATGTTATGAATTTCTTTAGTATAATGACATGGCATTTATACTGTTAATTAGTATTTCATGAAATCTGTTGGACTACTACCCATTGAATGACAGTGTTTTAATCGTGTATTTAGGTGACGGTGGGAAGGAGAAACTGATCCCTTTAATTCAAGGACCATCTGATACTAGAGACTTACACAGCAGCAAATGGCTCAATGAAAGCAGAAAGCCAGAGTCTCTCCTTGCTCCAGATCTGTTAGCCTTCACAATTCAGATCCCACAACATAAGGACTACAGCTATAGTTCTGGTGAGTGTAGACTTCTTGAAAAAATGAATATTTGGTTCTCTCTGTGTGTTGAGTGTAGTATTCAGAATTCCAAGACTGCAAATTCCAAGATAGTGTTGTATTTATGGTCACTTCTTATCCCTTTTTTCGTGGCATTATGAAGAGAGAAGTATCATGAGTGTCATAGGGCCAGCAAAATAGATGGGGCATGGAAGATGAAACCCAAGGAGTTTAACTAGTTGAAAGCCAGTTACGGGTTCCTCTTGCATATCCAGCATATTTGTTTTTTACTTCAATTTTTCTTTAAAACACTGAGAGGTGGTTATAATTTTTGAAGGAATCTCCTCTTAACATTAGATGAAGATGCTACAAGGAACTTGCTGATTCATTCATTCATTCATTCTTGCTGTTTTATTTAAGCACATGGCCTAGTACCAACACAGTTATTCAGGTCATAATGCCAAATCTTCCTGTTCGTTAAACAACCTGATTTACTTTCCCACTTTCAAGCAGTGGGGCAATTAGGGAGTTATAAATCATTTTATTGTGAAGAGTCTTTAAAACATTTTGTTGCAAAATCCTTTAGGTCTTAATTGTTTGTACCGTTGAGAGCAGACCAGCTGATTCAGTCACAAGCTAGTAAATCAACACTAAATGTAAATTCCATCAAATTGATGGCTGTAATCTAGTTGGGACTAACAAATGGATTTAGCCCTTAGACAGGAATGTAGTAAGTCCATTGGGAAGGCAGGTTGAAAGAACTTAAACAATGAGTACCAATGCAGATTTTAAAAAAACCTGTTTATTTTCAAAAATGTTTATCCTGTCTTTTTACCCTCAAAAAGGCTCCTAAGGTGGCCATTAGTCCAAGTTGTTAAATACTATCTTGTGGGGGGAGCTCCAATTTCTTGTAATATTATCTGGAGTAGTAACCAGACCACTTGCTTTTGCAATAGATTGAACTAGATTTCATATTACATTAGCAATGCTCCTTTTCAGACTCATTTGCAGGTCTTAAAAAGAATAAAGAAAAAGATGTATATTGAACTTGTACAGGGGGCAACGTTATTTTTCAAAGTGATATTTTGATTTCCTTTTTAAAAAATTCACTTGTGCATCTTAATGACAATATTTCAAAATGTTTTGCTGCTGTAGAATATTTCTTTTGTGATCTTTTTTCTTCTCCCCCAAAGTATAAGGAACATCCCACGTACTGCATTCTGCAGAAACATAAATTAAAACAGCAACAACAATGTTACTTGAGACTTCCATACTTTGTAAAGGTTAATTTTGCTCAGTGAGGTTAATTGGAGAGGAAGGGATGGGCATAAAACTCAGGTTTGCTGCCTCCCCTCCCCCTTTGTTTAGTACTCAAAAGGGGATAAAATGAAGTTACTGGTTTTCTTATTCAAACTTAATATCCAAGATGCTATCAATTCTAATAGAGTCTAGACAGCATGGTTTTAGCTGTGTATTCTACATTATGTGTTACAAAAATCTACATGATCAAATATTTAATATCTTGATTTGGGAACTGTTAGAAAAATACAACAAATGGGCAAATACGCTGTAGTTGTTGCAGTTCACATTTATGATTGGGCATAAAAGCATAAAAATTGTACTATCTATCTTGTTACATTTCCTTTTCTCTCCCTGAGGACTTAACTATGTACTTTATCTATAATTGTTGCCAGTTTTCTATGATATTCCCACTGGATTTCTGCTGGAAAAAAAAAACCTTATCCTTCTGATGACAGAGCTTGCTTGAATGATTTCATGCTGTTAGCATTTTTGTTCACGGGAATTAGAAGCAAAATGGAGCTACAGCTGAACATAGCATCTATTTTTGTAATTTTGAAGTGTATACTCTGTTATTGGAACTAAATGAAGAGATACAGGTGTTCACCAGCCCAAATCTGTTGGGATTTCTTGATGGCTGAGGCTTGAAAAGAAAATGCATGTGTTTCCAGAGTCAAACAGCAGCTGTGAGACAAGGATTTATGCTTTTCTCAGAACTTTGGGATTTCAAAATGTTACATTTAATCACAGGCACAGAAAAAGAGCAAATGTTAAAGATGTTACATATAAAAGGAGGGGATTGATCTCTTTACCATTCCAGCCAGTTGTGGGAATAGGGGAACAAAATAGTCTTTAATCTTAATATGAATAATTTCAAAAGGATCATAATAGTTGCCAAGACCCAGTCATCAAGGTACTTGTTCTTCCACAGAATAATTTTATTCTTACATTATCTGGTACATTCTTACTACTTTGAATTCTGTTAACAGGAAGGTGTTCTAATGTGACATTGGGCTTTATTGATATATGTCAGTCAATTACTATATTTAATTGGGTAGGAGCGGTGTGTCAGACTAATGTTTAAAATATTTAACTCCCACTGGATTCAATTAGAGAGTGTTAAACAGATACTTAACTCTCCCTCTGGAATCAACTGGGCTTAAAAGTGCTCTTTTGAAAATCTAAGATTAGATTGAAAATCATTTAAATTGTTATACAAAGTTTACTAGGTCAAGGTCTATGTTGGATATTTCATTGTCCAGTCATCTTTAGAAATGTGTGATTACATTTATATAAGTATGTATGTATGTATATTTCTAAAACTAATAAGCTGCCTTTCTGTTTCTCAGGGAGGTGTACAACAGATCCAAATGGATCTAAAACAAGTAAATCCAGCAGCAGTAGCAACAAAAATTCCATAATATGACAAAACATAACAACATAAATAGATAATGGGCATGCTAAAATTTTTAGAATAGTAATGCTAGCATTAACAGTCTCCAGAGATCTGATGCAAAACAGCTAACCTCTCTCTTAAAACTCGATAATTATGTCTCTTGATATGTTCTTTTCCAGGAGGAAAGATCATACATTTCTGCCACCTTCACAAAATACCATTAGCACTTAGTTTCCAGCTAACACAGAAAATCATATCTCTAGAATGAAGTATTTTTTGTAGGTGAAAGGAAGCCATATGTGAACATCTAGGTTGTTCCAAGTGAACTAAACTCTAAAGCATTTTGTGCCCAAACCATTTCAGGTTTCATAGCATCAGCAACCAATAATAGCCTTTAATTGAAGAAAAAGGTTTTTTAAAAAAATCCTAAGAAAAAAATACACCCAAGTTACACTCCTTTGGATAGCTATATAGTCTACAATTGGTGTTTTGCTTTGCTATGCTATGCTGTTCATTTAGAACCTTTCATATTTTTATGTAGGTGGGTTTTTTTTTCTTGATGTACAGGCTTTAATCTTGGTAGATCTTGTGGTGAGGTTGTAGTTCTGTGTTTATGATCGAATGTTCTGTTATTATGGAAATTTTGATATATATTGAATTGAGCACATCAGATTTTTCAGGATTTTAAATAGGAGTAACAGAAGGGATGAGACCAAATGTATTATTGTAAAAGAATTGCTGGGTTAGAAACAGTAACAAAAACAATTTTTAAATTTTAGTTATTCAAAATATTTAGCCAACATAAAGAACTCCAGTCTCCTTTTAAGTTGTTTCTACAAGTATAAATGATTTCTTTTGTACTCTGAAAAGGAGCTCTGGATATTTGAGAGAACACTGTTCAAACCCAAATCATTTCTGCATCTGCTACCTTATAAAAAACTTGTGACAGCTTTAGGGTTATGAAATGCTGTGATGTAGCTACCTGTACCAATTGGGAAGCAATTTGTTTCCTGTGTTGCATCTGTTACCGTACTCTTCTGTTATAAATCCAGCCTGTGTTGGGGCAGATGACAGTACCTATTCAAACTTCTTCCAATAGTCAAATCTGTTGGTAAATCAGATGGTCTGAATTTGATCAGAAAACAGGGCTGGTTTTATGAACAAAAGAAGTTATTTCTATACTCTGTGCTTCTCCATCATGTGAATGGCTTTAGAGAACAGAAGGTAACCACAGCTTCAAACCTAGCAGAAAGGGAACATTATTTCATATTTCATTTGGATCAACTCTCTGTAGGTTTACTGCATGGAGTATAATTTTGGAATATGACATTATGTCCTTTAAATAATAATGTTTTTACCACTATATTAACTGGGGTGATCTTTACCTTGATATTATTTAATTATGTGTTGTAAACTGCTTTCAGTATGTAGAAACACAAAAAGGAAAATGCACATTGAAATAAATTCTATACAATTTTAGCTTTAAAGGAGTATAGCTGTGACTTAGCTCCGCCTATACATTAACTCTCAAATATCTGAGAAGTTGGTCTGTGCATACAATGCACATCATCTGAGGACTGTAGACTTTACCCAAGGGCAAAGAGAGAGGAGCAAAATACAACAGCTATAATGCATATCAAAAAGCTAATTCTGACAGAATAGCGCTGGAATGCCTTGCCATAGTTTTTAAGGCATGACCATTACTTGTGAAAAAACAGAGGAATAAAAATGTAGAAAAGGTTGAGGAATTCTGAAACATGTTCAGAGTAACCAGATTATAGAATACAGAGCTAGAATATTTTCTGATGGTGTTGCTGCATTAAATTTCTATTTATTTATGTTTCTATTCACAAGAGTAATATGCTGTTTAGGGAGAAAATAGATAATACTGAGAAAAATTGATTTGGAAGTAAAGAACTTGTTTTTTTAAAAAGGGGCAGAGGGAAAATAGCTCACCTATGCTCTTTAGAATTTATTGAAAGTAAGTTAAATCTATTTTCAAGAAAATGCCAGTGAATACCTCTAAAAATGTATATAAAATCAGAAATCCAGGGTTGCAAGTAAATTGGTTACATGAAGGAAACATAGCGATGATATTAGGCTATTGTTTTAGCAGGATTTTTTTTTTGAATAACATTATGTGACATGTCATCTTAGAGAAAGATAGAGTAATTGATAAACAAATCTATAACAAGATGTATGCTGTTTCAAGAGTTTTTTAAGTAGCTATATCTACATCCAGAGAGAAGCTCCATTCTCCCTGCAAAAAGAAGACCATTGTGGCACAGATGATGAAATGCCAGTATGTAAAATCAGAGTAAAGCTAAAAAGGTATACTAAATCAGTCATTGTTCCAAAATACAACTGAATAACATCCCTGTACAATTTAAAGACTATAGAAATAACACATTTGTACTACTAAGCCTCATGGCTGGGGAATCAGAAGAACTCTAGGTTAAAACCAGCCATATTGTTAGGGAAGAATGGAAAAAGACATTGTCTGTAGCCAAAAAGAAATAAATACCTCATTGGATGACAGATGAAACTCTTCGGGCAGTTAAGGACAGACAAGAAGTAAAAGTAACAGAACAGAGAAGTAAAAGTAACAGAAACTGTGTCAGAATCCTAAATGCACCAGTTCAGCAACTTGTTCTTGGAGACAAAGACAACTAGTAATCAACAAAAAGAAATAGAAGAGATAACAAAAGAGGTAGAACAAGGGATATTTTCCACCAGATCTGAGAATTAAAGAGAATTATAGCAATAGCAGTTACATTTCTATACTGCTTATCAGTCCTAAGCACTCCCTAAGCGGTTTACAATGTGTTGTAGCTAATTGCTCCCAAGAAGCTGGGTACTCATCTTACTGACCTTTGGAAAGATGGAAGGCTGAGTCAACTTAGAGCCCTACAGGATCGAATTTACAATGTTGTGGCTGCAGTACCAGCATTTAACCACTGCACCACCAGGGCTCATAATTCTGACCAAAAGTAGGGATGCTGTATGACCAGTGCTGCTGCACTTTGTATGATCAGGATAAAATAAAAAGCCAGTGGAAGCAATACACAAGAGACAAAAGGATGACAGATTCATTCAAGGAAGATACTTTTGATAGTGAACTCAAAATCTTAGAAAGTGAAGTGGAAAAGGCTCTAAAGACACTTGGGAGAAAGTCACTAGGATCAAATGATAGATCAACAGAGCTTTTTCAAGTTAATGACTTCCCAATTCTAGCAAAAATCTGCCAGCAAATATGGAAAACAAAGCACTTGCCCACAGATTGGAAATACTTAACATACATTGCAGTTTCCAAGAAAGGGGACACTAGGGAATGTAATAATCATTGGCCTATTGCATTGATCTCCCACGCAAACAAAGTGATGCTCAAGATCTTATAAGAAATACTTACTATTTATGTCAGATGTCTAAGCTGCATTCAGAAAATGAAGAAGCACTAGAGATCCTATTGCAAATGCATGTTGGATAATGGAATACACCAAAAAAAATCAGAACAAAATCATTCTGTGTTTTATAGATTACAGCGAAGCTTTTGAGAACGTAGATCACAAGAAATTATGATTCAGCCTGAAAGACGTGGATGTATCACAACAATTCATTGTCCTGATATCTAACTTCTATTTTGGGCAAGAGGCCACTCTTAGGACACAATATAGAGAAACAGAATAGTTTCCCATTGGCAAAGAGTTCAAACAAGTCTTCATTTTATCACCCTATCACTTTAATTTATATGTAGAGTTTGTAACACAGATAGCAGGATTAGACTCAGAGGAAGCACCGTAAAAATGGTAGATTTGCAATGTAATATCATATTACTCGCAGAAAATGACAAAGACTTGGAATGAATACTGATGAAATTTAAGAAAAAAAAGTACTAAAGTAGGGTTATAGTTACAGTTGGCCCTTCACATATGTGGGTTTGATTATTTATGAGTTTCTTCAACCTGCCCCCCTCACTCAGGTGCTTCTTTTCAAGGGAACCATCCCTCTTGGCTGCTCTGATCAGGCTGTGCAGCCCTTTAAAAACCGGACTCTGATCTCCTTCCTCCTCTACCAGCTGCTTTCTGTCCAGCTAAGGATGGACTACAGCCACATTTCTCAGCACCACAAATCTTCTCCTAATGCCACCCCTTATCCAAGGAATGAGATGGGCAAAAGAGAGGAAGTAAAGGGCCATCATGCAGAAACTCCTCTCTCCTTTCCCTGACCTGGTTTGGACTATGGCTGCCTGTTCTGTCCACCATGCCTTGGCCCCCTTTTCACAACACACTAACACACACACACACACATTTTTATATTTGCGATTTTTCCACTTTTGCGAGAGTCCTGTGCCCCTAATCCTAGTGAAGGTGGAGAGTCAACTGTGTACACAAAAAACAAAAATAATGACCACAGATTTTTCCGATAACTTTAAAGCATGTAATGGAGACATCAAAAGAGTTAAGATTCTGAATAACTTGGGTTGGTCATTAATCAAAAGGGAGATGGTAGTCAAGAAATCAGAAAAAGACTAAAACTTGAAAAAGTTGCTATGAAGGAATTAGATATAATTCCTGAAGTATAAAATTGTATAAATAGATATCAAAGTTGGAATTATCCATGCTGTGGTATTTGGCATGCCATCTTGGGAGAAAGGTAGGATATAAATTCATTAAATAAAATAAACAAATAGTATTCCAGTATCTATGTATGGTTGTGAAAGCTGGGCAATGAAGAAAGTTGATGAGAAGAAAACTGATTTGAAATGTTGCGCTGGAGGAGAGGCCTACAAACAGCATGGACTGCTTGGAAGACAAACGAGTGGTTACTAGAGCAATGCAAACCTGAACTCTCACTAGAAGCCAAGATGACTAAACTGAGACTTTTGTACTTTAGACGTGTCATGAGGAGATGTGACTCATTGGAAAAGACAATGAGGAAAGTGAAAGGTAGGAAAAGAGAGAGATGGATAGATTCAATGTAAGAAGCCACAGCACTAATTTTGGAAGACCTGAGCAGGGCAGTTGAGGACCAGGGCTTTTATAGGTCTTTCCTTCATAAAGTCACCATAAGTTGGCTTTGACTTGATGGCAAGGAGCAACAACTACAGTCTCTATCCAAAGAAGAATAAAGAAGAGCAGCAAAGGATCCAAAACAGTTCTCAATTTAGATATAATGAGGTATTCCGTAACAATAGTTACACTGCAGAGCAGCTTGCCACACAAAATTGTAGATTTTGTTACATTTTCCTTTTGTGAAGACTAAGATATCTTTCCTAGATAATATTATTTTGCACAATATAGGATCTGATCTGAGAGTGGAATTCAAACCTATAGTCTCAGGGATGGCTAGACGTTGGAGTATGCTATTCAACTCAGTGGATAACTTAATCTTCCTTTATTTATCTCATCTGCAGCTTTTTAACTTTTTTCTCCTTTCTGTCTAGTAAAGGAACAGAAAGAAGCCAGCTTTTGTTTGCTCTGATATTAATTTCTTTCTTGAGTTAGATAGAAATTTTCTAAAATATAAGTACCAATACACTTCCTAAATATAAATGCTGCCAAAAATCAATATTATGGCAAACAGATGAATAGGTAAACATATATGTGATATGTTTTAATACGTTGTTTAAACAGTTACTGGAAAAAGTACTTTATAAAATACGATGGTTGACAGTATTGAAAATACATGCTTGAGAACAATTATTCTGTCTGCATTTTCTGAAACCTGATTTAAACATGAAAAATTATTTTAATTGATTTTAAACTATCTTGGATAGGATACTGGAGAAATTTCTGTGGATTTTGGAAAAAGAAACATCATTTGATCTCTCAATTCCCACCTGCTTTTATTCCACAAGTGGGCAGAATAAACTCTAGGTATTCACTTTCTGTTAATGTTCAAACTGGCTATGGTGCCTCTAACTACTTTTAATCACTATGATTTAGTGCTTCTTATAGTAATGGAAGCTGACTATGAGTAAAGAGGAAAACATAATACTAAATGCCAAAACATTTGTAACAGAACCGATTGCGTTGAACTAAGTCATGATGTATATATTTACTGAACACTTGGGCTCCAATTCTGTGCTCAATTATAGCTGTGCAAATATTGTTTGAACCAATGGAACATAATTGAACTTAGCATTTTTGAATTAATGTTGTGGTCAGGATTTTTTTTATAAAGCAGGACTATGTCATAAAGTATTCACATTCAAAACTTAAAGTTTCCATTGTTTAAGATATCCACTGTATCCCTCATTGTGGATGAATTATAGTTACTTGGAAGAACACTGACATTCTGGAGAGTAGAGTGGAATAGAGTGATCCCAACAGAACTTTGTGACAGAGAATTCTGAGTGCTTTACCAGACTCCCAAAATTCTATGAGATGGACCCATGCAAGTAGAGTGGTATCTAGCTTTGCAGTGGAGATTCACTCTAAGGGTGCTTTTACAATCCACCATTATAGCACTGTGAGTCTATTGAGTGCCATGGTATCTTCAGTGAAATTTTTGGATTTGTTCTTTAGAGAAGAGTTGATAGAATTCTCAGCTGGGAAGTTCTAGTGGCTCACCAAACTACAAAGCTGAGCAACCCATAAATTGCAGCCAGGACAGTTAAAGTAGAATCATATGCAGTGTGAAAGGGTGCCAGTTCTTTAATGAGAAAAGATACACTGAGCTTTTGGCAACTGACTGGCTTCCGAGGAAGGGAATTTTAATGCTTTTGTACTGGTATACTTTAAAAACTTATTTTTATTTTATGATGATATATTTCATAGTGTTTTAATGACACACTGTGTTATTTTATTTTATTCTAAGATAAACTTCAGTGAACCATAGCTATACATAAATGCAGTTTATCTGGGTTTGGGTGAAATGACAGTATGCTCCAAATGAAAGTTTCTGATCTCCTTTACAAATACCAGAGGGCAAGAGGGGTGTGGACATTCTGGAAGCCTGAGTCTCTTTGCATCTTGTTCCACTAATGATAAACCATAATTTATTGTTACATCCAGACACAGCTGTTTTCCTTTGGTATAGCTATCCATGCCTGATACTCCACTGTCTTTGAAGTCTCTTGAGAGGGAACAAAAATATAATGTACATGAGAGAAAAATGTTAGAAAGAAAGTTAGGGATGAGAGGCTGTTATCAAATTCTCTGGTCTCTTTCTGGTTGTTAATAATTGCCATTAAATTAGGGAACTACTGTTGGCTGGTATCTAAGCAGCTGTGTATGAATTATAAGGGCTATAATATGGATTCTAACTTTAATTCTATAATAGATACCTGATTATTTCCATTGAGAGAACAAGGAAATAGGCAAGGCTATCTGCTGGGAGTATGAAAATTTTATGTCTCACTAACGCCAAACTTTTGTTACTAGTTCAGCAGGAAAGGAGATCAAGCTGTCTTCTTCTGGTTTCATTGCCTTCAGAAAGTAATACATGCTCTTAGTGTAGAAGTTCTTGTTGGTTGATATGGTAATTAATATTGTCAAACTAACATGAAGCTGGTGCATTAATCCTACTAATATTTGAATTTTGTAATTTTTCATATTTTCATATGTTATTTATAGATTTGGAATGTGATATGTTTGTCCCAGAGGAGCAAACAATTTAACTCACACATAACAAATAGTATATTATCATTTGATGATTCATATGCTTACTGTTTTCAACCAAAAAGTACGTTTTATGTGTTCTAATTGTATTCTAATATGTGAAACAATCTGAAGTAATCTTACCTCTGAAATCCATGACAGAATGGTCAGTAATAAATTTTCCTTAGTTTTTCCCTTATTCACTGGTTCTTAGCATGAGATCTGCAGAGTCCTCACAGGGGGTCCATGAAACCTTGCTGCTGGGCACCACCAGCAATGGGAGCAACAGGGACGTGGCAGTGGAGGGAAGGGGTTTCATAACTGTTCTCTCATTTGCAGACAATGGAGCAGTTTGGGTGTATGCAGATGCCTTCTACTGTGTCCCTCTACACCGTGTTCCCCATAGCCAAGTCTCTGACGAAAGGAACCCGCTGGCAAGAGTGTGCATGTGCACAAATAGCGCTCTCGTTTGCAAATGAGGGAACAGTTTGGGCACATGCACATGCCTTCTGCCATGTGCCTGTGTCCCCCCTCCCCCATGTCCCTGACAAAAGGGACCAGTCAGGAGGCATGTGCAAATGCCCATACTACTCTTTTGCTTGCAAAGGAGGGAGCAATTTTGGTACACGCATTCCCCTGCTGCTGTGTCCCTGACAAAAGGGACAAAGCAGCAGGCATGTACACACACCCAAACTGTGACTCTGGAGACCAGGGTTTGAACCCCCACTTGGCTATGGAAGCCCACTGGGTGGTTGCAAGCAAGTCACTTTCTCTCAGCCTCAGAGAAGGGCAAAGGCAACAAATCTTGTCAAGAAAACTCCCACGATAGGTTTGCCTTTGGCTCACTGTAAGTGAGTTTTCAAAGGGGAGAGCTTCTGAGTTATGGAAGCCCTAAGGTGAACCAGCACAGGTTCGTTTGTTTGTTTTTTTGCAAGATTTGTTCAAAAGGGGTTTGCCTTTGCCTTTTTCTGAGGCTGAGAGACTGTTACTTGCTGAAAGTCACCCAGTATCTGAAGGAGGGTTTGAATCCTAGTCTCCAGAAGTCTTTAATAAATGGAAAAAAAGGAATATTTAAATCTAAAATACTTAAATCTTGAGTTAAGTCTTGGTGGACCCTGGCAAGAAATTATATTTGCAGGGGGTCCCTGGCAAAGAAAGAGTTGAGAACCACTGCCCTTATGTGTAATATGGCATCCTCTGAAAGGAACGACTTAACACAAATACTGATCCATTTGGAGAGGAGTGTCTTTATCAAGTTAATACAAGGCATAAATTTATCCTCCTTGAATTACTCATTTGTAATAGCTGAGCAGCATGTGGACTTTGAAATCCTGGGAAAAAAAGATGTGTGTATGCATTTATGTTAGACAGCTACTAGCTGTTTGCTGTTTTGTCTTCAGGACCAACCTCATTATTCCTTAGTCACATTCTAAGTTTGTGCACTTAGTTGTTTTATAACTTCAAGGTTCACTTGATCATATTAGGTAATTATTCTTCTCCTTTGTTTCTTAATGTCCTTCAATAACTTGTCCTCAATTATAGTTGAATTTGACCAGGCACTTGTCAGCTTTGCTGTGTATAGCCAGGATGAGATCCAGAGCTGACAAAGTTTGGGAAGTTTGAAAGCTAAATATGAGTGCAGTAATAACATGTTTTCACAGTTTTGATTATACTATGCGTTATATTAATGTATTTTACTAAGAATGTAATTCATGAAAAATATGTACATAACCAGCAGTATTTTGGTGTGACATTGAGACAATCTCTGTCCCAAAGAGATTAGTCTAATAAAATTGAATTAAACTGGGAAACCAGAACAAGGAAAAACAGCTTTAAGAAATGTTATCTATCAATAGTTGGCTAGCTGCTTTGTCTCTGCTTCAGAAGCATCTTATCTTCTTTATTCCCACATCTCCAGGTAATACTGTAGAATTTGACCAGATACACTCATGCTTTTTTGGGTCTGTCAGTTTTCTTCATCCATAAGTAGAAGACAAAGCAGAAAGAAAATATGGGGCTGTTTTCTCTTAGTTGCAGCGTAACTTGGACAATTTTTGATGTTTTGTGGTATAGGCAGAAATAGAAACTAACATCAATTGTGTTAGAAATTTTCTAATGAAAAAGATTAACTTAATTAAATGTATTTTAAAAATGTAATTAACTTAAGTTGAACTCTGAACATTAATTAAATTCCAGGATTAAGTTACTAATTAAAAGAGAGTCTATACTAAAGAGACAACAAATGTTGTATTTCCTAGTTGGCTCTTTAATAAATGAAAATGGCTATAGGAATTTTTATTCCAAGGATAAAAGTTCTGAAATGAATAAATGTTATAGATAGGATTTGAAGAACATTGATCTTTCCATCCTGGTACACCTCTTGTGTTCTGCCTCGGACGTGGTAATAGACACAGAAAACTGCATTTTGAAGCTCTAACCTCTGGGACTTTTACTGGGGCTGACATGGCAATCAGTAAGCTAAAAGAGGAAGATAGGGAGATGAGATTATAAAAGAAGGAGAAAAAGAAAGCAATGGAGGAATAGGGTTTTAAAAAATTCAGGCAGCCATTTTCTTTGCTCCCAAGCTTAAGATAGGGATGAGAGGGGAGAATAAATTCATCAATAGCATTTTTCAACTTTATTTTTGTAAAAGTTTTAGTAAAAGCTTTTAACTTATATTTAAATGGCTATTAAGCATAAATCTAGTGGTTATTTTCTTACCATTTATAATATTAGTGAAATTGAATTGGATATTTTTGTTTATTAAAGATTATAAAAACATGTTAGTCATTTTCTACTATCCTATCTCTGGAATAGGATAATATATTTGGATTGTCAGGCATACAATTATAATTCCATTCCTTAATGTCCATTCTGCAGTTTTCTTGCCCTTTTTCATCTGAAAAAGAGGAGTAAAGGACTAAGACTGTGTGCTCTTAGTTCTCTGTGCTCATTATTATTTTTACATTGCTCAAAGTGATTTCATCTTAAAAAAAATAATTTAAGGCTTTGATGGGTAGCACAGTGCATATATTGATGCAGAGAGACAGAAGCAAGAGTGTTCGTTCCAAGAATCTTGAGAGAGATAATACATATTTTAAAAACTGCAGCTGTTCATGTGTGTCCTGTATCTTCATCTGTTGAGGGGGTAGTTGTAACTCAATGAGAGAATGTATTTTTAGCATGTATCAAAACCTTGAATATCTAATTAAGCCATTTTGTATAGCAGGAAAACATGTGCACACACACACAATGCATGCACACACACGATTAGATGCAAACCACTTTCTCCCTGGCCTCTTGGATTTGTTTGCAAAACATTGGAATTTTTAGCTTGTTCTGGACATTGTTTTTTGAGGTGATTTTTGTTCTGTTTTTCTGTGCCATCAGTAGGCATGACATTCACTGCTCTAAATATCCTTAAAGTGTGTAATTCAGCATAAGAGAGATAAGGTTAAACAGGAGAAAATGAATATTCTATCTATATGTTTTCTGTATGATGTACAAAGATTCCCCCCCCCCAAAAGCAGTTTTCTCCCCATGGAATTATTAGATACAAAAGGAAAAAAATGAGAGGGGAATGAAAAAATAACACCAGGTACTAATATTTTGCAAATGTTCCTGATAAATAATAAACATTAGAAGCACTGGTGACTGCCTTCAAGGCCTTAGCTCACGGGTAGAAACTGTGCTGTTCTCCATGTGTAGTTGGACAGCAACTCTCACCAAGTATCACCTTGTTTAGACTGACTAAGACTGCTGGGAGCTGCATTTCAACAACCTCTGGAGGTTTATTCCATCCCCTCCCCCATCCCAGTTGTTGCTGTTCTTGTTGTTACTATTGTGGTAGTTCCAAATTTGCTAATAGAAGGTTGCATGATGAAGAGTAGGAAATTATTTAATTTGCAAGTGTTTATGGTAATTTGTAATAGTGTGTGGTAGGGACAGATCTATCTGTCCATTTTCATTTTTTGTTTGTGTGTTCATTGATACATGCATTCTTTCCGGTTTCCTCATTAATGTCTGGATTAAAAAAAAATCCCAGCATGAAAATTCTTTTATAAATGCATTTTTGAAACGTATTGAATATTTCTTCCCAAAATGCATTCTCTGTTTGCATGTATTTTCTTCTAAAATGCATCCCATTCTGCGCTGTAAAAAAATTGGAGAAGCAGGAAAATTAATAAGTAAGTAAAATTTAATCTATAGATTAGTGTGTAATGTATGAATTGTAGGCTTTTCACCTATCTGTCTCACCTCTGGGACCACCAGATGTGGGGATTTTCACTTATATCCCACTGCTGCCTACATCAGTTGTGGGGATTTCACCCTTTATGTGAATGTTACAACTATATACACTAAGGGTAAGGTTTTCAACTCAGGCATTCACTTTAGTGTCACCAACTATAGGGATTCCTCTCAAACAGTTTCCCCTCAGTGACCAAATGTGAAGGTCTTTATTCTTAAACCACAGAATGTGAAGCCTTCCATGGTGTGCACTGCAAACGGTGCAAGGGCTTTCCCCATTTTGCACTTCTGCCACACGTAAAGACTTCTTTCCTCCTCTTTGTGTGACTTCATTTGGAGGATAATTCTAAATACCCTCAAGGTTCTCATGAGGATTTATACTACAGTTGGCCCTCAACTTTTGTGGAGGTTGGGGGCATAGGATCCCTGCATAAGTGGAAAAAACATGAATCATAGAATCATAGAGTTGGAAGAGACCACAGCAGCCATCGAGTCCAACCCCCTGCTATGCAGGAACACCCATCAAAGCATTCCCAACAGATGGCCATCCAGCCTCTGCTTAAAAACTTCCGAAGAAGAAGACCCTACCACACTCCAAGGCAGCATATTCCACTGCCGGACAGCTCTGACCATCAGGAAGTTCTTCCTGAGGTTCAAGTGGAATCTCCTTTTCTGCAGCTTGAATCTATTGCTCCTTGTCCTAGTCTCTGGAGCAGCAGAAAACAAGCCCGCTCCCTCCTCAACATGACATTCCTTCAGATATTTAAACATGGCTATGGATATCTCTAGGCCCTCAAACATAGATGTTACAGATTTTGCTGCTACAAAAATCTCCTTCAGTGTTATCATTCTTCTTGAGGAGAAGGAAGAGAAGAACAGCAACACTAAAGAGGATTTTTCCAGTGGCCGTGGCAGGTGAAGGCCAGAGACAATGGCAGCTTGTCTTCCTCACCTTCCTCTTCTTTTCTGTCTCCTTTCCTCTCAAGAGCCCTGGTCCGTACCTCCCTTTCTCACCTTGGTGTCAAAACACCTCTGACTTGCTCTGAGGCTGCCTCCACTGGTCTTCGAGCCTTCCCCTCTCTGCATCCTCCCTGCTACCCAGATGGAGAAGCAGATGCTATCTCTGCTGCAAAAATCTTCAGTGTTGTTAGAGAGAACGTGAAGTGAGGGAAAGCCTTGGAGACTGGCAGAGGCAGTTGAGATCTGGCAAAGCAGCCTTGGAGCAGTGAAGAGACATCATGGTATCAAGACAGGAAAAGGAGGTATGGAGTGTGACTGTTGGCAGGAAAGGAGATAGAGAGGAGGAGTGCAAGGAGGATGAGCTGGCCTGACACTGCTGTGGGTGTATTTTTATCTCTAACAGGACATCATCCTTCCATCTTCAATGCTTCCACTTCAGACACCAAGTTTGTCTGAAAACAAGCTTGCTCCATTTGCTATATGACGTCCTGTGGCAGAGGAAAGGTCAGTCAGACCACAGCCTGCTTTTCTTTCTCCTTGATTGGAGTAGCAGCATCCCTTAAATTCTGCTATAACACCCTGGTTCCCTCCCTTCCACTTATTCACCCCTGCTTTCCCTTTAAAACCACCACCTTAGGGGACATAAGACAGAGCTTATCAATAGTTATTCTAAAGGATTGATAACCTGTTGTAGAGTGTTCTAATAAAAGTAAAACTGAAGAAAATACTCTGTTGAGGCAGAAATTATGAAAACAGAATGTAATCTTTGTTAAAAATAACACACAAGGAAAAAGGTATTGGATATTTCAAGAATATTGAAACAAAATAATACTTCCCCGAAGAGGTTGAACTAATTTTTTCAAAACACCACAGTGTTCAAGAACAGAGCTTTCACACACAGAGAAATCTTTGGCTTCGCTTAGCACAAAAGTGTATTTCCCACCTCAGCGCCCCACTTTCTGACCCACTCAGAAGAGGGTTTGGTTTCTTCTCTGCCTCACACTGGGTCACTGAGAAGACAACCCTTTTGTACAGGCAATCCTCCTTGGTTGACTGAAGACTGTAACTTAAAGTTCTCTGTAAGAATCTCACTAAGAAAGCTAAAATCTGATTCATGCTCCCTGTATATACTCTACTGTCGTACCCACAGCAACTTCTCTTAGTAGGGCTGGGTTTTGCTCAGACAATGCTGATCTGGTTATATGACCACCTGTCGCTAGGGCTGCTTTGCTAGCCACATCCCCAGGTTCCATCACACATCCCTTCAAATATTTAAACATGGCTATCATGTCACCTCTTAACCATCTCCTCTCTAAACAAAACCTACCCAGCTCCCTAAGTGCTCCTCATAGGGCATGGTTTCCAGCCTTTGACTATTTTGTTTGCTCTTCTTTGGACACATTCCATCTTGTCAATAACCTTCTTGAATTGTCATGCCCAGAACTGGACACAGTATCCCAGGTGAAATCTGACCAAAGCAAAATAGAGTGATACTATTACTTCCCTTGACCTAGACACTATACTCCAATTGATGCAGCCTAGAATCACATTGGATTTTTTAGCTGCCACATCACAATGTTCAGCTTGTGGTCTACTAAGACTCCTAGATCTCATTCACATGTACTGTGGTCAAGCCAGGTGTCATCCATCCTATATCTGTACATATCATTTTTTTCTGTCTAAATATAGTACCTTACATTTCTCCCTGTTGAAATAATGAGGCTAGTTTTAATCCAGGTGTCTAATCTGTTAAGGTCATTTGGAATTCTGATCTTGTCCTCTGGGATATTTAGTGGCATGTCATATTTGGTAATTTGGTGTCATCTGCAAATATGATAAGAATGCCCTCTATTACACATTAATAGGACTGGGCCCTGGACAAAATCCTGTGGTGTCCCACTAGTTGCTTCTTTCCTGGATGGAGAGAAATTGTTGGTGATCACCAGGATCAAGAGAAGCCATTGGTGAGCATCAACTGTCCCATGCAAATCTTCTCAAATGCTCCATCAATCAGCATCCACTTCAACACTTCATTCTCTCCCTCTCCCAACAGCTACTTACCTTATACTCCCACAATAAATCTAACAACATTTTTATATACAAACTCATATCACATGAATTATGTCAGTTTGCATCAGAATTCTCAATGTTTATATTCATCAAGTGCAGGCTCTGGGTTTCCCTGAGTTCATTGCCCATTAAATGCACAGTACCTTGCATTTAGTTACATTAAATTAAATTAGATTAGATTAAATTATAAATACATTAAAATCTGTTTACTGATTGATGATAAGCTACAACAGTGGTACTGAAAGTAGTGGGTTGTGGATGAGTGAGGTTGACAAGCCAGTATCTGCCACTCCTTGGTAGGTTTCTAGGAAAGAAAGAAACCATTGTAGAAAATGGCTGCAAATATAGCAGTGGTCTGTGGTACGTGGGAGTGGAGGAGAGGGGAAGAATTGCCGGTACTGTCTGCCCCAGTCAGATAGCTTGGGAAGCACTGGGCTAGGAAACAGTTGGAAGTAGAAAATGGAATAGTATACAGAAAAGTGACGTAATAGTTTTCAACACAGCTTTCTAACCCAGACCTGCACAACTTGGCAGTAGGTAAGAGCTGAAATTAAATAGGCTAAACTTCCTTGGGCGGCAGACAAGTTTTTAGCACCTCAGTTTCTAAGGAAAGTTATAATAATGGTATAATAATGTTTTTATTTGTAAAATAAATTATAGTATAATTAATAATTAAACTATTTTGCAATTAAAATAAAACCTATTATACAAAAAGGGAATTAGGGAAATTTTTCCTAATGTTTAGGTGGAACTTCTTTTCCTGCAGTTTGAAGCCTCCTCTGATTCCTTGGGCCTTTCCATACTACACTGTTATAGTGCTATTATTCAACTTTCAACATCCTGTGGAATTCTGGGTTTTGTGGTTTCCTGAGGCCAAAGAGCTCTCTGGCTGAGAGTTCTAAATACTCCTCTCTAAACTGCAAATCACAGGATTCCACAAGATAATGAAAGTGGAATAGTAGCACTGTAACAGCATAATGTGGAAAAGCCCTTAATCTCTTAAGCAGCAAAAAACAAGCTTGCTCCATCTTTTACATGACATCCTTTCAAATAGGAACTTCACAAAAGTTCCTTTTGATGAACTACAAAATCCCAAATCCCAGGTAGTATGATTACTGACTGGGGAATTCTGAGAGTTATAGTCTTAAAAAACAATGTTTTCGAACTCTGGGTAAGCTTTTATCTCATCAGAGTAGACTCAGTTAATTATTGCTGTTGTGTGCCTTTGAATCATTTCCAACTTATGGTGATCCTCAGACAAACTTACCACTAGATTTCCTGGGGCTGAGTGTGTGTGATCTGCCCAAGGTCACCTAGTGGCTTTCCATGGCTGAAAAGCTCAAATCTTGCCTCTGGTACAAACTCACCTGGCCATCTTAGGGAAACTTTCTTCCTTAAATTTCACCCACCACCACCAATATACAACATGGGAATTATGACATTGGCCATTTCTGCCCTGCACGGTTATAGTGCTATTATTCCACTTTCAGCATCTTGTGGAATTCTGGGGTTTGTCCTCTAGGTCTCTCCTCAGTTCTTTCTCGTCCGCCGCCGCGTACGGAAGGTTCTTTAGTTTGTTCCTCTCACGTCGTGCTTGGCTTGCTGTTTTTTCACGGTTTTACGGACTTTCGGACTGTCTTTGACCTCTCTTTCGGACTCCCCCTTCGGTTTTCGTCTTTTTGGATTTCGGAGTTTGGCGTTTCTTCGTCTTATGTCCGCGCTCTTTAAGAAGTGCGTGTCCTGCGGCCGCAAGGTTGCCCTCAACGACGGCCATAAGGAGTGTCTCTTCTGTTTGGGCGAGTCCCACAACATCCGGACTTGCCCAATTTGCAGGGATTTTACTCCCCAAACTCTTCGCAACCGCTCCGCGAGACTCAAATCTTATTGTTGGGAACAGTCTCTGCGGGCGATAGACGAGACCTCCACTTCCAAGATGGCCGACAAGAAGACGACCACGCCATCGACGGTATCGGCGGCTGCCGTTCCGTCCACCTCGTCGGTATCGGGCTCGGTACCGGCGAAAACGCCGATCTCGGCGTTACCGAGGATCCCGAAGCTGTCGGCGGCTGCCAAGTCAGCGAAAGGATCCTCGACGGCGAGGAAGGCTGAGGCTCCCCTTACGGAGACGCCTGCAAAAAAGCGCCCTGCTCCGGACGGAGGCAAGGGCAAGGAGAAGGAGAAGAAGAAGAAGAAGAAGGAAAAGAAGCGCTCCCCGGCTGGGGACGCTCAACCTCCTACTCCTCCTCCTACTCAGCAGCCTTCCAAAGGGCGAGGCGAGTCCGTCGACCTCTCGGAGGATGAGATCGAGGACGTTCCCCAACAGCGCCCGGACTCGCCTGTGGCAGACCCTCCAACCCTGGTGGAGGAGCGCCACCGCCCTCTTAGCCGTCGCAGGTCGGCCGACCTGCAGCAGAGAGAGCCCTCTGCTTCTCCGGAGCGGCGTTCGACCTCCTTCAGGTCCCGGTCCCGCTCTTCCGAGCGTCCGGTGGCCTCGCCGCCTCCGAGGGAGACAAGAGAGGAACAACCTCGCTCGTCTGCCTCCAGATACACCTCGGCGTCCTACGTGGCCA
The DNA here is from genome assembly GCA_948474755.1 of Ctenosaura bakeri. NCBI lineage: Eukaryota > Metazoa > Chordata > Lepidosauria > Squamata > Iguanidae > Ctenosaura > Ctenosaura bakeri. The sequence continues at coordinate 1,390,487 of CAOLHI010000381.1, read as the reverse complement.
GGTACGCGAGGGAATCTCAATGGAGAGAGCGCCCGGCCTCCTATCGGTCGCATTCGCCATCGTACCGGGATCGGTACCATCGTGGCCCGAGTCATTGGGAGACCTTCCGGAGGTCCCGGTCACCTCGTCGACAGCGCGAATCGCGCTCGCCTAGAGGGGACGAGGCTCGGTACCGTCGACGCCGAAGCCGATCTCCGTCGGACCGCCGCTCCTTCAGCCGCTCTCCCTCCCCTCGATATCATAGGGCGAGGGAGCCTTCACCACGGTATCGGGCGATATCGCCACCTCCTAGGGTCACGGCAACGGCGACGCGCCCTACGGAGTCGGTGGTGACTGAGCGGGCTACGACGACGTCAGCCTGCCAGACTACCCCGGTCACCACCAAGAGGGTGAAGTCAGTGGTCAGCCATCCCAAGCGGGACGCTGCTGCTACCACCGCCCCGGCTGCGGAGAAGCCTAGGAAGGCAACACCTGCGGCGACTACGAAGGAGCCGGAGAGCGAGCGGCGAGAGGACTCACCGAGCTCGGAGTCGTACGACTCGAGTGCGGAGTCTGAGGTGTCTGAGGCGGCCTCCCAGGAGTCTCCTCCGTTGGGATTCGGGGACCCGATCCCAGATTCTGCTCCAGAGGACGTCCACCAGTTCTCTGCGATGCTGCTCCGCATGGCCACTACCCTCGGCCTTAAGATCGCCGATGCGGAGCCGGAGGATGACGATCCAGCCTTCTCCGTTTTCGAGGAGAAGCGACCTTCCACGGCCCCGCTGCCTCTCCTGCCCCGGGTATCCAGACTGGTGAAGGCCGCCTGGGATAGACCGGCCTCGGCTCAGCCGATACCGCAGCGGTTAGAACACCTCTACAGGGTGCAGAAGGATAACGCCGGTTATCTATTTAATCACCCTGCACCGAACTCTGTGGTCGTCGAGTCCGCGCAGACGAAAGGCTCCGGCAGGCAACACACCACCCCGCCGGACAAAGAGGGCAGGAAGTTGGACGCCTACGCAAGGAGGTTCTATTCGGCTGCCTCCTTGCAGATCAGGCTGTCCAACACTCAGGCTTGCCTCGCGGCATACCTGAAGAAAGTGCTCGATCGCAGTCGACGACACCTGTTACCAGTACAAGGTGCTGCCGTTCGGACTCTCGACTGCCCCAAGGGTCTTCACCAAGTGCATGGCCCCGGTGGTATCCTACCTGCGGACGAAGGGCGCTTCCGTCTTCCCCTACCTCGACGATTGGCTGTTGGTGGCGTCCTGCAAACAGAGACTTTACCACGACGTCCACATGACGTTGTCACTCCTGACCCGCCTTGGTCTACGAGTGAATCCGAAGAAGTTCCACCTCGAGCCGGCGAGGATCTTGGACTTCATCGGGGCGACGCTCGACTCGACCTCCGCCAGGGCGTACCTACCAGAGTCTCGAGCACAAACCTTGATCCGGGCCGCCGCTCACGCTCGTACGGCCCCGACGTTATCTGCGAGAAGCGTCCAGCAGCTCTTGGGCTACATGGCTGCGACGACCGCTGTGACATATCTCGCCAGGCTGAGAGCAAGACCTCTTCAACACTGGTTCGTCCGCATATTCGACCCCCTGCGAGACGAACAGACACTCCGACTGCAGCTGCCGGGAGACGTCCGCTCATCCCTCCGATGGTGGCAGTCGCGACGCAATCTCATGTCAGGGATGCCTTTCCAACAGCCGACACCGAAGGTGACGGTAACGACCGACGCCTCCCTGTATGGATGGGGTGCCCACTGCGGCGATCTCAGAGTCCGCGACAGATGGACCGACGACGAGACCGCTCTCCATATCAACGCGCTGGAGCTGCTCGCCGTCTGGAAAGCCCTACGGGCGTTCCGCCATGCCGTGGCGGGGCGCACGGTCCTGATTCTGACGGACAACACCACCGCCGTCTGCTACATCAACAGACAAGGTGGGACTCATTCCACGACCCTGCTCGACATCGCGCTCGACCTGTGGGAATGGTGCATTCGCCTGCACACGCATCCCGTGGCGGTTCACCTGGCCGGGCAGGAGAACACCACGGCAGACGCCCTCAGCAGGGACACCTCATCCCATCACGAATGGTCTCTCTCCGGAGAGGCGTTCAGACTGATTCGGGACCGCTGGGGCGAACCATCGATCGACCTCTTCGCGACCAGGGAAAACGCGAAGTGTCGCCGATTCTGTTCCAGAGCGGGCCACGATCGTGCCTCCATCGGGGACGCTTTCCAGTTTCCGTGGACCGGGGAACTCCTCTACGCGTTCCCGCCGTTCCCGCTGCTCGGCCGGACGATATCGAAGATCCTCGCCGACCGAGCCGACGCGATCCTGGTAGCCCCGTACTGGCCGAGGCAACATTGGTTCGCACCCCTGCTACAAGCCGCGCGAGACGACCTGCTCCGGTTGCCACCGACACCGGACCTGCTCTCCCACTCCGGCGGCCGAGTCCTCCATCCGGACCTGCCACGCCTGGCCCTCCATGCCTGGAGGATATCGCACTAGACGATCCCGTGCTCGGTACCGTCCTCGTCGCGGCCAGGAAGGAATCCACCCGTCGCAACTATCAATACAAGTGGCGACGCTTCCTGACCTTCGCTAACGAGAGGAGTGAGCCGGTATCGCCCGCGGGGCTCTCGACCGTCCTGCACTTCCTCCTGCACCTCCGGCAACAGGGCCTGGCGTTTCCATCCCTGAAGGTGTATCTCTCCGCGATCGTGGCATACCAACCGCCACGATCTGCTCCTCGGCCTTCTTCAGGAACGATACCGTTAAGCGGTTCCTGAAAGGACTTCATCATCTCTACCCGCCGGTATCGCCGCCGCTACCGCCGTGGTCCCTCTCGCTGGTGCTCTCGCAGCTGACGAAGCCGCCCTTCGAGCCAATGGCGACCTCGGATGACAGGCTCCTGACAATGAAAACTGCCTTCCTGGTAGCGGTGACCTCAGCGAGGCGAGCGGGTGAGATCCAGCTCTTCGTTCCGATGAGCCCTTCACGGTCTTCCACAGGGACAAGGTGGTCCTGAGACCTGACATCTCGTTCCTGCCAAAGGTGGTGTCCAGTTTCCATCTCAACCAGGACATCATCCTGCCTGCCTTCTTCCCGAACCCGACGACACCGTTGGAGCGGTCCCTCCACTCCCTGGACGTGCGTCGGGCATTGGCTTTCTACAAGGACAGGACTGCTTCCTTCCGACAGACGCCGCATCTCTTTGTTTGCTATGGGCGACGTCGGAAGGGCCTAAAAGTGTCCACCCAGCGCTTCTCCAAGTGGGTGGTGAGGACTATTGAACTGGCGTATGAGCTCGCGAGGAAGCCTCCGCCAGTCCTGCTTCGAGCCCACTCCACCAGAGCTGTGGCTACTTCTGCGGCCCTCCTGCGAGGAGTTGACCTGCATGAACTCTGCCGTGTGGCGACCTGGTCCCAACCATCGACCTTCGTGCGCCACTACAGGCTCGACTGCCGGTCGCGCAGAGATGCCCGGTTTGGACGTGAGGTGTTGGCTTCCGTGCTGTAGGACCTGACCCGCCGTCCGACCGGTAAGCTACACAGTCTCCTAGTGTATGAAGGCACAGAGACCACGAAGAAGAAGAACAGGTTGCTTACCTGTAACTGTGGTTCTTCGAGTGGTCATCTGTGCCATCATACACACCCGCCCTTCCTCCCCTCTTTCTCAGGTCCCTGTAGGTTCTACGGCGGACGACAGAACTGAGGAGAGACCGTTGCTCGGCGGGAGGAGCATGCGCAGTACCGGCGTGGGGGAGGGGTTCCCGCCAAGCGAACAAGCTCTAGAAGTTTCCGAACGCTACCGCGCAGGCGCTAAAGCTCCTAGTGTATGATGGCACAGATGACCACTCGAAGAACCACAGTTACAGGTAAGCAACCTGTTCTTCAGCATCTTGTGGAATTCTGGGGTTTGTCCTCTAGTGAGGCCAAAGAGCTCTCTGGCTGAGAATTCTAAAGGCCCCTCCCTAAACTGCAAACCCCAGGATTCCATAGCATGTTGAAAGTGGAATAAGAGCACTGTAACAGTATAGGGCAGAAATGGCCAATGTCTTACTTTCTTGACCTTTCTTGACCTATTGTTAGGACAACTGAGATAATGCAAATATGGCAAGTTGTGATTACACAAAACCAGTAAATAGGATTATAGGAAAGAAAAGAGAGCTATGCCTTAAGAAATGTAGGAGTGTCTAAGTTGTAAAAGATCAAAGAGCAACAATTTGGGGTGGTAGAAAAAATATTATTTATGAGGAAGGGGGAAGAAAATAGATTTGGAGGATAAATAAGAAGAATTCTAGATGGTGGTGGGGGGTGGAATTTATGAGGATACACACCAGAATAGACTGAAATTGCATTTTTAAAAAGCAATCTTTAAATGCAATTTAATCTTTTCCAATGCAATTTAGGAGGGATGGGGTGAATGAGGACACTGCTTCCCCAGAGAGTCCCAGTTTGCCATGTAACAGCACATGTTGGCTTGCTCAGGGAGGAGGAGATCATCTCCTTTCTTGCCCTGTCCAGCCCCAGCTGGTCTTCCCCTTCTCCTGGGCACTTCCCCTCACCGCCCATCCAAGTGAAACAGAAGGAGAAGAAGCAACTGCCGCCATCTTGTGCAAGGGCAAAAGGTAGCATCAGCTCAGCTCTCTGCTGCCCACTGGAGGGAAGGAGGAGAGAACGGCCCAGCCGAGTTCATTCAAAACCATTAGCAACTTAATTGCTGCAACCTTTTTCGGCCCTCGTGCTCACGAGCGATGTGGGCCACACAAAATCCTTTGGTGGGCCATGTGTGGCCCCCGGACTGTATGTTGTGTAGGCCTGTTCTAACCTTTTTGCAGAAAATTTTTTAAAGACACTGGTATTGTTGTAGACAATGAACAGTAGTGTTATTGCACAGCTGAAGATGAAATATATGCTTTCTTAGTGCCAGGGTGTTTGTGTTATCGATAATGGTTTTGTCAATGGCCATTATTCATAATGCACAGCTGGTCCTCCACATTTGTGAGTCTGCCAGTTTCTTTGGCCCCTGCCCCCCACTAAGGTGCTTCTTTTACATGGGAACCTTTCCTCTTGGCAGATCCAATCAAGCTGCACAGCCATTTAAAAACTCACTTCTGGTCTCCTCCTCCTTCTCCACGAGCTGCTCCACAGCCAGCTATGGAGAGCTCGCAGCCCTTTTTTTCAGCACCACAAAATCTCTCCCAATGCCCTCCACACACCTAAGAAAGGAGATGGACGCGAGAGAAATATAGGGCCATCATGCCAACCTACCCCTTTCCTTTCCCTGACCTGGTTTGGACCCTGGGTATCCACTCTCCCCCACGGTACTTCGGTCCCCTTCCCACTGACGCACATACACATTTTGCTATTTGCAATTTTTCCACTTTTGTGAGCAACCTCTGCCCCAACCCTAGCAAATGTGGAGGGCCAACTGTTGTTACTGTCAGTACTTACTGCATTGTATTTCCCTCTGACTTCACTCTCTACACTCTGCACCCTTCCCTCACACCACATGTATACACACATCAGTGCACAGACAAATGTTCACGATAACACTTCATTTCTCTTAGGGGTGGAATCATGTGGACGTCTAGATGTTGTTGGACTGCAACTCCCAGGAGCCCTAGCTGGCATGACCAATAGTGAGGAATATTGAGAATTGCTTCTGGAGGGAATCTGCATGTTTCTTACCCTAATTCAGCCAGTGAATTGCCATATAATCCATGAAAGCTTATGTTTTAAGATGCCATGAGACTCTTTGGCCTAAGTCTTGTTGTGAGTCCTGACTGCAAGAGACCCATTAAATTAAGGGAACTTACACATGCATTGACTTAAGACTTTTTCCAGATGGATCCATTTTAGTGGTGGATGTTTGGTTTTGAGGTGTTTTTTTTCTCTCACTTTGTTTGCCATTCCTCTCTTTTCACGTCGTGATCTGTAATCTAAGAAGAATAATGCAGTCTCACTCTTTCACCTTACTTCACAGCTGTGCTCCATTTTCCTGTCCAGGAACACATAGGATTCCAGGTCTGTTCTTGCCGTATATGGACAGGATGAGGAAAATTTGCCAAACTTTTTTGAATCAGAAAACCTTTGAAGAATGGAAGTGAATAGGATTTTTATTTTTATTTTTTAACTAAGAGCCTCTGTAATTCTGTCGCCTCTGCTTTTGCAGCGACAGTAGCATAACCTCCAGTTCATTTACACACACTCCTCTGGAAATGGAAATGTAAACAAGCACAATATCATACAGTAAAAAAAAGCTATTTTGTAATAAAGACAACAAAGGGATAAGCCTACCTGTCTCTCTTGATGCTGCTTCTGAAAAGCTGACTCAGACTCAAGTCAGTTGGTGGGAGATGAAAGTAAATAGCTACTTGAGTCTGTTCCAGATTTCCCTGAGGTGGGAAAGTCTTCTCTCCAGAACAAGAGAAAATACAGGGAAATCTGATGAAGTAGCCTGCATATACAAATGCTTATACAACAAACCTCCTTCTCTCAGTCTCAAAGATGCTACAGGATCTTTGTATACTTAAACAGACTAGTGTGACTATATTTTTAAACACTACTGCTTTAGAAGAAAACCCATTTTGCCTTCTCTTGTCATGTTTCTGATGAAATAAATACCTTTTCTAAAATGTACACCTCTTTTTTCGTTTGTGTTTCCTATTACATATGTTTGTATTACAGAGCCAGTGTGGTATAGTGGTTTAAGCACTGGGCTACAACCCTGGGGATCAGGGTTTGATTTCTGCTCAGCCAAATCTCATGATAGGTTCCTTAGGGCTACCATATGTTGGAAACAACTTGAAAGCATGCAACAACAATATTTATGTGCATATGTGTATGGACCACTGAAATGGAGACTGCACTGTTCTGATTTCCTGTTCCTTTCACATTGAAAGAAAAGCTCTTCAAGCCCTAAATATCATGCTGGAAAAAAGAATAGGTCTGAGCAGAGCCCTTACAAAGCTACTAGGAATGCAGTGGGTCTACTTCAGTTTGGACCAGTATAGAATTCAGGCTTCTTTTGTTTTTTTCCTGTAACAGATAGCTTGGCAATTATTTCTGAAGTATGTCATTACAAATGGCTTTGCTTGCTGTTATATGTACATTTTCTTGTCCAACTGAGATCTAAGAGAATTGATCAAATATTTATTCCAGCCAGTAAAGAATATACAGTCAGTTAAACTCTTGATTTTTATAATAGTTTCTGGCACTGGGAAATGAAATTTGATTTTGAATATATTTTGTTGCCACTGCCCTCCAGTGACTAGGTATGCTCTGTCTTTGCATAGCAGTGGTACCTCTGCTCTGGACCAGGACAGAATTAGGAGGGAGAAATCTAGGATCCTAATCAATTGAATGAGCAGGGTGGTGGTGTCTGAGCACAAACACAGTAGGACTGGCTTTCTACATTTTGAAGTAAGTTCAGGAATACATGCAACCATCCACAGAGCCCTTTCTCAAGGCCATTAAGTCCAGATACTCAAATTACCTAGCTGCACCACTGACTCTGCATATTGTCTTATTTTTGGCTGCTGTGGAAGTCATGAGTTATAGCGGCATTCCCAGAGTAGATCAGGCTGCTCTCCATGAGATTCCCATGGATAAGAACGATTGTTAAGCCCTTTACATGTTTCAAAAAAGCTGAATAAAAGTAGTTGGTGTAATTAAATTAAATTTGGGCCTAAAATTCTAGAGAATGTAGAAGGGAAAAATAATTTATTGCTAACAGCTGAACCATATGTTCACTGAACTCTTCTAGCTGTTTGTTCAAGTAGCACATATAAAAGTTGGCCCTGTAAATTTTTTTGCCATGGTATCCAGGAAATTACTAACAGCCTGGTCACATCTAGGGCTGAAGGGATACATATACAGTATATAAAGTAAGGTGGCACAGCTGTACAGACCTCTGACAGGAGTTTCCTCCCCAAACTGTTCTACTGTCTGCTCACAGCTATCATACTGTTAGATGGACAAAAATATTACCATGCCTCCTTGAGAAATCGAACTATGGTCAGTGACTCCTTTTCTGAAAGGGATACCAGTCATGTACTTTTGCTGATTATGGCTATTGCCCAGAGCTTGGAAAAGTGTGTTTTGTTTTGTTTTGTTTTGTTTTGTTTTGTTTTGTTTTGTTTTTTGGAGTGTTGCTCCCACAAGCCTTAGCCAGTGTGGCCTATTCCCATGCTGGCTGAAAAATTCTTGGAGTAAAGTAATTTTTTCTAAGCTCCATTGCTGCTTTTGTACAAGTAAAGGGAGTGGCACCTAATCTATACAGTAAACAGTGCAACATACAACTTGAGCTTTGAATACTGCTCAAAATCTTTACAAATATATTTACAAAAGAAATATGTGTAACTCATTGTTCAGTGCAGTTTATATTTTTTCCAAACTTCACCCGTACTGGTAGAGTAAACAGAAATCAGACTTAACATATGAATTTGGATACATGAAGAAAAGTTTAATGATGCTGAGTACTAGATGCTAAGTAAGAAATGTTCTTTTAAACTATATTGTTAGTTTACTCCTGCTTCTTTTGCCATCTAAATTTATTAAAACATACCTAGATCTGTTAGATGTGATATATTTAACATATTCTTTGGCCAAAGAACAACATTTAAAGATAGGAAATCAGGAAAAATATTGAGCACATATGATTATGAGCAGACACTGATTCCTATGGACTTTTCAGATTGTAATTGTTTTTGCTTGTAGGTGCAATTCAATCCAAGTTATCAGTAGTGCTAGTTACATATGTTATGCTTTGGATCAAAAGACAGATAAAAGAGGTCATGTTACCAAGAACAGAATGATTTAGGGTTTTGTCCATACTATAGAAGGGAGCTGACATTAGACTTACAGTGAATAATTCTGAGCAGTTTTCTGTGCCATTAGCGGAACAAATTAAACTTTCACTGGTTGAATGCATATACCTAAACAGTGCAGTGTGGGAGGATTATCAGCCAGTTAGTCTTGTTGGTTTATTGGCAGCAGAGCAGATTTAAACTAAGTTTTCCCATGGCAGAAGTACTGTACTCAAAATTCCAGAAGTTGAACTAAGAAATTTATGAAGTGGTATGAAAGTAAATTACTGAAGAGTCATCAAAGTAAGCATGTTATTAATTGACAATTTATTGACTTCATCCCCAGTGCCAGTTAAAAAAAAAAAAAAGAGGATTAACTTACAGACTCTGCTTTGAAAGCTGTGTGAGGTCTTCTGTTTAAAATACTTGAGTTAAGCTGTAATTAATTACCTTAATTAAACAAATATTAGTAAAAAAACAAAGCATGCTTATGCTTATAGATCTAAAAAAGCAGTAGTCATGAGATCAGTGTAAATACCTAATCGAAAGTGTGAATCTGGATCTAGTTAGGACTGAATGCCTCAGTGACTATCTTTGATCTTCTGAGAAACTTGGGATTCATTCAAGTGAATCTTTTGCTGACAGCATTTGACTAATTGCCTTAAATTGTGTGATGTGCATGCTCCTGGTTGCTTATGGTTAATAGTGTATAACTTGTTTATACTGCTGAATGTGTAGTTCATGCTGGCAAATGTAGAAGTTCCTATAGCAGCAAAAATACAAAATTGATCTCCCAGCTCAGAAGTTAATATGACTTAATTGTATCAGAAACATCGATGGACAGAAGTTTACTTCATCAGCAAGACTGAGCTCCCAACTGAATCATTTACGAGACATGGGTGACACGGATAGCACTCCCTGTCAACCTGCAACTAAAGGAACACATCCCATGATTGCTTTATGTCGAGGCCCATGTTCACAGTCACCATTATTTTTTCTATATGGGAAGGATTCTGTATATGGGCAACAATATCTTGATGCCTCTACATGACACATTCATGTCTTATTTACTATGCATGTATTTTGCAAAGCTGAGAGAGCTTTGAACAATCTGCCACCAAACAGGAATAGGAAAGAATCTTGCCTGACAGCCCAGAGAGCCTCTGCCATTCAGATTTGGTGATACTGGGATAGATGGATCAGAGATTTGATTCAGTATAATGCAGCATTGTTGTTGTTGTGTGCCTTCAAGCTGTTTTCAGCCTTATCGTAGAGTTATCTAGGACTGAAGAGTATGTGACGTGCTCAAGATCATCCAGTGGTTTTCCATGGCCAGGTGGGAGAGTGAACCCTGGTCTCAAACCACTACACCATGTTGGTTTTCATAACGCAGCGTCCTGTGTCCTTATAGACATAAAGCTGTTATTACTTTGTAAGGATCTGAACCAGACCTGGCTTTTTTGGTTTGAAAATCACGACAAGGATATTAGGAGATTGCTAACTACATAAATTTTACTTTTATTGTCCTATGAGTTTATGGCTGGCATCCTATTGGGAATTTACAATGTTGTAAATGAACTATGATTGTGCAGTTTAGAATTGCAGTCTTGCACAAACATAATCCTTGGAGGGAAGTATTTTCATAGTTGCACCACTGAGATTATTGCACAAGTAGAGCAAGCAGCGTGGCTGATACACAACAATATGCAAAAAAACAGCACTTTGTGGGACAGGCTGTCTTTGCTCAGTGGGAGTGGAAGGAGAGGAGAGAATGGCCTCCAACAAAGCCATGGGGTGCTGGTAGTCTAGAACAGAGGGCTGTGGAAGATCATGACTGCACTGTGCCCAGCTGAAAAGAAAAATGTCTTCATCTTTTGCAGTTACAACCATTACATTCTTCAGAATGTCTCCCTCAGGGGAGTGGGGAAAGGAGAACTGCTTCACTTGCTCTCACTGAAATGTTTAGGACGGTCTTTCTGTATTTAGCCTGGTATTACAGAATCCAAATGAAGAGACAAAGCATTAGAAGCATTAATTACTTTAATTCTGGACTGTATGTAGCCATTGTTGCATGTTATTTATCTACATCTCATCCTTTCTCTAAAGAACTCAAGATGGCATATGGGGTTTTGCATATCTTACCTGTACAACAATCTCATGGAATAGGTTAGCGGTGGTGGTGGGGAGGTTCTAATAGTAATTCTGTGTAAAACCATAATCATATGTTTCTTCACCATGAAAAGAATCAAGCACTTTATAACTACCTGTTTGTGTATTTAGGGTCTAAATACTCTAAAGGGACCAGATCCTATCTGATTGTAGAAGCTGAATAGGGTAAGCTGTGGTTAGTACTTGGATGGGAGACTGCCAACAAATACCAAGTGCTGCAGGCTACATTTCAGAGGAAGAAACTAGCAAAACCAACTCCTAAGTATTTTGTGTCTAAGAAAACTCTATGAAATTCATGGTGTTGCCATAAGTTAACAGATGACTTTAAAGCCCTCCCCTCACATATTTGTATTTAGTTTCTATTTTTACTTTTTCCTTCTTTTGAGCTACCCTGAATGTCCAGATGCAAGGTCACTTGTAAGTTAATAAGTTGGCTTCCAATAATAAAAGGAACCCCATTCGGGGAGATTTTCCCTTCAGTTTCCGAATAAAGTACCTGAGACCATATTGTGTGGTTGTGCTAAGAGTGTTTTCATTTCATTTAGTCTGATTGCTGTAGGATTGAACTAAAATTATAAAACAATTTTACCTTCATTCTTTGGTGTATTTTTAAGTAGACCATACATGTAGTTTGACATTTTGTTACCCATCTCTTCTAATATTCTTAAGTTGCCATACTATTGAGAATCAGTGTAAATGGATTCTTGACAGGCAGTGTATTATGAAGCAGCAGCATTTTATGAGGAAGGTTTGGGGAGGGTTTTCTTCACCTGACATTTTGTGGTTTGGGCTCATAAAACTAGCAGAGGACTCTTTGCACAATTGTTAATAGGGTGAAGTAATGAATGTGGGGTGGGTGGGATAGAAGAGACAAACAGTTGTTAAGGGGGAGACATGTACACAGGAGCTTTATTAATAGATAAAAACAATGGGAAGTTGGTCATATTCTTTTGCTACATCTCATGCTATGAAACAAAGTCATGCTGTGAACATCAGAAAATTTATGTCAAGCTGTAGCTGTTGATTTCAACGACTTTTGAGCGGAGCGGGGGACGTGGTAGAAAAGGCTTTGCCTCTGCTTATTCAGGAAGGTGAGCTCAGAGCCTGGAACTTTAGTACAGAAAGCCAAATGCATCATGATTTTTGAGAGAAGGTCCCAAAACTTAATTTAGTTTATGTTATCATTAGTGGAGGAATTTTTTAAAAAATGCCTTGAGATAAACATTATTAGTTTTGGGTTTTTTTTTAAAACTCACATGAAGGTAGCTTATGTTACTGCAGTTGACACTGTTGCCCCCTAGTGGCACAAATTGTCTCTTTAAATGTTCTGCTATAGAAAACAAAAGGCTTAAAATTAAAGTGCTACCCTATTCATCTGCCCTCGCTTATTGATCTTCATTCTTATATAAGGTGACCCTGAGGGGCCTTTACATCCAATAGGAGCTGGGGGTTGGGGAGCTAAAATAGTGTCTTGCCTCTCCTATTGATCACCCCTTCTGCTTTGTCCAGTCTATATCTTAATAGGCTGCTGTGGAGATAACCTGTGCTTGCTTCTGTGCTTTCAGTTTCCTTGTCCAGGTACTTCATGGCAAATCTGCCTTCTCTCATCTCTTCCTTTTCCTCAGGTTTGCTTGTCTCAGTCATACTCCCCATTTAGTACATTTTTCTCATGAGCCTTAGGCCTGTACCTTACCTACTTATGGTCTAAGAGAGGAGCCCAGAAGCAGAGAGTCATATGACCAATTGAATCATTTTTCTTTCTTCCTTCCAGGAAGTCCAGAACAAATAGAGTAATGTAAACTATTTCTAACCATCTGTCAAAGTTGTCAGTGTGTTTGCAGCGTTTTTGGTCCACATTTAAGTTAAGTACTGATTGTAATGACATTTAGCCCTCGTTTGCTGGAAAGGTAATTGTTCAAATGGATTAACAATTAATTTGGTTTTCCCCCCGCAAGCTCTGGGCCTACCTCCAGAAGGTACTAACATGTTTACACTCAATCTAGCCAGAGGAAGCTATGCCTGAGCTGTAGGTGACATTGTGGTCCCGATGTAGGTGTGAGGCATGGTAGTCAGATCCCCATAGTCTCCTTTGGGAAAAAGAGGAGAAATGGAGCAAGATAATGTTCCAGGAGAAATTAATGTAATAGATTAAAGTCTTTTCTTCTGGACTGTATGGGTTGTAATGTCCAAACAAGACTGTTATGTTTAATCACACTTGAAGTTGTTGGTGGGAATTTAGTCTCTAGAAGGGAGGGACTAGAAAGAAGGAGAATGTTATTTCTCTGGCTCACTTCCCACGGGTACACAATCATAGATTTGAAACGCAAACTATTTCCTCTGATGAGCAGAAGTTGACAAACATTTTAGAAATAGCCTTCTGTTTTAAGTCAAATAAATTCATGCTTCTAGAGTTCTCCCCTTAAACCAACTTTCAAAGGAAAGGCAGTTGCAGTAAAAAGCTGCGAGCACAGTTACAGAGACATTGTGTAAACTGATTTTAATGTAGTATGTGTAAGTGTGAGCAGAATTGTAATCAGAGCTTGCAGAAGTAGATTAGAACTGCCAACAGTAGAGGGCTTTGAAGAACCAAGTTGATCTTATTGGTTTATTTTTGGATCAGAACTGCAGTTTGCAAGAATTATCAGCTTTTTCTTTCTGTGACTGCAACAGGTATTCAGCTGCAACTGCTAAGGTCCTATTCCAGAAGGCAGAGAAAATCCATCTGCCATAGCGGAAGTTCCTTATTAGTTCCAAATTATGGAGAAAACTGATCTCTTTTCAATTCTTAAGCTACTTCCATCTGTAATGAACCCTACAGTTCCTTCTGGTTGTCAGCTGGAGTGATAGCTATCAGCATAATCATCAGATATGCTTCATAGCTTTGACCTTCTTCAGCCCTGAATAGGGCAGTGTCTGTTCCTTGAGGTAATAACATGACACAGATTTTCTTTTCTTTCTCTGCACCGGAAATCCACATTAGTCTGGCCATGTGAGGTTGTGATTTAGTCACAGTACACTTCTGTAACTCAGAATAAGCATATCTTCCTAGCTTTTTCTTGTTTATAAGTAAAACGTTTTACATTTTTAAAAATCTGGGTATTATTCTGGCTAGAGAAGAGACTGGAGCTTTAGTCACAAAAACTGGATCAGTGGCTCCTTATATCCTTAAAAGGGTCACTAAGTATATGTTAATACCATTTAGTCACATCCAAGAGTAGTTTTTTTTCCATTTTGCCCTGCCCCCACCCTCAACACATGCACACACTATGACTGTGAAAACATTTCAGATGCTATGGTTATCACTCCATATAGCCTTTAAATGTGGATGTGACACCGGGCCTAAGAAACAGTAATTCCTACTGTTTTAAGGCTAAATTAAGGCCAGCCAGTTTATAATGATTCTGAGTTAAGGCAATGAAGAAATGAGGAAATAAAAGGCTATCAGTGACTTCTACTCATATTGGTCATATATTGCTTCCTGTACCAGCAGAAGTATGCCTCTGTGTATCAGTTGCTGGCAAGCACCAGTCAGAGAATACAGTAGTCCTCATGTTTCGCTTGTGGGTTTTCCAGAACCATCTGGTTGGCTACTGTGGAAAGACAACGCTGGAGTAATTAGGCATTTACCTGTGCTAACATAACATGGAACTTTTGAAAATCTATAGGCTATATTTCAGAGGAGGGAACTGGCAAAACCACTTCTGAGTTTTCCTTGCCTAAGAAAACCTGTGAAATTCATGGGCTTGAGATTAGTTTACGACTGGCTTGAAGACACATAAACACTCGATTATTTGATCTGTCATGATGCATAATTGCATGCTGTGGTACCTGCTTGACTGTTGTCTTACTCAAACCTATGTCTTAATTACAGTGTGCTGTTAATGAGTGTTCTCTCCAGATACATGCATTAAATCTTATCTTCTCAGGTACCTGTGCAGAAGGGATCTTTGAATCTTGGTAACAGTGCATCCTGGCAAATTGGTCTTAATAATCAACAAACACCAGTTCTATTTCTCAGTGAATTTTATTTGAGGCACACAAGAATTATAAGTTATCATTTTAGGGCAGATCCAGTGAGAGGTTGTTAGAGTTCCATGAGAGATCATGATTGGGGGAAAAAAGCATTTTTGAACTGTAGATATAATTTTATTCAGAGATTCCATGAGATTAAAAATTACTTCAAGGTTCCTTCAAGTTTAAAAGATTGAGAAAGGGTGCTTGATGGAATAGGCTGTATGTAAGAACAATTCTGTATGATTATGTAAACATATGAACTCTTAATAGAGAAATAATTCACATATGTGCAATTGACAGTACAATTCACACATGGTGCAGTTGACACATATCAGAGTTTCATACTCTGCATATCAGTGCAGAATATGAAACAGAATAGCAGTCTGTAACATATGCATCAGTAGGGAGAATTTAGCTTAGAAATATGCACAAATATGTTTTTTGCCTTAAAATATCCTAAAAGGTCCTGTAAGAACCCCAGAAAGCACCAGAACATGCTCCAATGTCCCCTAGAGGGAGTCAGTGAATTTTGGGGGCAAAAAATGTTTTTTCCCCCTCTTTGGCAGAACAGATGCAGTGGGTACAGTCCTCCAAGGTCTCCTGGAGTTCTATTTCTTTATTTCTAATGTAGTCCCCAGTCTTTGATAGTGGGCCATCCCTGATCTAGATTAACCCAACTCATATATTGGCTTTGGTTAATGATATTCTTCATAGGATAGTCCTAAATTTAATCAAGATACTAGAGCTTGGAAAGAAGAATATATATATAATGACATGATGAAATTATCTGTCCGTAAGTGGGTGCTAGTAGCATTAGTAGGATTATGCTAAACTCAGCATTGTAAGCAGCAGAGGTATATCTTTGGAATGGGTTGTCTTCAGTACATACTGTGCATATGCTGAGTGTTTTCATCATTGCTTGAATGGTGGGTCTCAAGCTTCTTAAAGCTTCTGTTTTGAGGCTTTCTGCTTTTCTGCTTCTGCTTAAAGAACTATTTTTGGCAGTAGCCAATTACATTAGCTTCCAAACCTGGATCTACTATTCTTTCCTGTGAGGTTCCTAGTTGCTGCATTTGGTTTTTCTAGGCTTTTCTTATTTATCTGGTGATGCCACTATCAGTCCTCCATGGGAAGCCATATGGGGCAGTTCTCATCATCTTCTAAACATACGCATATACAAACAGAACTGATGCAACATGTCAGTCAAGTTCTTGAGAGTCCAGCAGCCTACCAACATGGTTTTTCCTTACCTCTGTCAAGATTAGCAGGGTCTGGCTCCTCTGAGCATGAGCAGAGTTTGAACTGTGAAGCAAGCCTTCGTGGCAGCAGAGGTTCCCAGTGAAGCATCTACCAAGCAGATTTACATGTTGAGGCTGATTCAGTTGGAATGGTGATGTAGAGGGAAAAGATGTATATGCCATTACTTAAATCAGAGCTTTCCAGACGGTGTACCACAACATGTTAGTGTGTTTCCTGAAGTGTGTAGGTGTGTTGCCTACTGTCTTGGAAGTGTATGTTATTATTTATAAATAATATATTTTTAAAAATATATGAAAGGTTTTCATAAAATATGCTGTGTCCCCATACATTTTGTTCTTAGAATTCATGTACATGTCTGTCCCTTATAAGGGGTTAGTTTAACCTCCAGTTTGCTAGTAAAACTGAATTACTGTGTCGTGAAATGATGCATGTCTAAAGAAGTGTATCACTAACATGAAAAGTTTGGAAAGCTCTGGCTTAAATAGTCTGATCTTGGAAGCTAAGCATGGTCAGCTCTGCTTGATAATTAGGTGGGAGACTGCTAAGGAATGCCAGGTGCTATAGGCTGTATTTAAGAAGAAGGAACTAGCAAAACCACCTCTGAGTATTCCTTGCCTGAGAAAACCCTATGAAATTTATGAAGTCACCATAAGTTTACACAAACAGTCCAGTTTGTATTTTCCCCATAGCTGATTTTTAAAAAATGATTTTTTCAGTGGAAGATCTCCAGTGCTTCATCTGGTATGATATTAAGGATTCTTTAGATGATAGTGGATGATAGTGACAAAGTAAAGAGGTAAAGTTATTTTATACAGTATGCCTAGTTAGTGTAGCAGTAAAATTCCATGTTCAGACATGGATGATATAAAGGAAGATTTGAGTATTATTAATAAAGATTAAATACTTCATTCTTGCTCTGTATACCTATCTTTGCTCCACTTATTAATTAATGAGTACGGTGTCAATTTAAGTAAGAGCATTTAAACAACTGGTTATATAACTTCTGTGGGGCACTACATATGTTCTGTTGATTTCAATGTATTGGGACTTGCTTGCATTTTTTATGGATAAGACATAGATTAATCAAATCAATCATAGCTAGAGCTGATTCATAAATTTGGTAGTTACTGAGTGTGCATTATATGCACAGATTAGATGAGATTGAAAAAAATGTTGATCTTATCTCTTAACAAATTAACAGGGTTGGTTTTAAATCATTCTGTAGATCAGTTTTGGAGACTCTGACGTATATAAAATAACACAATAAGAAATACGGGAAAGAAATGCACTACAGTGGCTGCTGCTAGGAACATGCTAACTACATCAGGATAACATCATGACTGAGACAGAAATGAAGATGTGAAACTGCCAATTTATTGCTGAAAGGAAAATCTTACACAGTCTGGAGGCACAGTTGGACACTGGGTGGTCTTAAGAATGATTCTTCAGTGGCATTTTAAAAGAAGGCTGTTCAGTAGGCCATAACCTTAAGGTTTTATATTTGCTACTTTCTGACTAACAGCTGTATATGTTTTTTTTCATTGAGAAGATACAGGGAGGTTTTCTGAACAAAAAATTAAGGTAACTATAGTATAGTTACTATTTTTGTTAAACGTTACTGCCCCCATATGGACATAGTAAGGAACATATGGTAAAAGTGTAGGTAAAACATTTCATATGTTGTATAACTTTTTATTTAAAATTGTTTTAATCCAGTCAGCCAACAAGATGCTTTGAATTAATTAGTATTTAAATAAATTGGAATTGTTTTCACAGGGTTCCCACTTGTTGGGCTGTTTAAAATATTAGGGTCTTTTCTTGTCAAAAGCTATTGATCTGGCCTGATTTGCACCTGCATTTAATACTTCAGTTTAGTTTATCTTTTTTTGTGCATTTAAATTTTCTATCATTTTACCTTTCTGAGGGTAAACTTCCTGAGCCATGGATGTTGAGATGTTTCTTTAGAACACTAAAATATTTGTGATTACATCTGCAAAACAAAACTGCATCTTAGGACTTCCCATCATTTTCTGGGATTTCAAGGACTGTTGTAAAATTTCAAGGCTTGGAATGGTTGGTTTTAGTTTTTTAAAAACAAAACAAAACTATGAGTCCTAAATGCTGCTGTTATTCTTTACTGGAGTAGACTCACTCAATCAGTGAGATTTACCTATGTGTTGACTTACCATTCAGCAATTGATTGAATAGTTCTAGGCCAACAGGATGCCAGCCTGTATATATAGATTTAATAACCTTAAAATTTACTGGTGCTGCCACAGCATGTGTTTAAATGGAGGACTGAGAAACAATTCTTACTCCTTTTTATCAATCAGAAAAGTTGTGTGGGAGGTCAAGTGTTTTTTTATTTATTCCAGATAGTTTATTCACTGATTTGTTTTACTTTCTCAGAAGGTTCTGCATGGAAAGGATGTTTACAAGAAAAAAACAACAGGATTATACACAGTGTGCCTGCTTGGATCCAGTTTATTTCATGTGCTCTGGGATAGTTTTGTCTTTTCAACTGCTTAGCTACATACCCAAAGATAAAAACTGAAATGCACTTCAAGATCCGTACATAACTATCAAATTGATTATTTGTCCTTGTACTTTACTGTGAGATCCAGCAATGATTCATTTCAGATTAGTTAGTCTGAGCAAACTCGTACATCTTTATGCAGCTTGTCTTCTTTTCACATATGGCTGAAGATTTTGAGCCTCAGAACAAAGAACTGAGGCACGCAATTTCAGTAAACTATAATAGAGGGTGTGAATTTATGCAGACTCTTTTTTTTCTCTTATTTACCCATGGGATATTTCATTTAACAATCTGATCCTATGCATGTTGTTTATTTGCATGAAGGCTTGCAACTTTTTTGAGTCAGTGAGTACATCCTGAGTTCTGAGAGAGTGTCACTGAAGTTGTCAGAAAATGTCTGCCTATGGCAGGTTGCCCAAGCACAAAATGGTTGCAAAAGTGGATACAGCCAGTCATAAAGCACCCATTTCACAGCTAGGCAAAAAGAGAAGGTAAGAAGGTACTTGCATTAACAGCTGATCAGAAGACAGAGATGCGGGGAGCAGTCCTGATGCCAGTAGTACAAACTCATTTCTTTCAACCAATATTCTCTTTAGGTTAGCCTTCTTGAAACTCTCACTGCTTCTCATCTATCTCAAATGCCTATCCAAATGCATAAATGCTCACTTTGTTTTTCATGGTCACCACTAAACACATCCTCTTGCAGATATTCACCAGAGACACAATACTTTCAAGACACACATGTGTAGCCACCCCTTTCCATACCCTTTCAGGCCTGTGCAGTCCCTTGAATCTCTCTCAGCAGTTCTCCCCAGCATAGCTGTGGGGTTCTCGAACTCACGTGTATTGCCCCTACACCAGCTTCAGAGTCTTAATTTCTTTCTCTGTCAGATCACCTTCAAAATTTCACTGTCCCCCCCCGCAAAGCTATTCCCTGCCTACCTGCCTGCCAAAGCACTGGACCCTAGCCAGCCACCAACCTTATATTTTCTTGATGCCTCTGAGTCCTTGTGGAGCAGTGGAATATTTAAAGGAACAAAAATTGCAATTGGCTGGAAGCTAGCAGTTTACTTTGAAGTCAGATATCTGCCAATTATTTTACAGAGATAAAGGGAGTCAAGCAAGAGCTATCCAGATCACCCTGGCTCTCCTCAAGAAACATGGATGCATAGGCAATGTGAAGATGTATTCTCTGAAGTTAACACAGTTTCTAAGTTTCTGAGTGTAGCCATATACAGAATATGCCTCACAGCAGAATAGGTATAAAGGTGAATGTGCATTCCAAGAGATGTCACTGGAAACTCTCAAAATAATCATCGTAGCTGCACATACTGCCTACTTTGAATGGTGAGCCACATGTAGCGCTATAACTTACTGACCACTGAGGTTTCAAAAAGATCGTCATTTTTATAGATTCCAGTCCCTGAAGTGGCCACTGAAGCATCCAGTCATATCTTAATACGAACAGACAATGTATTGTTTTAGAGACCAAGAGGACACTGAGTGAGTTAATTTCTATGTACATATATGTAGGATGGACTCAGAGTTACACATATTAATATGTGCATGAACAACAGTTGTATTAGAAAATCTAGTTAAACTTTCTCCAAAGAGAGACTTTGTGTAACCGTATAAAATCTAATAGAAAACTAGCCCCAGAAGGGCCCAGTTCCAAAATTAGTCATCTTGATGAAATCATAAAAAATGGCCAGCCATCTGTAAGATTATGTGTTGTGTAAATAAACATTGTGTTCTATCGTAATTATGAAGATTTTACATAATTTATGCAAAACATTTTTAACATCCAAAATAAGATTTATGTAATCATAAACGGACCTGTACATCTCAGAAATGACCATGAGAACTACTGTTCTTTGTAAGTATTTTTAAGAAGTACTGGAAATGATAGATAAAAATAGCGTAACTTATATATGTATGTATGTGTGTGTGTATGCACATACCTATACATACAGTGTGTGTATGTAAGTTTGTGTGTGTGTATGTATGTGTGTATATGTATATGTATATTCCTGGTAATTTAAATGCTAATTTTTATTTATATGTATATACACATACATACATACATATATATATATTGTGTATATTTAATCTTACATCATTTTTGAATTGTGATTCTCTTTAGTGTCTGGTGATTCCATTCTTGAGACCAGTTACCAAGGATTTTTAACACAAGAAGTGCACCATAAAGAAATTGATTATGTATTAGCTTCATTTTTTTTTATGCAACAGTCATGGTATGACGCCTATAGCACTATTAATACTTACATTACCCTCAGTAAACCTAGTGTGCATGCAGTGAGCAGTCTGCACAAGTTCCTTTAACATCCAATCTCATGTGTGCTCTGGAGAAGTGTAAAGTGTCTATTTGAAGGGATATACACAGTCATCCTCTTTTAGGACCTCCAAAGAAACCAAAGAGTTTTCATCTCAGACCACACTCACATCCATCATTCCACAAACGCCCACAACACAAAGATAATTGTGTGCTTCTGCCTGCCTTTGCATATCTAATCAAGTAGAGTCTGGCCCTTCGAAGTTTATGCCATAAGATTTTTTTTCAGTCTTTAAGGTATCATACAGTCTTTGTTTTTCTGCAATGGATTAAAATGGCTACCAGTCTGGAAACTGAATTATTACTTCCTAATACCAAACTGGGCCATTTTGGAGAATCATGTTCAGCTTGGGTTACTAACTTTTAATAAACTGAAAGTTTTCAACAGTAAATATGAACAGTAAATATGATAAAAGGTCCAGAATACACATCTGTAGATGAAGTAGCTATAAGATCAGCATATATTATTTACCTCTGAGAAGAGATTAAGGGAAAGGCATACTGACAGTCTTATAGGAATTCCAGAAAGGAAGACATTTTATTATTTTATTTTTTGCCATATTGGCTGATGCTAGAATGAAGATTTAATTTAAACAGTGGTAAAAATGTCCTGTCTTTGTGAATAGCTCAGTGCAGAACTATTTAATGAAATTCTGGGAACTCCTTGAGATGCATAAAAAGGGCTGGGAGTTTGGGAAAATATTTGGAATCTTTTCTGTTTAAAATTATTCTGGAGCAGATTTGAGTAGGTCTGCTGCCTTCAGTAAGATCCAGGCTATTAAGACTAAAAGGGTAGAAAGAAACTCTTGACTCTTTTTAATTGTAAATATTACATCACTTGACACAGTATCTCAAAAGGTGCTGCAGGTAAAAGACATTTTCTTTTCCTGTAAATCTGGTTGTTGTTTATTTCATGCACCTTTTTTACAAGTGTTTGAGTTCCTTTAATGCTTTGATTATGAATGCAGAGTGTTTTTCATATTACAGAGCCAATATTTGGCCAAACATATGTTTCATGGTGGATAATGCTATTGAGATCTTCTAGTTTTGGGACTCTATTTTACTTGCAGTAGCAGGAACATATCTCTCAGTATGAGTTTCTGGAAAGCACGAAGAGGAGGAATTATTGCGCTCATGTCCTGCCTGTGGGAATCTTATAGGCACCTCATTATCCATTCTGAAAACACTGCTGGACACAGCCAGCATGACTCTGTCTGTGCCCATACCCAGTGGGTATATTGGTATACCACCCTGGAGCCAAATATGTCCCTGTCAGTTCACAATAGATAGAAATAATAATAAAATCCTTGTAATAGTAAATCCAGTTAAATACAACATAGGAAGTTAATTGTAGAAACAAAATCAGCAACCAAAGAGTAGGTAAAGTGAAAGCTTTAAAAGCCTGGGAGAAAAAGGCCTTGTCCTCAGAAGTGGGATAAAAATAGATACCAAATAAGATTCCCTGGGTGAGAGATTTCCATAAAGGAGGTGTCACCTCCATAAAGTAAGCGCCATCACTAAAGCTGTCTCCTTGATTCCAGCCAGCTTCCTTTCAGATGGTGGGTACACCTGGAGGAGAGGCAGTACTGATGACCTGGGTGCATAGGCAGTGTGATAGGACAAGTGTAGCTTTACTAGTCTAAACCATTAAAAAAGGCACCACATTCTAAAGTATGCTCAGAATACGGAATACAAGACAGTCCGCCTTTTTAAAAGAATTGTAAGTGTAGAAAAATCACATATTAAGCATCAAATTCTCTATCTTTGTATGAAATATAAGAGCTAGTCAGAGAATCTATTACAATCCTCTTTTTACTAAATCATTTTTCTCAAGTTTATAATTGAAATTTAATTTAACCTTAATTTGTTCTCTCTCACTACTGAAAAACTGCTGTCCTGTTCCTTCAGTGTATTTTCCCTTAATCATAACGGTCCACAATCAAACATCCTCTTCCTCTCTTTCTTCTCCAGATCTCTGAGGGCTCCCCAGTTCTCCAAAGCATTTTGAAGGTGCACAAAAATACTTTGAGGAAAGAAATCCTTTGCATCAATATCTGATCTATTGATGGTACAGACATTGCTGCATCCACAGATTCAACCAGTCATGGCTCAGAAATATTCAAAATAAAGTTCCAAAAAGTGAACCATTGAATTGTTCACCATTTTATATAAGGGACACCATTTACTACACCATTGTTTATAATGAGACTTGAGGATCCATGGATTTTGGAATCCATGGAAGATCCTAGAACCAAACCCCATGGATACTGAGGGCCTGCAGTGCGTCTTCTTTCCAGTCTTGGCCATTGCAATTATTTAAGTGCCATTGTAACGCAGCCTAAGTGTCTAGACCTAAGTATTAGTCTAGTACCGTATCTTCAACAAATTCAACAAGTCTTACCCAAGTTGTTAAAGCAATTTTACTTCACATATATTGTGACGAACCTGATGGGAGGGGGTCCTGATAACAGAGCCTCCTTGGCAACTGAGAGTGTTTAAGCTGATCAGCTGGTGAAATGGAACCTTGGATAGCCCAGGAGAGGGGCTGGTGGAAAGAGGAAAATAACAGATTTTAACTGCCTGGGGAGTGATTAAAGGGGAGGGTGATTTGTGGTGTGTTTGGAGAGGTTGGAGATTTGAAGAGCTCTGTGGAGGAGAGCACGGAGAAATTGGGTGTATGAAAGATAGTGTGTTGCAGAACAGAGATAGAGACCCATGGATTAAGGAAAAATTTTTATTTGTCTCAGTGGGATCATTCCCAAAAGACTGAGCCCCGTCTCTTCATATTCACAGCAATTTATACATTTCCAGTGTAATCATCACATGTTCAAGAAAGAAAACAAATCTGTTATACATATAAGTTCCCACCAGAGTCTACAAATGTTGCAACTCTTCTGTAGCGCGGCCAAGGGCTAGCATGTCAAACTGTAGCAGAACCAAGATAGAGACCCACGGTTTTAGGAAAATTGTTTATTGTCTCAGTAGGATCATTCCCAAAGGACTGAGCCCCGCCCCTTTACATTCAAAGCAATTTATACATCTCCAGTGCAAATACATTACATGTTTAATATAAGAAACTGATTTGTTCCCACCAGTGTCTACAAAATGTTGTAAACCTTCTGTAACGCTGCCAATGGCTAGCACGTCAAACTAAACCGATAACATTCCATTATACAAGTTCCTTTGTCTTTCCTTCTAACACAGAGGGACTTCAATTGCAAAGGAAATTAACTGCTTTTTTCTCACACCCAGAGGTCATCTAGACTGACCCAAAACTGCACGTCTACCACAAAACCAAACCGATAACATTCCATTATACAAAGTTTCTTTGTCTTTCCTTCAAACACAGAGGGACTTCAATTGCAGAGGAAATTAACTGCTTTTCCCTCATACCCAGAGGTCATTTAGACTGACCCGAAACTGTCTCCACCACAAGTGAATGAATTGAAAAAGAGAGAGAGGGAGTGCTGTTTATAAACATTTCGATACAAGACACATTTAAAGCAACAGTGTTACAATAAATGTTTGAAGTTCTGTGTTCCTTAAAACAGTGTCACAGTCTTATTTTGAATCCTGAGATATACATGCTACCAATAATGACATCTTGACCTTAGTGCCAACAGTACCACAGTCTTGGAAAATATAAATCACTGCTGATCCTTACATCTGAGAGAAGGGCAGATTTAGGGAAGGCAGTAAAGGGGGAGAGTCCTGAAAGGAAGAAGCCAAGGGGGGAAAGAGTGAGGAAGGGACTGCGTTCTCAGAGAGGGAGAACTGAGGCAGACCCATTTGTCCTGGCCCTGGCTTGATTCAGAGATCTCCCTGGCTGTTCAGTTCTGATCACAAAGAGGTGTCAGGCTAGGCAGGCCTTGAGTGCGAGGCTTGGGTGCACCTTTCACACTTGGCACTGACAGGTGGTGGTGGTTTTTCCATCCGTGTGTTTTTAACAGATACACTGGCCATTTCTGCACCTTACCCTTTTCAGGTGTTGTCCTGGTGTCATCCCAGCAGTGCCTTTGCTGGGATGGGAATGTGTCCCCAACATTCCCCTCTGCACCTGGCCAATTGCCTGCAGATGAGTGCGCAAGCGACACATGCCTTCCTTTCTCAGTGTAACCGGCTTCTTCCTTGTGCTGCACTGGGAAAGGAAGCACCTACATTGTGCTTCCACCCTGTTCTGCATAGCCTCTAGTGACAGGAGCGTCCATTAATGGATTTTTTCCCCCATTAATGGAATATCCCACAGTCGCGATGGAAGGAGACATGTTGGCAATGGGGCAGTGACAACATCATGGGAAGGCATAACTCACAGATGACCAGCAACACATCCCCATTGTGAGACATCAACGTCATGTGGAAATGGCCGTGGTGAGTTATGATGGATTAAGGAAGGTGTGGTATTTCAGGACTGAGTTGCATCTACATGCAAATTTGTATAACTCTATTGATTGTTCTGTGTAAAAACAACTTTACAGGGGGAGGAATTTCATACACAGAAGTGGAGGCTAAGAGGTTAAGATTTCCCCCACTTGTCTCTTTTCTATTGCAGTAGCCCTTCCTCATAGATAACACATCTCTGTGTGAATTCTCATGCTCTGTTATTGATATTGCATCTGTTTATGTGACAAAGAAAATTTCTTTAGTACTTTAGAATATCCATGTGGTAAAATCTATGTTAAATATGTGAGTTTTGGAAGGAAGCAGGAATATCACATCTCCATTTTAGTTTAAAAGTAAAAAATATTAGTTATTCACAATAGATTTCTTGTGAACTATATAGGCTATATGCAGAAAGAATATTACTGGCACACGTACATATGGAAGAAGTTGTGCTGTTTATATGATTGTGTTGTATAGTTGCTTTAGCAATGACATGCACATGCACACAGACTTCATATTTTATAAAGAGCTATCCATTAACTTCCCCGTTATAGATTACAAACTAATTATTTTTAATGAACTCATGAAAAGTTTACAGGGCAACCATGTGGTTACAGTAGAACTTATGCAGTTTATGGGGTTTTCCCCTCCCCCTTTAAATGAATAAAAAGTATGCTTATCTGAGGAAGGAACTAGCAGAGAAAATCCTATGAAATTCATGGGGTCACCATAAGTCAACAGGCAGCTTAAAGGCACATAAACACACAAACATGCTTATCTGGATCCTGTTCTTAACTAAGTACTCCCTTAAAACTGCTAGCATTGAAAAATATTCTGTACAATGTAAAAAATCATGCAGGTTATACTGAATATTTCAACAAAAGAACTAGTTCCTTTTTATTTTTAAAAATTGATATTTTAATATAATTTTAAGGTTTTTCTCTCAACGTATAACATATATACGCCTGGTGGCGCAGTGATTAAATGCCAGTACTGCAAACCACGAGGTTGTGAGTTCGACCCTGCCGGGCTCCAAGGTTGACTCAGCCTTCCATCCTTTCTCAGGTCGGTAAAATGAGTACCCAGCTTGTTGGGGGCACGTATAGAAATGTTTCGAAATACATGCTATTTGTAAGTTGTTCGCCGCCTCGATCCATATGGAGAGACGGGATACAAATAAAAAAAATATTATATATATATACATATATATTAACATGTGGTTCTTCAGTCACACTTGTGGTCATATAAATTCCTTGCATGAAGACAAGTGAAGACAAGGAATGACAGACAAATTGACAACAAAGACTCTGTTTTAAATCTACATTTAATGAAGATTGTTGCAGCCTTGCCTTTAGAGCTTAGAAGGAACATGATGCAAGTATCAATATTATCTAAAATTCATTACTTTTGGAAGACATGATGGCAAAACAGCATTCCTTTTGAAAATGACATTAACAATATTGCTTTTCTGTTGTAATAAGTAGCAGTTACTTGTTATTTATAAAAGATTGTTTGAGGAGGAAACTTTGAGAAATTTTCCCTATTCTTAAAGGTTTTGAAATGACATTAAAAATTAAAAAGGAATGTGTTATTCAAAAGCAAATTCAAAAGCACTGAGAGTACAGTTATGAGTGGTTTCTGAGAAGTTTTTTTAAAAGATGAAGTAATACAAACATATTAACATTTTTAAAATAATATTTCAAGGCTGCTTGTATTACAATCCTGAACAGTTATTTCAAAATATTTCCTGTTTAATCTATAAGATTTATTAATAACTAAATGTGCTTAAGACATTTTAGAATGCATTTCAATAAATTTGACTGATTGTAATTATTAAAAAAGAAGAAACAGTTCATCTGACACCTGTCTCTAAAAATCTTCTCCAAATTTATGATGAGACTCTGATATAAGAGAGCTAATGGGAATCTTTTGCTAACTTCTAAGAGAGATGGATCAACTCTTCAGTTTTGGTATATTTACTGAATTAGAAACTATGTGACCATGACCTAGAATACTTTCATGTCTTAATCTTTTTGTGAAATATTCCCATGGAAATTTCTGAGAGCTTTGCTTTCAATAATACATATTTTGGTAGCTAGTGTGGAAATAGAAGAAACTTGCTAAGTCAGTGTTACAGGAAATGTTTGGTAGGCTTGCAGACCTCCTGGATGTTTAAACTTAGTTATTCTATTTTATCCTATCTGTGGTTTCAGAAGGGACTTAAAAAGGGAAGGACGGAATAGGTTTCCTTTCTATAGCACTGTATAGGCAGAGAATCACATCCCAACCTTACTTTTGAATCCCCCCAACACATGGCTTGCCAAGGAGGATGGATCTATGGCATTTGCTGTATTTTCTTTGTGATATGCTGCAGAGGTCCAAATAGTATCTGTGGACTTCTTCTTAATCTTACTGAGCAGTCAGTTAGGAAGCTGGCAGACTCTGCAAGGGGGCAGGATCCACTCCTAGGCAGACATTCCTAAGAAAGTTTTCTTTCTTGTCTGCCTGGAGAGCTTAAAACTGTTTTCCTTTCGTGAGCCCAGCCTGTCTGGCCTCCGCTGCTTTTGTAGTCCTCCCTTTCTTCTTTCATGTAATTTCAGGTAATACACTTTTTTTTAATAAAAACTGAATTTGTCTCTGTGGTTTATTCATTCTTTGTCACAGATTTAGGTGATTTTTGACACAAGACCAGATCGAGTTTAGTGAGAAACAGGACTATATGGCTGTCATCCCATTGCAGAGGTCCTCCTAAGGGACCTTGAGGGGTGAGGATGCCAACATATCTAGGTCAGGGGCTGTTGGATTTACCCCCTGCTAGTAGATAGTGGTGGTGGTGGTGTGTGGCCATGAATCAGCTGGGCAGCGGATTATCACTGGCCAGCAAGATCCATTGCTCCATACTGAGTCAAGCCTTTACAGCTCTAACTTAATATAGCTTCAGCCCATTTTACTTCCATCATATGTGTTGTTTACTGTTCTTAGAATTTACCACTTCTGTTGTCTTACTGTTTCTTATACTGTGCTTACCACTTCGAAATTGCAATGCACTGGAAGAGAAGTAACTGTCTCTTTTATGTACTTTCAAGATATGCAGATTGGTTGCTAATGAAGCTCTGTATGAGATCAACAATCCTTATTGCTTTTAAAAAAGTCTTCTATAGTAGTTTCCACTGCTGGAAGACCCAAGACCTGTTAATGTTAAAATGCAGCCTTTCTCTTTAGCTGTCAGAGATACTGAGATTAAAAAACACCAAACCTTGTTGTCCATGCTGTTTTTGTTCTTGCTTAATTTGAATGTGAACCCTACTTTCCCCCCAAGGAATTATATTCAAAGCAGTTCATAGAAGCATACAACCAAGAAGAAAATAACAATCAGCTAGGACATTTAGGGCATGGCAGAAGTACTGTTAGAAAATCTCCAGCAAACACTGTAAGCAGCTACTATTCCATGTGATTGGCAAATTAAATAAAGGAGTAAAAGAGAGGGAGGGATTAGAGAAAATGCAAACCTTTATACCTAATCAGTAGGTTGAATGGTGATCATGTAAGCAGACACAGGAAATAAGGAGAAGGAGGACTGGAGGGATAGAAGAACTATTCATTCTTTGACATAATGAGTTTACAACTGTGATGAGATACTGAACCTGAAATATCAGATGACCAGTGGAATTCATGGACAGAAAAGTATGGGTGGAAATGTAAAGCTGCTATCAGTGACTTAAAGGAGCCTTGGGATTTCATAGACCCAGCATGAAAAAACTGACTACAGGGGACCCAAGAGTTGAACTGTGAGGAATCCCAGCACTAAAAATGAAGCCTTGCCAGTAGAAACATTGATGAGCAGTAGTATAATTTTTGTTGTTTTTCTGTAGGAGCTGTGCTCTTGGCCAGTGTACAAGGATTAACAGTCAACATTGATCCAATTTTATATACTTGGCTTGTGTATCAGCCTCAGAAGCGAAGCAGCAGACCCATGCAGCAGGTAGGAAATACTGACAATTCATTGTATGTATTTTGTAAAAAGAACCACTCAAGAGTGCCATTACTTGAGATATGGGAATGTAGGTAGGTCCTTTTAGCTACTGCTTTTTGAATGCTTTAGAAAGAGAAGTGATTTGGCCACAATTTGTGGGAAAGAAAACAAACTTTTACAGTCTCACATCTCTCACACTTAAGGTGAAGGTTTAGTTGGGGGGAGGGTTCCAGTAGAAGAAACACTGCCTTCTATTTTATGTTGTATTTGGTAGCCGTGATGTTTGTTCTTATATTCATTTGATAATTAAAATTATTCTTGGAATTCTTTCTGTTTTAATCCACTGGTTTTAAGGATAAATCAATGCAAAACAGAAAGTAAAATTTACAGAAAGACTGATAAAAGTAGAAAAGGTATATTATATAATATTATTTTTCAGCCAATTAACCTCAAAGAGAAAGTTTATGCTGTTCTCAGAAGATGTACAGATATAACTTTTGGGGGAAAATGACATGGTTGAATGGCAGCCACAATGAATCATTCTCTAACTTTGTCTACTACCAACTGAGTGCACAGGCAGCATAGTTTAGAGTAGCGTTGCCTGCGTCTGCCTTCTAGAAGTATAAATTGGACACTTCTATCAGTTAATCACATCTGGAAGCTGGCAAATTGGGGAAGGTTGCTTTAGAGGATTCTTGGATATTGGTCTTGTATATTGCAAAAGATGTTTTGAAAGAGAAGATGTGAATCTCCCTGAAGTAAGGAAATGAAAATTAATGAAAGTGTCCCAACCCAAAACCTTAATACCAGTGTTGATCTTACGGGGACAGGTATAATAATGCAATCTTCATGCATCCCTTTTCAGCATCATGGCATCTGATGAAATAGACTAGCTTATATTAGATATTTCTTTTTTCTCAGTTTCAAGGGTGCTATAGGATCTCTTGACATCTTTTAAGAAGCATTATTATTACTATAACTTCAGTATAACAAGGGATGAGTTATTGTGTTACTATTCCAAGACTTTGTCTGCCTGAGATGGGCAAGGTAGTGGCTGTCCCCATCCATGTACAGAAGGTAACTAGATTCTCTCTGTCCAATCTTACTTCAACACTGGTGACAGAACAGCCTTTATACATTATTCAGATGACATTGTTTCTTCAACTACAGGAAACATTGTAGGTCAGTGCTTTGTTAAATTTCAGAATTTGGACCAATGTCCAAGAGGATTTGAGCTGGATTTTGATTCACCCCCCCCTTCTTAATTGTGGTATGGAAAGTACTTTAAAACTTGAGCCTAGGTTGGAATGTTCCCTAACTAAAAGGCTTTAGTGTTTTTAGTGTACTGTGCAACAGGAGTAGATAGTCCTTCAGGGGAGAGTATGGTACCTTGTAGTTCAATACAGGCAGTTTTTTTCATTCTTTGTCTGCTTCTTATTGGCTGTAGATGAAATAAACTCAGAATGCGGACATGTGGTTATCAATAAGAAGAAAACTTTACAAACAAGTCCAGACTTTTAGATACCTCTTTAATTTCCTAGGTTGATTTTTCAGTCAATGGACAATCTATTTTTTTTTATGAAACATGACTTTGTAAATAGTTCAATGTTTATTATAGTTAAACATAGTACCTTTGATTTCCTATCTAAAACAAAAAAATCATTAATGCGTTATTATAAAAAATGTTAATGTATTATCTACTTAATGTATTAATGTTTCGATGTAATATCTACTTTCATGGATTTGGCATGGGAATTATTCCTCTGTTAAGTGTTATAAAGGAAACAGAGTCCCTTCTGTTAGCTTGAATAAGACCAACAGTGCTTTGTCTCCTTCCCAGTCCTCCCCAGGACTCTCTGACTCTTACTATGGATTTGCTACCATGCTGAGAAGATAAAGAAGACCCACAAACCTAAACTATAAACCCTCTGAAAACTCCTAGCTTCTCAGTAACTAATAAGTTTTATATATCCCCTCATCACCATCAGATGTTGAGTAGTGCTCAAAGCTTGAAAACAGACTTACCAGATGTCAATAGATATAACCCAGATAATTGATTTTGACTGAGAGATGTTGACAGTTAAACAAAACAGCATAGATCTAGGCTTTGTGTGATTCTTTATATATATATATTGTTCTGGAAGCCACTTTGAAGGATTAAAGTCACTGGAAGTTGAAAGGGAGCATGAAGATACCTCAGAAAGTTATTATGTTAATAATGAATACATTGAATTTGGTTATTAATATATTTAAAGAAGACCTGTAAAGAGAATATGCTTAATTTTAGTATCTTTTCAATTGTTTTCAAGAATTTGTTTTAACAAAGTATTCCATGCAGTGCTTCGTTTTAAATAGTTCCAGAAGCAATTAAGTACAGACAAGTAATAAAGTGGATACTTGTGTAAAAGATAACTTTTGAACATTATTAAGGTAATTAAAATTACCTTCCTTTTTATGTCCCAATATCTGTGTTATGTTGGTCTACATCGAATGTTATTTGGAAAGAGAAATTATTATAGGAAAAATCGTTACATTCAAAAAAATGACAAAATGGGATAATTCCTACTTTTACCAGTGATACATTTAATTATAGTGAAAATTTATTTGCAGGTGAGAATTAAAATAAACTGAAACTTCATGCTTTTTTGCTAGTATTTTATAGTCGGAAAAAGTTAGAAATGGGATTGTTTTATGAATCCTAACCTTTTTGATATTAGCATGGAACAATGGAGAAGACGGCTGGAGTAGGTCTGAATATAAGTTTTCAGTATAACTTCAGTTAGGAGGATCATGCTTTCAAAATACAGCATATTGTTTTAAATATATGCTTTTCCCACTGCATGTAAAAGTATAGGCCAAATTGTGGTGGCTGTTACATATTTGGGTAAGGATCTATGTAGTTCCTGTTGCAACTGTGTGGTTACTGCTTTAGGGGCAGAGAGGATGTTTTTCCATATCCGCATTTGGCTTCCGCATGCATCTGAACATTTTTTTGTTTTGAGTAATGAACAATGTGAGCATTCAGTGGAAAAAAAAATGAAATCCATGACAAAGTTAGTGAATGCCTGCATAAATCTGCATAATATATTCTGCTTTTCTTCACTGGTTACTAGCAAAATATGGTACTACTTTGTTTTTCCTTTTAAAAGGATGTTTTAGCTCAATGTAAAGTTTGGGTTTATAATCTATATTGGCTATTATAATCTATTTTTTTCCAATTATTGTCCATTTATAATTGCTGTGTAGGTGGTATCTGAATGCTTGCTTAGCTGATAAAGCTGTATTCCCATTGGTACACAATCCCACAATTAGCCATATTAATAAATCTGATATGTTAATAATCTGATACATTGATAATTATAGACTAGCAACAATATCAGACAATTGCAGACAATAGCTTGGGTAGTAAAATAAGTTGCAATTTTGATACTATACTCTTTCTACACCTGAAAGGCATGTCTAGAGAGTTGAGGGGTTTGCTAGTATGAGACTGAGTGCAGGAAGAACCGAGAAAATGTCTTTGCATTGTCCTTCCATGAGTTAATTTATCTTGGAGGAGTCTATTCTCCAAAAAGGCCAAGAAAGGCACATTTGTTTTCCATCCATGGATGTCATTAGTTCCAACTGAGCATCTGCATGCTGGTGTTTGGTGTACAATTTCTCCCTTTCAATCTGTACATCCTGTATGCCTGTTTATTAATTATTGTATTTATTTATATTTATATCCCACTTTTCCTCCAAGGAGGTCATGGTCAAAATTTCCTCTTCTTCCACAATTTAATTCTTGTAACAAACTCTATGAAGTAGTTAAGTTGGGAGCACCCAAGGAGCTAATTGGCCGAGTGGAGATTTGAATCAGAATCTCCACAGTCCTGCTCAGATATTCTAGTCACTGTGTGACACCAGTCCATTTGACACCATTTGTGCTTCATTTTAATCTATCTAGACATAAATTTTCCTCATTCAACCATGGAGATCTTTAGTTTTTAGTAAAATCAGAATATAAAATAACTAGTGTTTATTCAGAGGAAAGGTCGAGTTAGGAGTTTTTGCTAAAATTTATTTCGAGGATCAGTCTAGTGCTTATTACATTCTAGTTGATTTTCCAAGAACTGCATATACTTTTAGCTGCATAAATCCCATTGACCTCAACAGATATAAAACCTCTTTCCCATCTTTGAAAATACACCTTGTAATGCTTGCTTTGTGGTTTTATGTTTCCCATAGCAATGCACTAAAAAGGTTAAATAAAACCCATGTAATTATTTTGTGTTCTGTACAGTCCTGTGACTGTTTAAAGGAAGAAGGGCAAAAGCATGTGTCCATATATCTTCTATATAACCATCTGGTCTACATCAAGACAATATTTGCTGTAAAAAAGAACAGTAGTGTTTTGGATTTGTTGGCGTCCTCTGAAATATATAGTTCTTTAGTGCAGATCACTTAGTAGACAGAAAAGCCCCCTTCACACATTACATAAAGGGAAGTCACATGTAGAACAGGGCTATAGGGCCATACCTCTGGCCTTCTCTGGGATGCTGAGGATCATCTTACCACTGCTTAGTTACAGATTACTTCAGCATGTCGTTGTATTCGTTTTTCTTAAAAGGAACTTTCTTCCAGAAGCCTCAGGGCAGACATCATGGTAAATCGTATAGAGAAGGTACATGATTTATTTAGCTGTGCTTGTAGAATGAGCTGAGCAGGAGTGACTAGGCAGCATGCTGCTTGATCCCAGTAAAGCAAAGTTCTACAGAACCCTGGTTTATTATCACGTTTGAACCAGCCCATTGTGTTTTGTTCAGGTTTAGCAGCCATCAATTAAACTGAAAAAAGAATTTGAAATGTTAGTTTTTCAATTATCTTGATTACAGTTCAGATGATATTAGTTTTCAAAGTATGCTGCAGATTTGAGTGTTACTGCTGGGGACAAAGAGGTGAATGAGGGATTTCTTTTTTCTGTCCTACCTGGCAAGGTAAGCTAACAGGGTTTGAGTATTCTGCACCTTGAGGTAGATGAAGATGGGTGCAATTTGAAGTTCTACCACAGACAGTGAAATATCTTGGGCCAGTCTTGAAGAACAGTATATAAGTGCAGGCAAACCAAGTGATCTGTTTTTGTTGCTGCAGTATTTGCATAGGGTTGTTCTCCCCACCCTCCTTTTTTCCTACTCATCCTACTGATCCTGAAGCTACCACACAGAATTGTGCCATTTACTGTTCTATGACGTGGCTCTGTAAATTAATTAAATTTCAGGATTTATGTTAGTCATAGATTTAGGTTTTGGATTCCTATCTTTGCAGACATTCTACAGATTCTTTATTGCAGACAACTTTTTGCTTTGTTTGCCTTCCATCAATTTTTTTACAGTCTTTTGGGGAAACTATTTTATTTAAAATGGAAATAATTATTTAAACTGCAGGCAGACCAAAACTAAGGCAACATTCAAACATTTTATGTTGAAAAACAAGCTGCACAATTAATTTCAGTAATGGTTAGGTAACATTTTCTGTAGGCAGGAATGAGTATATTGTATGTTTTTTTAAAGCACCTCTCATGAACATGAGATGCAATCACAATAACAATGACAAATATATTACATAGACATAATCTCCTAAAATAGTTCTTGATCCACTTTTATAATTTTGTGTTTGTTTTGTATTCTATAGATTTATGTGGCTCAAGCAAGGAAAATTATAAAATTAAAGAACATTTTATAACCAAAAATGAAATTGTATATTGTTATTTTTAGTGAAACATTCTAACACTTTGAAGCAGCTTTCTGACATCAGACGATTGTGTATAAATAGAATTGAATTACCTTCATGTGTTTCTGCAATTATTCAGGTACATTATTTTCTTGGAGATGAATGGGAAATTTTTGTGTTGATCATTGCTTTGTTACTTGCAGATTGTTCTGTCACCATGAGTTAATGCAAAGCAATCCTCTTTCTTGTATTTCTGCGTTACTGAAACAGCTTTCTGACCCAATTAGTATAGGCTACTGAACAATTTGTATCTATAATTCTTGTAAATATACTCAAATTGTTTAGTTTTCGTGTAGACTGCTAGACAAATGCAGTGTTCTGTAATGTTAACGTAGCTATGCAAAAGAGGTGATGAATCAGTGTAGCTTCTCTTGCAACACAATTTTTCTCATATTATCCAGATGTGTTGCAGTTGCCATTTGCCATTTTTCTCCAGCTGCAATTTCCTTGTGGGTTTGTGGCTATAGCCCAACATCTTGATCATTTTACATCCAGTTTAAGATTGATCTTTCATTTACTTTATAGCTATAGCCAGGACTGCCAAAAAGCTGGGAAAATTGTATTGGGTGTCATCAGCATCAGCTTTAAGCCTGGGTACAGTGAACAAAGATGAAACAGCTGCTCCATTGTCCCAATCAGCACTTGATAATATGGCTATAATTTTTTTCACCTATCTTTGGCTGTGATTATCTTTGTTTTCTCCCTCATTTTAAAATATAGTATACATGATTGATCCATCTCTACTATGACAGCAATGACTTCAAGCCATATTTTGTGTCAGCTAGTCACACTGTCTCAAACGTGTGTTTTTCAGGTTTCTTGTTTTCCTTCATATTTGGCGTACTACCGCTGTTGACAATAGTACATATAGTAGTTGGGAAGAGATAGCCATTTTTCCTTGTTAAAAACTTTAACAAGAGACTTTTGCATTTTTTAAGAACCAGAAATTTTGTTGAAGTATACTTCAGAATGCAAATAACTTTTGCAGACCTTAGCAGAAGGGATCACTTCTTTGTACTGGGCTCTGTCTGTGCTTACACTGTCCTTGGCTATGACAACAATATCCTTCAGTAGAACTGAAAGGATATAACTCTGGGTTGGAAATGATGTGGCCTTCCATTGTTGTTGAATGGCATTTCCCAGCTTACTATCCTTACTATGCTGCCTAGAGCTGCTGGGAATTGCAATACTACATAATCTGGAGGACAATGTAATTCCCACCCGGTGCTAACAAGTACAGCCATATTTTTCCATGAAACAGGGGCAGGTTACTTCCAGGGTTGGATGGCTACACCACCCTGCCACACTCATAACTTTTGATTTAAAGAAAAAAAATTGAAAAAATATTTTGATTCAGAATACTCCTTATACCTTCTGGGTAGTGGGGATGCAATTTTGATATGTTTTGGGCCTCCCTCGACTGTTTAGGCCCAGGAGAAATCTATAAAGGAGCAGTTTAGCTCCTTGTTAAATAAAAGTCACTCCTAGTTCTAAAACAGACCAAAAGTGTCAACCAATTGGCAAAAGTATACAAGGACTCCCCCCCCACAACTCCAGAGATGTGGAAGTATTTTCAAAATTCTTTTTTAAATTGGACTTTCCCAGAGGGTGGTGTATGTGATCAGCAAACCCACTTTCTCCACCCCTTTGAAGAAATGCGTAGTCTTCCCTCTGTACGTTTCTGCAGATTTGATGTCTTTGATTTGTAGGTCTTTTGGACACCCACACAAAAACTGTCACGAAGCAATATCCTCTTCATTATTATCATGCCCATGCTGTGCAGAGAGAGCTAAGGCTATAGGACAATGGCTTACCTAAGACCACTCTGTGGACAAGTTACCTTTTATGATGTTACACTGTGAGCGTTCTTATAGTGCTGTTCTCTGATGTCTTCTCATTTGATTTTTTGTTTCTAAAATGTATAAGGTTAGGGTTCTTTCACTGAAGAACATAATAGTTTTGCCACTTTTAAAACCATGGTCTTGGTTCCTTTGAAATTCTGATATACAGGCAAGTCTCAGTTTGCAATGGTGTTGCATTCATGGACTTACAATATGAATTGAAACTAATGTAAATGGGAGTGGGGGGCATTTCTGTGCTTCAATTGTTGCAACCACAGTCATCCTCCATCCAGATGTGTATAAGTTGCCAGTCTCCCATACTTGTGAGTCACAGAGACAATGAAGAAGAAAAGCAGATTGCTTACCTGTAACTATGGTTCTTTGGTCATCTATGAACTCACACAACCCACCCACGTCCGTTCTGCTGCTATGCTTGACTCCCTTGGTTGCTGGCCACTCTGGTGGACATGGAATTGAAGACGTTGAACAGGAACCATACTGAGTGATAATGGGGGGGTGGGGGGGGTCTTTAGCTTGAGAGACCTAGTGCTAGAAATTTCTGAATATGGCCTGCACAGGGCAAAGCATCTCATATATGTGAGTTCACAGATGACGACCCAAAGAACCATAGTTAAAAGTAAGCAACCTGCTTTTTCCATTTTTGATCCAAATTCCAGGCTATGCAGCCCTGTTAGAAAAAAATGATGGTGGTTCCAACCAGCTGTTTGGGAAGGAGACTAAGGCAGGGCTGGATTCTATTTTGCCTGCTCCTTTTTCCCTGCCTAAAGTGAATTGATACAATAGCTACTTTCTAACAATTTTCTTACCCAACTTGCTGTGCAAATATAGAGTTGAATCTAACAGTGCAGAAATTGACTTATCTTCAGAAGTTGTAATATGCCTTTTTAAGGCTCCTAATTATCTTTATTTTTTAATTACAAAAAGATGTCCAAAGCATCCTCTGTAATTGTAAGAACAAATGAAAGCAGCTTGCTTGCAAAAGCTGGCTATTAAAGTATTGCATCATTCCAGGTTTTAATTTTTAATTTGCTTTGGCATACTGTGTACTTTAGTTATGAAGACAAAGCCTTTTCCTGAAAACTTATGATGATGAGGTAACTGCTTATAATGCCTTTTCTGTGATATGAACTATCCTTTTTAATAGTCTGTTCATAGCCTTTGAATTACTCACTGTACCTTTCCCCCTCTGCTTCTGACAGTCTGGCTCTGTTTCTCTGGGGACGCCAGTAACAAGAAAAAAAGAAGATGAGGTGTCAATTGGAAGCACACCCTTGCCTAAGCAGCAATCAAATCAGGCCTCTGAATATGCCAGCAGCCCTGTCAAAACAAAAACTGTAACAGGTATGTTCTATTTTCAATTAAATCAGACCATTCTAGTACAACTTTTGCTTCTTGAAAATTGTGTACATTCCAGGAGGTTAATTTGCACAAATATAGCAGAACACATTTTCTCTGATCCTGTGGAAAGCTAAATTTGCAATTTGTAGTATTTAAAGGGTTAGATTCTCAATTCAGAGATGTCCTCTGTAGAAGATAAGATCACCTTTTTGTCACGAATTCCAGCTTGATTATAAAATTATTTAATACTTTTTAAAGAATTTTTAGTACAATAGAAGTTCATATCAAACATGTTTGTCCAAAAAGATAACAATGACAAATGCAATAGATCTTTGTTTTTTTAAGCACAAGTATCACATTAGTATAAGCAAAGGGAAATGCAATTTACTGGCAGGAAGTTGTCTGCAATCTGGGTTCAGCTCCCCCATCAGCTGTGAAGCCCACTGGACATATTGCTATGTTTCAGCCTCATCTGCTTGTCTTTCTGGTTTTTGGCTTATTGGACATATTTGTTGGAAATGTAATATTACACTAGGTGAAACTTGAGTCTGATCTGGTGGAACTCTTAGGATTTTCCCTTGTACGATTTTCCCATTACAGGGTTCTTGTAATACTTGTTGCTAACATGGATTTTTTACATTTGCCCTTTGGAGACAGAATTACTGAAACAGCCCTTTTGGTGTTGCCTAAATGGTAGCCAATGACTGTCTCCCACTCCTTTCCACATAAGAACATGACAACACCAGTTTGTTTTGGGGCAGTTCTGGATCGTGTGTCCTGCTGCCGTAGCTCAGCACTGAAGATTGTTGATGACAAGAAAGGTGATTTTAAACAGTCAACTTTTCGGACAGTATTAATTTAAAATTCTGCTGCTACCTGTCAGAACTTAAAACGAATGGAGTAAAGATAAGGGACTCGGTCCTGAAAAATCTTAGAAACAGAAATTACATCTTCTGTTCCTACAGAGGGCTTGAAATTTTGTTACACCCCTCTTTGAAAAGCAATGACAACTACAACTGTAATTGAAAAAGAAGGTGGGGGTGGGGAAAGATTATTTACTTGCAAAATAAAGAATGCCTAGTGTTTTATAAATAAACTAAAACACACAGCCACTGTCCTCAAAATAAATGGCTCTGCCTCTTCTGAATTCCCAGGTTTGTTTTTTTTTTAGCTGACATTTTCTTATTCCTCTGGTCTTTGGAGACAGCCAAAAGGTTATGTCATCTTTGGGTCAAGACCTACCCATTGCAAAATATTCCCCAGGCCTCTGTTTTCTTTACTGAGCATTCAGCAGAGCTCCGGAAATGTAACACGTTTTGAAATGCTGTAGAACATTGTTTCTAGTTCAGCCAAGGTTTTGTCTCATAAACTATTTTTAACATTTGCTCAGTATGTAACAACAGTGAAATATGTGTACAAAGTGATATAAGAACAGATTTTCTTATAGTTCTACTGCTTATAGCCATCAACAAACATAGATTTATCTACCCACTGTGTTCCTTAGTTATTGGTGTTGTTTGAGTCACTTAGCAACAATTTAAAGAAAAACTTAGAAAAAGGTATGTTAATCAGAAAAAGGAAAGTATTTCCTTCTGTTGAAAGGGATCCCAGATAATTGTAATCTCCAGTATCCTTGCATATAAACAGTTATCATTCCATGAGAAGAGTTTGCCAGGGGCACAACAGAAGGAGATAACATGTAGTACTGCCTAATGTATTCAAGTAAATGATACTTAATATGCATGAGGAAATCCTTCCCTTGGGAATTGTAGAAGGAAATAGAGGAAGCAGTTGATAATAATGGTAATTCCTTTTCTTATACAGTGTCATATGTGGCTTCTCTTCTTGTTGTTGTTGTTGTTGTGTACCTTTAAGTCGTTTCTGACTTATGGTGAACCTGAGGGGAAGCTATCATAGGGTTTCCTGTGGGCTTGAGGGAGTGTAACACTCCCAAGGTCACGCAGTAGGCTTGCATGGCCAAATGGGGAATGGAACCCTGGTCTCCAGGGTCATAGTCCAATGCTTAAAGCACTACACCATGCTGGCTCTCTGTGAGATGGTCTAATTGCCTAGAACATAGCACTTAGGTGGTTTTGAAGGCTAACTTGATTGTGTAAGATGATTTCTTCTGCATTTTCCGAGTATTTTCAAGCAACACCTAGTGGGGTTTTTGGAGCCATACATTGGTCAGACAATGTAATATGTGCAGTGAGTTCACTTCTTCTTTTCTTGCTCACCCCTCTTTTTTTTTTTTTTGTTCTTTGTCAGATCTTTTGGACCATAAGACCTAAATCTTATTGTTAGTTTCAAAATCCATTGAATGTGTTGTATAAATCTTATGTTAAAAAAAATAGCAAGATGTAAGTTCCTTTGATTCAGCAAGTCTGCTGTTTTTGAGATTAATAGTAGAGGATTCAGGCCTAAATCTGAGAGCAGGGACTGTCTCCTTATTGATCTTTGTCAGTTACTCTGGGATCTTTTTCTACTGAAGAACAGAATAGAAAAGTTTCTGTAATAGTATTAAAATAATTTTTGAAAACCAATAATGAATAACAAAAAACAATGACAAAGCTAATCCCCTCCCCTGCTGCCGTCCCCTTTTCTTTGTATGTAGTGTCCTATTTAGATTGTAAGCTTTAGGGAAGGAGCTGTCAAATCAATGATTTGTAAGTTGTCTTAGGAGCCTTCTTGGCTGCCAGGTGGTGCATAAATACTATCAACCCAATCCATCGATCATAAATACAGATCAGTCAAGAATCAGTATGAATAAAACTGAGAAACAAGCATTAAAATTAATTATAAAGTAACTAGAAATTCTAGGAGATTCAGTGCTGGACCATTGACGCTTCTTGTTTATTTATTTCTTGCTTAAAACCCAGCAAGTAAATATTATTAGAATGCAAAACTTTTATTTCTTAAAATGTTAGATGTGAGCAAGCTGAGAAGTAATTTGACATCACTGAAAAGCCTAAAATATGTAAATTGTACAGTTCTGTCCAGTTATTCAGGGCTATTGTTTGTGTTTGCCTGCTGTGCAGTGGTTGCTTGGAGAAGGATGCCATGTTAACAAGACATGAAAGAGGACAGTATTTTTATTTAAATCTGATCTTTCCCTTAAGAATTGCAGTGAAGGAAAAAAAAATCATATATACTTTACACATGCTGGGAGTAATCCATTGAAACAAACTCTGCCACACTGTGTAAAGATTCTGTTTTCATCCTGAGCTACAATAACTGACTACAATAAATTTTTCTTCCTTTTATTTAAGAACATTATTGTAATGTTTTCTTTTTTCTGCATCAGTATCTTTGTACTTGAAGATACTATGTTGGATGAAAAATAACAGTGATCCTGCACAAAATAGTGGAGCATTCATGAGCTCTAACACAAACCACTCAACAACTTGGTGTGAGGACTTTGGAACATACTTTGGAGGCAAAATTGCTTGGATTCATTCTGACTTGAATGCTGTAGTTGATACAGGTCCAGTGAATGTAATGTTGGCACCTGCTTGTCCTGTATTATTGGATATGTTTCAGTTTGTGAAGCCTTCCAGCTCCAAGGATGAATGGAGGAAATGGATTGTCTAGGTCCATTTCAATCTTGCTCCTGGCCTGGCTGTGGGATGGAGATAACTTTGGTTTTTTTTTTAATTTTTTAAATTTTTTATTGATTGTAAAAGAATAAAAACAGAACAACAAAAAAAGAAAAACACCATGCAGTGAAAAATGGAAATTTCAACAAAAACAAGCTTACATTATTGTTTCTCTTCAACTCCCTTACAATCATATACTTATTCAGCATATTCT
This sequence comes from Ctenosaura bakeri, assembly GCA_948474755.1. Classification (NCBI taxonomy): domain Eukaryota; kingdom Metazoa; phylum Chordata; class Lepidosauria; order Squamata; family Iguanidae; genus Ctenosaura; species Ctenosaura bakeri. The sequence goes on along the minus strand of CAOLHI010000381.1, from coordinate 1,348,220 downwards.
ATATCATACTGCTTACATACTTTTGTTACCTATATCTATACCTATATCTAGATCTCATTCTCATTATACTCATTATTATTATTATAATAATTTTATTCTTAATTCTATACTTTTCCATTACATTTAATCTATTACTACTACTAAATATGATCTTACTACTAAACATCTCACTTGCAATTTTTTTTGCATTCTTTTTATTTTTTATTATTTTTTATTATAGAAAAAAATTAAACAATACAAATCCAAATAAACAAAACACCACATAATTAACAAAAAAAGTGAATAAACCCACCCTCCAGAGCCAACTTTTTATTTATTCCACTTTCCAAAATTGCCATTCTTCTTGTGAAAGTGTAGCTTCTTCTTCGTGGTCTCTGTGCCTTCATACACTAGGAGCTTTAGCGCCTGCGCGGTAGCGTTCGGAAACTTCTAGAGCTTGTTCGCTTGGCGGGAACCCCTCCCCCATGCCGGTACTGCGCATGCTCCTCCCGCCGAGCAACGGTCTCTCCTCAGTTCTTTCTCGTCCGCCGTCGTGTACGGAAGGTTCTTCGGTTTGTTCCTCGACTTTGTGCTTGGCTTGCTGTTTTTTCACGGTTTTCTGACTTTTGGACTGTTTCTGACCTCTCCTTCGGACTTTCCATTTGGTTTTTTGTGATTTTTGGACTTTTCTGTTGGTGTTTCGTCTTATGTCCGTGCTCTTCAAAAAGTGCGTGTCCTGCGGGCGCAAAGTTGCCCTCAACGACGGCCATAAGGAGTGTCTCTTCTGCTTGGGTGAGTCCCACAACACTCGGACTTGCCCAATTTGCCGGGATTTTACTCCCCAGACTCTCCGCAACAGGTCCGCGAGACTTAAATCTTATTGTTGGGAGCAGTCTTTGAGGGCAATCGACGAGACCTCCACTTCCAAGATGGCCAAAAAGAAGACGACCACGCCATCGACGGTATCGGCGGCTGCCGTTCCGTCCACCTCGTCGGTATCGGGCTCGGTACCGACGAGAACGCCGATGTCGGCGTTACCAAGGATCCCTAAGCTCTCGGCGGCTGCCAAGTCAGCGAAAGGATCCTCGACGGCGAGGAAGGCTGAGGCTCCCGTCAAGGAGACGCCTGCTAAAAAGCGCCCTGCTCCGGACGGAGATAAGGGCAAGGAGAAGGAGAAGAAGAAGAAGAAGAAGGAGAAGAAGCGCTCCCTGGCTGGGGACGTTCAGCCTCCCACTCCTCCTCCGACTCTGCAGCCTTCCAAAGGGCGAGGCAAGTCCGTCGATCTCTCGGACGTTCCCCAAGAGCGCCCGGACTCGCCTGTGGTAGACCCTCCAACCCTGGTGGAGGAGCACCAGCGCCTTTCCAGCCGTCGCAGGTTGGCCGACCTGCAGCAGAGAGAGTCCTCTGCTTCTCCGGAGCGGCGTTCTACTTCTTTCAGGTCCCAGTCCCGCTCTTCGGAGCGTCCGGTGGCCTTGCCGCCTCCTAGGGAGACTAGAGAGGAACAACCTCGCTCGTATGCCTCCAGATACACCTCGACGTCCTACGTGGCCAGGTACGCGAGGGAATCTGAGTGGAGAGAGCGCCCGGCTTCTTACCGGTCACATTCTCCATCGTACCGGGATCGGTACCATCGTGACCCGAGACGCTGGGAGACCTTTCGGAGGTCCCGGTCACCTCGGAGACAGCGCGACTCACGCTCGCCTCGAGGAGAAGACCCTCGGTACTGTCGGCACCGAAGCCGTTCGCCGTCGGACTGCCGCTCCTTCAGCCGCTCTCCCTCGCCTCGATACCATAGGACAAGAGAGCCTTCGCCTCGATACTGAGCGGTATCGCCACCTCCCAGGTTTACGGCTACGGCGACGCGCCCTGCGGAGTCGGTGGTGACTGGACAGGCTATGACCACCGCGACCACAAAACACCACATAATTAACAAAAAAAGTGAATAAACCCACCCTCCAGAGCCAACTTTTTATTTATTCCACTTTCCAAAATTGCCATTCTTCTTGTGAAAGTGTAGCTTTACCATCTCTTATCAAAACTTTTTCCAAGAATATTTTCCAAATTTCTTCAAAATCATTCCCTTTTACAAAACCTTTCATAAATCTAATTCTACAAGTTAATTTATCATTAATTGCAATTTTCCACACTTCTTTATACCATTCCTCTATTTGAACTTTTTCATTTGTTTTCCATTTTTTTGCTATTATTAACCTCGCTGCAGTTAACAAATTTGTTATTAATTCCTTCATTACTTGAGTATACTCAACCTTATTATATATAGACAACAACCCTATATTTGGACATATTGGTATCTCAACTCCTATTATCTCTTATTTCTTTAAAAACCTTTTGCCAAAATTCCGTTATCCTATTACATTTCCACCACATATACATATATGTACCAATTTCTTGACATCCTCTCCAACATAATCTTGAATATTTCTCATCTATTTGATTTAATCTTACTGGACTCAAATACCATTTCCAAACTATTTTATAATAATTCTCTTTTATTCTTATCGATAATTTTTTTAAATGACGTTGTTTCCAAATTTTTTTCCATTCTTGTATATCTATAGTTTATGATGTCTCTTCCTCCCACATTTTTCTAAGGTAATCCTCTTCTTGTTCTTTTGCCAATATTTTATATATTTCACTCTTTAATATTTCATTTTCTTGCATATTTTCTCTTTGAATAATAATTTGTTCAAATTTAGTGTATTCTTTAAAATCTTTAACATATCTTTTCATACTCTTTGTCCATTGCTCTAACTGTATATAATTTAACCAAGATATTTTGGTTTCCTGCAATCTCTCTTTTATTCTATCTTTGTTAATCATTATTTTCATCCAATCTTTTAATCTATATATTTTTTGTTTTTTTATTTCTTTCTCTATTATTTCTCTTGGACTCTCCCTTTTCCACCTATACTGGCTGCCATAAGTATTATCTTTCTCCAATCTCTGTGTTGTGGCTGTTGGGAAGGGTCCTGTCTGAGTCCTGGGATGGAGGCATGATACTCGTGTTGTTTATTATATACATGACACCAGTGGGAGAGATTTGGACTACTGTGACACACTCTAAGTGGAGCTGCCTTTGGAAAGTAAAATTAGGAAGCTTTATTGTTGTTGTATGCCTTCAGGTTGTTTCTGACTTGTGGCGACATAAGGTGAACCTATCACAGGGTTTTCCAAGGCTGAGAGTATGTGATGCACCTAAGGTCACCCAGTGGGTTTCCAGGGCTGAGCAGGGAGTCAAACCCTGGTCGTAATCCAAGCCACTATACCATGCTTGCTCCTTGGAAAACTTTGGCAGATCCAAAATGCTGCAGCCAGAATGTTAACTGAGGCCAGTCACAACGTTGTTGAAACAGTTTCAACAATTTCATTTCCAAGCACAATTCAAAATGCTGGTCATGACATATGACTTAGGTCCACCCTATCTGAAAGATTACATCTTCCTGTACAAAACTGCCAGAATATTAAGACCCTCAGGGAAGAGCTTTTTCTCAGTCCCATCACCATCACCAGCAAATCTGGTGAGGACGTGGAAGAGAGCCTTCTCAGTGGCAGCTCCAACCTATAGAATTCCCTTCCATAGGAGGCTAGACCGATCCCTCCAGCTCTTCTTTTGCCAGTTGGTGAATACCTTTTCATTCAAACAGACTTTTAATGAGGAACTGCTGACAGGGAACTTTTTTTAAGGGGTGTGTGTGTGTGTGTGTGTGTGTGCTCTGTTTTTAACTTTGCTATGTTTTTGAATGTTTTTATCTTTTTTAATGTAATGGTTTTAATATGATGATATTTTATTGTATTTTAATTTTTGGTAGATTTTTAGCTGAGCTTGTTTTGGTTTTGTGAGCTGCCTTGGGTTCCACATCAGAGATAAGGCAGCATATGAATGAAATGAACAAATAAACTAAGATTTGGCTAGAAAAAGTTCTTGTAAATCCTATATTAGTAAATGAAATCATATAGGTCTACAAGTAAAAGAATTGTTTTTTAAAAATACATTATCTAGATGAGATGGAACTATATTTAGCTATAAATGTATAACAACAAATTTGGCTTGACATAAGGAGACACACAGAATTGGTCCATGTTACAGTTCCCAGCAAAATTTATGAACTGTTCAAAATGGTTTGAAGTGACAGATCAGAAATGTGATGGGATTTAGTCAAAAAGAAATTAGTAGGGAACCACATACTTCTGAATAAGCTTTTGGCAAAATTGAAGAACTTTGGCAATAGAAGATAATGAATACCCTTCAAATATTCATCCAGCCCAGGAATTCTGAGAATAGTTAAAGTAGTTTAGGAACCTAATTCTCAGTGCTGAACAATATGTGCTTATTTGGTTGGCTGTCTGGCTGGTTGATTGATTCATTAATCATGTTTTTTTTAATTGCGGGGATCCCTAAAGTTTATATGGAGTAATAAATTGGCTTGGGTTACTTCTTGCTCTTTCTAGTCTCTGACCACAACCCCTATACATTTGTAGTGTAGCATAAATACACAAGCAGAATTACTTTGATTCCCAGAGCTGTGCTATGTCTCATGGCCTTAAGCTTACCCACTGTGTGCAACTGTTGATTAATTTACCACATCTGTTGTTGTGTGCCTTCAAATCATTTCTGATTTCTGCACTATGGCCCCATCTTGGCATAGGGACGCATTGAAGCCAGTCCATGACATGTGCCATCACACAACTTCATCGTGGTCCCAATCCTGTTCTGTCTCCAGCCATCGTGATTGTGCGGTATGCTATTACTGGGGGGGAAAATCCAGTAATAGGCCCCTTTCATGTGATAATTGTGTCGGCTGAAGCTGTGCAAGAAGGGCAGGAGCACTCTCAACTATTTCCTTCCTCAGTCCAGTGCCAGAAGAGGCCGGCTTCACTGTGGAAGGAAGGAGCGTGTCCCGAATGCTACCCATCTGCCAGCAGCTGGCTGGGTGTGGAGGGGAGTGTTCGGGACATGCTCCCATCCTGGCAGCGGCACTGCAGCGATGGCACTGGGCAGTTGTGGGATCCCAGTATGGTGTGGAAAGGGACTTGGTGTTTTCTTAGCAGAATTTGTTCAGAGGACATTTGGCTCTTCCGTCTTCTGTGACTGAGAAAGTATGATATGCCCAAGGTCACCCCCTGGGTTTCCATGGCCGAGTAGGGATTCAAAGCCTTGTCTCCCAGTGTTCTAGTTCAGTATGACACCATATTGGCTTTTTTACTGCATCTACTATATCGAAAGTGAGAGAGTGGCTCTGTCTGTGCTTGCTAAATGGTTGGCTGCCCTGGGCACCATACAGCCACTGAGAAATTACAACTATTTGCACAATAATTTTTAATGTTAATGTAATGAGCCAACAGGATTCTAGTTATAGAGTTGTTCTGGGATATCACCCCCATGCAGTTCTCATTGAATTTTTATGGCTGTTCCCATTTCCCTTCATCACTCCTCACACCTGGAACTCATTGCCATTGGATGATCTACATGCACCCTTCCCATCCTCCCTCCCACTTCAACTTATCATTATCCAAAGACAGAAAAGGAGAAATTAATTCAATGACCTTGCTTCAAGTGAGATAATAAATGATGACAGTTGTGATGAAATACACTAGGAGATTTGTTAGTCATATATTCAATATGTAATTAGTAAACTAGTGCTTGATCAAAAACCTTACTGGATAGGTAATCAGAAATTAGTTGCTGTTTTAGAGACCAACTACAAAGGAGATGAAAAGCAGCGTGCTAGCTTACAGTAGGCGCAGTGATCATATATAGCAAGCCCTAATTTACATAATTTGCACAAGGGGAGCATTTTGTCTAGTGTCACGTGCAACTTGGGCTTCACTGCAAGAGAGGAGAGCTGTTGGAAAAAAAGAGTGTGCTAGCTGACGTGGTGAGATAGTACTGCTGCTGTTGTAATTCTTTAGGGTAGGGACTTAGCAGATAAAAGGCAGGATCCAATGCTGTATGTCTACTAGTAGGAATGCTGGAAATGGGAGAGACAAACTTTCCTCTTCACTAGCTTCTGGTGTACTGCCCTACCATCCTCTCCCCAAGAGGGCTGGGAAATCCTCAGAAACCAGTTTCCAGGCAGCTCCAAGGACTGAAGTTGATGAGGAAGGATAATGAACTTCTGTTGTGCTTCTGCTGCAGTGCCTGCTCCACTTTGGAGGCAGGGCAGATTCTGTAGAGGATCCATAAATTCTGCAGCATACTTGTTGTGATGGTGTTGAAAAATCTATGGTCTTTGTATAGGATATAAGTATTATGTCTTTTAGAGATTATAACACAGAGAGATGACATTTAGATATATTGTGCTGATACAACTTTCCTGGTATTTTGAAGGTAACATACATTTTATTTGCTAGATGTTTTTTTGCAATTTGGATGAATATATTCTTTTAATGAGCACATGACAGAGAAGATAACGGACTATTCAAAAAACCTGAACTGTGACACAGACCAAGGAGTAAATTAGTTGTGATTAACTGTAGTCCCACTTCTTTCAAGAGGATTTAATTATGACTAATTTAACTTTGATAGTGGCTGTTATATACCAGGTGAAGCATACTGGATTTGAGAAACTAGCTTATCTTCATTTTCTGTTTTTAAGAATCACGGCCTTTATCAGTTCCAATGAAAGCCATGTTGAGCTCACTGGAAAGCTGCAGCAAAAGTCCTGAAGAAAGAATGAAAGAATGTATTGGAGTAGTGTGGAATGCAGTTAAGCGCCTTACCCTTCAGGTAAGATATAATAGGTGGGGTGTGGAAATTGATATATTAAAACAATTAATACTCTCTGGGATCTTAGTTTATTTTTAGATCTAAGGCCAGAAGTACCATTAGGAAGAGTGAAGTGATTGCCTCAGGCGATAGATTTTAATATTATAAAAGGGGACCAAATTGTTCGTGATTTAATTTGTTGTTTTTTTCCTGCCAGGTATGGGGAGAGGTATTTGTGGGATTTTCTGCCTCTTGTGCCAAAAATGTGTCTTTGGGTAAATATGCAGTTTGGGTTGGGTGGATGAAAGGTGCCATATACTATCCTTAGCTCAGCTGTATTGCAAACCCTATAAAATAAGTTGCCAAATTTTGTCTCTATAAAGAATGATGAAGCCAAATTTACTGCAAAGCTGCCTTAGTTTAAATGGGAAGAGAGTTAAACATAATCTTATGTTGTCATGTGTGGTCTCATGTAACAATAATAAGGACATAGTTGTGAACTTGGTACAATCCTTGTTTTTGTGCATATCTTATTGGCCATTGAAAATTTTATTTGATGAGATATATGACTAACTGGATAGTGGGCCTACAGTATTATTATATGCATATAAGAATGCGGTAGGCCCACCGTGCAGTTAGTCATATATTGTATCTTACACATTGATTTCAGAAAAATATTAATAGTCAAAGTTAATGTTCTGTAGAGTTTTGCTCCACTGCATTTCCCCTCCACTTTTATTTGAAAATGTATAAATCATATTGTGGTAGGCATGACAAAACAACAGGGAGCCTGCTGTGTTAGGAGGTTTACCCCAGTGAAAGCATGGGCCATCTGCAAATTGAGGGAAGGTGGTGGTGTCCAGAGATGGCACAACCAGAGTGTGCTGTATATCTCCAGCCCTGGCCAAGGCACAGAGGCCACTCTGGAGAAGAGGCAAGGTGAAGCAGGCACATGAAACTTAGAGAGGTGGCAGATTCAGGGCAGAGGGGAAAAGACTGAGGAAATGGAGGAGAGAGAGGGAGAGAGAAGAAGAGGGAGAGAGAAAAAGGGAGAAAACATAGCAGAAGTATTGGGAAGTGAATGAAGGAAAGAAGGACCTGACCCATGAAGACAGGAGATAGAGATAGAGAGTGGAGGAGGGAGAAGATGGGAGTGAAGGTTGGAGTTCCTGAAAGCACAGTTGTGACCATAGGGTGCTCTCTGTGAAGCATGAATGGGAGGAATTAGAGAAATTGTGTTTTCCTATAGTAAGAGGGGAGTAGGGAAAGGAAAACATTTGCAGCACATTACTTCCCCCAACTTTACGAATATACTTAACGTATTCAGTGCCAGTTACAATGTACTTATCTCTATTCTTGCTAGACAAGGACTATTACTATCTGTTGTTAGTTACCTAAGACCTAAGGGGATGATTTGTGTTATTTACCCAAAGATTTAAGTGAAAGTCTGTGAATATGAGAAGAATCTCCGATAAAACCTTTGTGAATACTTTACTTGGCAGTCTGTGTCAGTGTTCCCCATGGAAAAGAAACAAGTGGCATGCTGCTGCATAGTGGGAGCATGCACTTGGTCACGTATATAATTTACCATTACTTCAAATTGTCTTGGTGTCTGGATAGTATTTGATTTGATACTTCTAACCACAACTACGTTTTGTCACTTCAGGAGCTCTTGTCTCAAATACTTAACATTACAAATGACTAAGACTAGTATGTAATGTTAAGCACTTTACAGAAGTTTCTGAAGAGACTAGTTATGTTTGCCCCTTTCTGCTAGTGGAACACTGAGACAGACTATAATATCTTGGCTAAACATCCAAGGTATGAACAAGCCTTTCCCCCATGCACTCAGGTCTTCACTCTTTCCTTTTCAGCAGGAAACATAAGGCCAAGAAGCTTCAAATTACAAATATTTAACTGTTTTTTCCAAACTGGAGAGCTGTGGCAAACAACTTCAGAAAGAGCCTGATTGTTAAACTGCATTAGATTAATTTACTGGTGTCTTGTGATTTTCAAGATAGATGAAATGGGAAATTATTAATGATTAGAGTTAATTGATTAATTAGAGTTGAACTGTTAATTTTATTGCTAACAATGTCTTCTTACATGAAGCTACCAAAGATATAAGGCTGGTTCTTTATTAACCACAGTTAGCCACTTACTGTATTTGCCGTCATATAAGATGCACCAGTGTATAAGATGCACCCCATTTATACACTGGCAAATACTATTTGCCGGCATATAAGACACACCAACATATAAGACACACCCCATTTTCAAACAGTATTTTTCAGGGGGGAAAGAGTCTTATATACCAGCAAATACAGTAGTAACCAGCCACAGAAATGTATGTGTTTATCCTTACAGCCTGTCCCTTTATTGACAAATTCCCCTTGGTTTCTTAGCTGCACAGAAGTTAACTATGGTTAAGAAAAGCCAATTTTGTATTTAAACATGAATCTGGAATGTGTGATTTTTGGGAACCTCAGTGTGAAGTATGCAAAACTAGTGATTTCAGATTAACGTCTATAGAATATGTGAGTGTGTTTTTCTTCTCCAGGCTTTCTCTAACTTTGTTGTTCTCTAGGTTTCTCTAACTTTTTCTTACCAGTGTTCCATCTCTGCTAGCTCTTATTGTAGTGTTCAAGTTCTACCCCACCGCCTCATTTTAACAGTGGAATCATATTCTCAAAGTCTCATTATTTACTAACATAGAACTGCGAATCTGAAAATACTTAAAAGCTTGCCTTTCCATGGCAGCAGGTTGAATGTGTTTGTACGCAGTACTGATACCATGGCCTTGTCTCCAGATTCTACCTTGGAAGTTTTATTTATATATAGTGATTTAGGACATAGATGTTATCTTATGACAAATATACACTGAAAAAGTCCTTAGTTGTCAACAGATAAATCAGAACTTCTTTGTAACTTGAGCTCCTGGAAGGATTGTTATTTCATGTGAAGTTAGAGCAAGTAAATGTATTGGGAACAAAAAACACCTGGGAAGTTTACTTCAGATCGAAGGCTAGTGTTTACTTAGCCTTGTCTGGTTTTTGCTCATACTAGTGTCCTGGATGACAGCTCAGTGTACTGGGCTTGCTGTAAGCTCTTATGATGTCAGTGAAAAAAATGCTTCTATACTTGACTGTTAAATAGGTCTTTTTTTGTGAATGTTGGAGGCTCCAGTGTAAGTCTTATAGAATGTCTCTTGGCAGTTACAGTGTGCAGGAGGGAAGTGTTCACTTTTCATGTGTTCTTGGTACTAGTAATTGCTAAAGTCATGAAGAAACATAAACACAATTATTTTTAATTGGTTGTTAATGCTCAGTTTCAGTGAGAATAACAGTTTTCACAATGCAACCAAATGAGTTAATAGTATGAGTAATAGTATGCTGAATGCCAAATAAGCCCACATTGTTACTCATATGTTTCAGATAAATACAGTATTTTCAAATGTTCCTGAAGTCATGTAAATAATATATCTTGGTTACTTCAAAACACTTGATACACAGTATTTGCAGTCAACAGAGACTGTATTAAAAACTTGTGTTACTCAAAATAAATTGAATTGAAAATATGTTGGTGATGATGTTGTGTAAAAGTTCTTAAGTGTCCTATTAAGAGTGCCCAATATTCTAATTAACTATCATCACTTTGAGAAATTGTGTTTCCTCACTTGTTTCCTACCTTTGTAGTTGATGCTGTGTGGCTTCAAGTCATTTCCCACTTATGGCTATTCTAAAGGGTTTTTGTGAACGTTGAAGGCTCCAGTGTAAGTCTTCACAGGGTTTTCTTGGCAACATTTGTTCAGAAAGCTTTTGCCTGTGCCTTTCTCTGAGGCTGAGAGGGGCATGACTTGCCCAAGGGCCTGCCTTTGCCAGGATTTAAATTCCTGCTAAGTTTCTGAGGGTGACCCCTTTAGCATAATATGGGGAGGGGATCTGTAAACAGGGATGACAAGCATCCTGGATTGATTATTTCTATTTCTTCTATGGGTGTCCACAGAAAATAAAGTAATAAGCACAACATTTGTCTATGTGAACAGCTGTTTGGTTTGACTTTGTTTCTTCCTTCTGCCATGTGTTTCTACCATCTTATCTAGCTCCTTCCTTACCTAGTTTTTTGTCACTTTGGTTGAACTCCCAGTTGGAACGTTGCAGAGAAACTATGAAGAGAAGAAACTATGAAGAAATAGATAGCCTTCCTGACTTTCTTTCTTTATGAACTTCTGCTTGTACCTAAATGAGATGGGAGAAGAGAGATATATAATTGCTGTTAAGAGCCTGGTTGATACTAAGAAGTTGTCACTGTAAGCTGTTGTAAAAGGGGATGTGTATGTGATAATATGGCATATATTTACACTTGACCCTCACTACCCTGCAAGGGTGTGGTTCCAGGAACCCTGATGGGTACCAGAATTCATGGATGCTCCACATCCCTTTATATAGAATGGTCTAGTAAAATGCCATCCTTCATATAAAATGGCAAAATCAAAGTTTCCTTTCTGGAGTTTTTTGTTTTGTTTTAGAGGGATACTTTCACACTGTGATTGGTTGAATCCATGGATATAGAATCTGCAGATATGGGTGGTGGACTGTATAATAAATTTTAATGTATTTGTCCTTGTTATTAGTTTTCCTTTTCTTTTTCCTATCTTTGGATATTACTTTTCCACATTAAATAAATGAAAAACATATTTCATTTATTGTTGTACTTTTATTATTACATTTTAAGTCTATCGTTACACTTCTTAATTACTTTCTTAACAATCAGTTTTTACAATGTGTAATTAATATGTAAATTATTGTAACAATTTCCAGAGAGCCAATGTGGTATAGTGGTTAGAGCACTGGACAAGGAATCTGGGAGACCAGAGTTCAATCCCTACTCAGCCATGGACACCCCCTGAGTGATCTTGGACAAGTCACATTCTCTGAGCCTCAAAGGAAGGCAATGGCAAACACCAGTGAATAAATCTTGCCAAGAGAACCCTGTGATAGGTTCTTATTAGGGTCTCTGTATGTCAGAAACAAGGGTAGCCATGTTACTCTTTTGCATGGAAAAACATCTTAAATTGATGGGCTTTCATATAGTATCATCATCATCATCATCTTTATTTTTATCTCGCTTTTCTCCCTGAGGGGATCAAAGCGGCTATATAATAGCCTTTCATAGATGATAGCCCACTTTGTCTGGTGCATAGAGTATTATATTAAGTTCATATATATATATAGTACAAATGGTTTAGACTAGGAGGTTCAGACGGTGCGTCAGATGGAAATTCAATGTAAAAAGTACTACTAAGTATATTTTCTTCAAATATAAGCTAGAATAATGTAGTGGTTAAAAGTATTAAATTTTAGCAGGAAAGAGCTAATCAAATTTTAAATGATAGAGGAGTCACTGAGCGGGGTTATTAAAGCCTCTGTCTTTCAGTCTTGAAGCTATATATAAAATATTCAGACTACAGTACTGGTTTAATACCTCCCTTTTTTGGTTTGGTTGAATGGCTGCTGAGATAATGTAAAAAAAAGTGCTTTTTAAAAATGTCAGATAATATATATTGTAGTATTCACACTGTATCATTCTTAATTGCAAAAAACTAAATCTCTATTTTAATAACTTCTCATTTTTGGTTAGCCCAATTTAGTTCAAGTTATATAACAAGGGTATTTTAGTTTCTTCCCAAAATCAAGTCTGATGTTATCATTAATATGGAAATTGGCATACCTTTGAGGGCTGTACATGTTATCAAGAACAGAAAATAAATATCATATGTCTTACTTACATTTTGTGATCGCATGTTGGCTTCATAGGTCTGTTGTTAGGGAGTGCTGCATCACAGGCTTGGTACTTAACGTAATCAAAATAGGAGATGATTCTATTTCAAGAATTTCTAATAATTCTTTGTCTTTCACACACAAGTATGTTCAGTATTGGCAAAAGAACACGTTGCTACCAAAACTGAAATATGATCCTTGAAACAGAAAAGGCGTTGCCATGGAAAAATGAAGTAACACTCAGTGCAGCTGTGATGCATTAGTGAATAGGATATTTTTTTAAAAAGATCATTTGTGTTTGGTGTGGCTTAGAGGGTCCCAACCAGATGGTTTCCATGAACAGGATCTGACCCTCAGCTTGAGGACTTCTTACTGGCAGATTACTTCATTTCTTTCCCTTGGATTGTCAGATCCTTACATTAATGTAAGATTTACTGCTCCAGATTTATATTCAGTTATATAAATCAGTCACATTTCACATTAAATTCACAATTTTAGACATGCAGTTTAATAGTTATTTTTAAAGTGTAAAAAGATTTATTTGATAGCTTTAATATAAGCTATTGATGTAACGTTAAAAGTATAGGACTTTAAAGATATTCCAATTATACATATTTTAAAACACTATTCCTATCAATGCAATGATCTGTGACACATTTTCATTATTTAATCCAAAAATTAATACATTTTTAAAAGATACTCTTCGTCATTTTAATGTAACTTTCAGTAATATGCCAAAGAGCATATTCTCTTTCTCATATATTGTATGTGTGTATGTGTAGTTACATGATTGTATGTGGACATGCATGTGAGGATGCTTCATGTGCCTAGACATGGATTTTGGACAGCTAAGAGCTCAAGAGGCATCTTTTAAGATCTTATATATTCCTACACTTAATAGACTACATGGATAATCCTTTTCAGATAGAAAATATGGATTTACTCTGAAGAAGCATGTTTTTAAAAATTGTGTGTTTCCTTTTTGTAGTAATTCTGTAATACCAGAAAGAAAACTTCTGTATACATAGAAGTGAAGAGAAAAAAAACCTAATTGAGATAAGATTCTTATTTTCATATGACATTATCTTAATCATCAGCACATCAAATGATGGGTGGGAAAGGTGTTGTAGTTAAACCATCTGTAGGGACGGTTAATTTTGTATTACACATACTTCTCCCCATATCCCCCTGACAAGTGGGATATTTCTAAGGATTTGTGAAGAGCAGTTAAGTAGCTACTTTAATATGGTTCTCAGAATTTAACAACCCTAAGTGTGTTACCATCAAAAGGGGAGGTGGAGAGTATGCAAACTGTGATCACAACAATTAGTCCATGATCCATATGCTCTGGCATTCTAGTTCTGTCATCAAACAAATGCTAGTGTATGTGGCTAGGGAGAACTAGTGAGGTGTAATTGTTTGAGTGTTGGACTAGGACTCTGGAGATGAGGGTTTATATCATCACTCAGTCATGGCAACTGACTAGGTGACCTGGGGAGAGTCATACTCCCTTCAGCCTCAGAGGAAGGCAATGATACCCCCCCAAAAAAGATGTTATGAAGAAAACCCTGTGATGCAGTTACTGTCAACGCCAAGGCCTGGCGGGCAGCCAAGAGCCAGCTAATAGGCCTTTTCACTGATAAAGCAGTCCGGCAATTAAATCAAAAAGCTTTACTTCAGCAAATAAATAAGGCAGCAGTAAATTAAAGAGACTTTTGCAGACAAGGGAATTCCTGACTGTTACATCACAGCCAGGCTAGGAGCAACAGAGTTCACGTACCCCGAGTAACTTTAGGGCATGAGTTCCAACGCACCAGCAGGTCGGGCAGCATTCCAGCAAGGCAAGGATCCACAATAACCCAGCAGGCACTCCCAAGATGGACAGTTGTGAGCCAACAAAGACCCAAGACTGAGTGAGTGCTTTTATTAAGCAGGTGCTACCTCAGCTGCAGCTTGATTGCTTGGTGTTTCCTATTTAAACGCTCTGACCTTCTGAGAGCACTCTTTTGCTCCCGAAGCTGCTGGTAAGTAGGCACCTGCTCTTGAATCTCTGGGTCTAAGGCAGCCCCTGGCTCCATTGCTGGGGCTACTGGGGCTAAGGGCTCTGTGTCCAGGGCAGCCTCTGGGGTGGGCTGTGCAGCAGGCTCCATGGCAGCCTCGGGGGTGGGCTCTGCTGGTGCAGCAGGCTCCATGGCTTTGAAGTCCTCTGGTTCAGACTCAGAGCTTGAGTCCTGGAGTGCCAGGATCCTGACAGTTACCATAAGTCAGAAACAACTTGAAGGCACACATGGCAGTAGGTGGAACAGAATTCATAGAGGAATTGGGTAAAATGAAGCTGAATGATAAAAAAAGAAGCTAACTAGAAGCTTCCCAGAGTTTTTCTTCCACTGGTATAGTACAGCAGAAGAGGAAGCTCTGCAATGCTGTAAGAGTTCTGTCTCTTTGGTTGCAACACATTAGGACTCAAAGCATCTTGTCAGTCCCATTGAATAGTCAGTAAGGATATCCTGCTGATTTTTCATCCCTTCTTAGTTTTCATTAACCTTCAGTATGACTAAGATAGAGAGCATCTCAAGATGTCTTTACAGTGTCAATATACTGTCACCATATCTGGTGACATCATTTGCCATATATTTGGAAAGTGGTGAAAGTCACTATATGTGTAATCAAGATTTGTCAGTGATTTTCTTGTGTATTTCATATATCTGATTGTGTTCATTTTTTTTTTATCCTGCTCCTTTTTAAAAAAGAAATGTGTAAGGTAGCTTATAGTGAGCATAAGATTTCACATATTTATAATGAAATATAAAATATATGATTAATAATTAATACAGTGTATTCGCCAGTTGTGCTTCAGAACCAAGTGAATTTGTTTATTTTTATTAATTTGTTAAATTTGTATCCCCTCTTCTTCTGAAAAACACTATTTAAGGTGACTAAAAAAATTTAAATAATAAAAATACAGTTTAAAACATAAAAATAGATTTAAAATATAATTAAAACTCATCAGTAAAAATAGATGGCAGTGCTGGACCAGTTATAGCTCTTCAACAGCAACTAGTCTCAGATGCTAAATGAATCTGAATGTCTGAACAAATTTTATCTGGGCGAAGGTTGATGAAAATACTGTAACTTATTTATGTTGTGTCTACTGCAGTTTTTGTTGACCTTTAATTCTTCGGCCACTTTCCCTGAATTTGGAATGTTATGTATGTAAACTTAAGGAAAAGGGAATAAAAATAATTTCTTGGGTTTTCCAGTGCTTTCTGTTATTGGTACGAATAGGTGGAGTGAAGAGTCTATAATGGTAGTGAGACTGGAAAGGAACTCTGGATTCCTGATACAGTACATGATGTCAATGGTTTGCAAGCGTTAGTTAATTTGAAAACTTTCTTTCATAAATTGTATGTCTTCAGTTTTTTCAGTGAAAGATTAAAAAAATTATCTGAGTTTTTCTCGGGGAAAAATATCCTAAAGAACTTGTAGTTAATTTGGAGTCAATCCAAGGGCTGGCAGAGATACCTTAGAGCAGGGCTTTCCAAATGGTGTGCCACGACATGATAGTGTGTCGCCTGAAGTGTGTAGGGGTGTCACCTACAATCTTGGAAATGTAGGTTGTTATTTATAAATTATATATTTTTAAAAATACATGGAGGGTTTTCATGAGATATGTTGTGTCCCCATACATTTTGTTATTACAATTTATGTATGTGTCTGTATCTCTTATAAGGGGTTAATTTAACCTCTGGTTTGCTAGTAAAACTGAATTACTGTGTTGTGAAATGATGCATGTCTAAAAAGTGTGTCACCAACATGAAAAGTTTGGAAATCTCTGCCTTAGAGGATGCAGGGACCCATCACTGAGAACTCTTGCTGTAGATGCACTCTAAAATAGGAAGGCGTTTTTTCCCCTCAATTGTGGAATGTTAGCCTCTGAACATTTTCCCTGTTCAGTGTTATGGAGATAAAGACAATCCAGGGCTGGACTTCATTTGCTGCTTAGGCAGCCAGCCAAGTGACTATGGCGTGTCCTTTTCCTTGAAAAACCTATCACCATTGTCCATAGCTGTCAATTGTTTTGCTTAGCCATGAGACATTTATTTCTCTAGCCTTTGTTTGCTAGGGAAGCTGCCATTTCTTTGTTCAGAGTTTAACTCACTTAAGGGAAAAATTGGGGGCTTGTAAAGCTTGCTTTTTTGGGCATGTTTATGAGTTCTGAATTTAATCTCCAGGCCTGCTTCAGAGAACTTCATCAGCACCCCTGACATTGATAGAACAAAAGCTGTGCTGATTATAGCTATATAATAGACATGATTATATATCATAACTGTGCCACCAATGGCTGATGAACCAAAAATATACGTATGTCATTGCAAACATCTTTTTAGCAGCCCTTTGATTATACAAACCTGTGAAAATACGCAAACTTTTTTGTGCAATTTAAAGACTTTGTACGCTTGAATCAATAAATACTTACCAAAGATAAAATTACTTTTGTCTTTCAACTTTAGATAGCTTTAATATTGGAAATGAGTACATGCATGGATCATTGTATTTATTGTTGTAAATTGAAGCTATAGTTATGTGCAGTAAATCTTTGTCAGTTTTGTTTAAACAAAACTAGAACAAAGAGAAATATCTGCATAGTGTTTATCATTCAAGCAAATCATTTAGAGTATTTCAGTGCTACATATCTTTTGTTTGCTTCTGAGGCAAGGACAGGGGACACCCCGCACTGTTTGATAATCTACCCTTTATAAATTCCATTTTGCTTTATGAACACAAAATGTACCAAATGGAGCCTATTTTAGAAGCAGAGTATGTATGGCTTGAAATGTACAAATCACTCACATGTATGCTTCCGTAGTTTAGAAGATGGGGTGAAGAGGATATCTTTTTAAAAAGCATCATCATTCAGTTTACCATATTTGCCAGCATATAAGATGTACTGGTGTATAAAATGCACCCTGTTTATACACTGACGAATACTATTTGCCAGTGTATAAGGGACACTGGCATATAAGTTGCACCCCATATTCAAACAATATTTTTCAGGAAAAAGAAGTTAGCCAACAAATACAGTATTTATTTCTTTTGAAACTCTTTCTGATCATGAAAGAATTATGAAAAGTAATCCCATTTTGAAGTCTCATAATTATTGCATATGAAGGGTTAAAAAGGAAATCCTTGTCTTTGTTGTGTGTGGATTTGTCTGTGCATAAATCCAGAATTACATGTATTCCAAAATTATTCAGATTCATTAACATAGATGCATTGCCAGCAAAAATTATAAAGATGAAATGTGGCTGAATCCACAGTTAGGTGTGTTGCAATGGGGCTGACATAATTGAACTTATGTCCAATTCTATGCCCCCTTCTTCAGGCAGGCAATGCACTAACCCCCTTCTAAATACCATAAAGTGTGCGAGTGGACTCTCTTGAATGGATTGAGCTGTGTTCTGGAGGAGAGGATTGTGAGGCTTCTGCCCTTTTATTCCACTACTTTTCCACCACATATGAGGTTCTGCTTAAATCTATGCTGCTACCATATGTGAATCCTTCCAGAATTCTTACTGCTACCTCCAAGAGTGAAGGCTTTCCCTTATTCCCACCTCTGCCATCAATGTAAGGATCTCCTCATGTCCCAGTGATGTGGCCACCAACTGTGGGGACTTATGTATTCAGAGTTTCTGTGCAGGATATTGTGCAACATCTATTCCCACTGGACATCAATTCTCTCTCTTTTCTACTGCCACACCAAGCACCATGTCTCTGAGTGCTGTCTGTCTGTCAGTCTGTAGCATTCCTGCAGGCCAAAAGTATGTGATGCATAAAACAATATGTGATTAAATAAAGATGAACATAACAAAACAGATTCATAATTTAATACATTTGAAACAGCTATTTTACTCTCACTCACACTCTGCTTCTTGCTGACTCAGATTCCTAATTACCTATCTTAACCCCATCTCCCATACATTTTCTAAATCTATTAACTTCTGAATCAAACTGACTCTCTCAACCCTAATCCTCAGTCGTTCACTCATTTCACCATAACATAACTCTCTAACTATACCAACTGTCATTCACCACCCTTATTCAAATCCCCTCTGACATCCCACCAATCACCACCTTCCTGCCAGTTCCTTATTACCATAACATCTAATCCACAAAAGAACATTTTCCTTTAAAAGTCCATGACATCATAAGGATCTCCCTAAATAAAGTGGTGTGACTTTCCACAAGTGGATCCCTCCCACTGCTGGAAGGAAAACTCTGGGTCCAGCCCTTGGTTTTTGATCTTCACAAAAAATTAATTAATTTATACTTATTATCTTAGATATGACAGTTTGGAAAAATGTATGGGAGATGAGGTTAAGATAGGTAATTAGGGATACACCATGGGAACGAATAAGGCTTGGGTATGAGAAAGGAGCATTTGGTCATACTTGGTAGACCTGAATTCTTACTCCTTTTGCACACACTGTATGCATGCTTCTCCTATTAAAGTTAATTACATGCACACTTTCAGATCTTTGTTCTGTACAATGATGGTTAAAAGATTTGAACTTTAAAAAAAACCCATAAACATTAAGTCTAAATTTCCCAGGAATCTGAGCCAGTTTTCACATTCCATGTGCACATAATTGCAGAAGGCATACAGTGCTAGTAATGTGTGGTTTTGGCAATAATGATCAACATTTGGCAACATAACAAAAATCATATTTCTGTTATGTTTGGTAAGAATGATTCAGTGTTCATAATGCACATTACTTTCTGCAAACCTCAAAGAAAATGAAGAATTCTCACTGAAAATATCAATATGTGAGCCAGTAGTCTGATTTGAAGGCTTTAGCTAGTGCTAACAAAAAGGTAATAAACTGCAAAGTAGGAGGATTTTCTCTCCACCCCCTCTTTTTTTACAAGTACATTTTCCAACTCAGTCACCTCTCTTGGAAGGAGGTGTGGAAAGGTAGATATATGTTGAGCTTTTTGTGCTAGTGTTTTCTGAACAAGTTTATGGTCTTAAAATGACGCCTCTTCAGGTGTGACTTTTTCTAAGTGTAAATTACAAAAATGTAAAACACCTGCTGCTGGATGACTTTCTTTTAAAAACAAGCTGGAAAAAAATAGTTGCAAATGATTATCAGCCTTCCTATTGTGTAATATTTTGATCTAAATGTTCAGTAAATACATGTTAAGGTCTGTGCTTTGTTTTTCAGCTTGAAGTGCAGTCCTGCTGTATGTTCATTCCAAATGACAGCCTTCCATCTCCTAGTACAATTGTGTCCGGTGATATTCCTGGAACTGTCCGCAGTTGGTATCATGGGCAGGCTCGTATGCCTGGAACTCTTGTTCTTTGCTTACCCCAGATAAAGGTTATGAGTGCAGGCCACAAATACATGGAGCCCTTGCAAGAGATTCCCTTTGTTGTACAAAGACCAATTCTTGAAGAAGGTAGAGTATGGCAAATTCTAAAAGAGGGAGTTTTGTCACATTGTCATCACTTCCTGTGAATATTTTAATGAGATAAAACCACTTTGGAAATATTTATATTCTTTTAAAATGTATTTTTTTTGAAGGGGGTTGCTTCTAAGATTAATTTTGCTGTTTCATTTTGTTGCTATTCCCTCTTTAGTATTTTCAAGCTGCAACCTCCTTTCTACCATTATTTTCAAGATTTTAATTCAGCTACAAGTATTTTCTTATCCTGGTTCTTATATCTCTCTAGGTTTTTAAATCTTTCTTTCTTTTACAAACTCCCTCCTTTGAATCCTCTGACTTTGATCATTTGCCTGTCTTATTTTATTGTTTCTTCAATGAGTGTTAAGTTTTAAGTGAAAATTTTTTCAAACTTAATAATTTGTTTAATTCTTTGAAGTCTTATAGCTCTATATTTGATAGGGTTTGATGCTGTTGACAGTTTCTTCCCTTTAATAAGTTACTGTTCAGTTAAATGCTTTTATCCCATTTTCTTTGGCTTGTCTGTTGTCTTGAAATGACTGTCTAAGAAGACTCGATTCTTGTGGGATTGCAAGTCATTGTTTCTATTATTATACCTTATTATGCTTTTAAAATTTAACTCTTTATTTTTAAATAGTTAAAGTTATAGCTTTTAAATAGTCAAACATTTTAATTTGAACTAATCATTTTTAAATATATGAACCTCAGGTGAAACTGAAATGACGAGTGACAATTTGTGTTTAAGTAGACATGATGTTTTCTCACCTTCACCTTGTCAAGAACGTTTTATCCAGCAATCAATAGTTGACAAACTATTTTTTAAAAGAGGGGTGACAAATCTGCTTGACTATAACAATATTGTATATTTCGTATAACAGAGATGCTCCCTGATCTTGTACAAAAACAAAAACGTATGTTTTAATAAGGCAAAGGAACAGCCCATTATGACCAGCCCAAAAGGTCTGAAAATACATGAGAGATCCCTGTGAAAGCCTTCTAAAGTAGAAGAGTTGTTAGAAGGCAAGCAATACCAGTTGTCTTGCTGAGGTGTTTACGCTGTTGTAATATGAATAAGAAGCAAAGTTGATGCTTCAACTGTTGCACAATTGAACAGTAATAACTCATTTGGTATGTTTCATGTGCATTTCTCAGATTCCTTAGAGATGGGTTAGAGTTAGACTGTTTTCTTGCTTCAGCTGAAGCTTTGACCAGAAGCTTCCACTACATAGCTAATATTTGAGTGGTTTGCATTTGACTTCTGATAACTTTGTAATTCAGATGTGATTTGAGATACTTTACATTATTCACACTTAAGTCTTTCTATAGAGAAGTGTAGTCCAGTACATATTGTAGAAGCACTGTAAACAGAGTGATTTTTGAAAGTCAGTGTGAGGTAGTGATCAGAATGTGAGATTAGGATTTGGTCTAATCCTCACTGAGACGTGAAACTTGCTAGGTGACTGAGTGAGTCATTCACTCTATCTTACCTCACAGAATTATTGTTGCAATATAGTGAGGAGAACAGCCATGTATTAAAGTTTGAGCTCAGTGGAAGACAGGAATATAACAGTAACAGGTAAATAAAAAATGTATGTCAATTTGATGTAATAATATGGTAGCATTTGAAAAAAAAAATACTGCTAATTTCTCAGTAGACCTTTTCTAGTAAATTGGTTGTTTTAAACAATGGAAATCTGTAAATTGGATAACTGTGTTCTCACCAATTTTTATGGCATGTAAAGTAAATTAAAAGCTCTCATTATATATTAAACTATTATTGATATACTTATTCTACTTTCCCAAATAAAATAAGTGTATCAGTGGGAATGAATAGGTCATCACTGATGTATGTTCATTTACCAAGTGAGTCTGCTGTTGTTTGGACTAGTAATTGTTTGCCAAGATCTTGCCACGGCCTATCCATTGTATGGGATTCTGTGAAAACCACAAATCTTCTTTGAATGCATCAGATAGTTCAGCATAACGAAAGACAGAAACTGTAATTACGACAGCGAATGTTTAAGCAAATAAAGAGGGTTTAAATATATTCCACGCTTTTTTAAAAACTCAAAAGATACAAATGACTGCTTATGATTCTGTCACTACCTCTACCTTTAATATCATGCAATTGTGGTTATTTTCCCAACCACAATAAAGATACCTGTGTAAATCTAGTGCTAATCTGTGTACACAGATCAAACCAAAAACTGAACCCAATTGTGGTCACACACCTCATTATTTCAAATACTACCTAATATTCTCAAACCCACTCAATTGAAATCACACACACACAAATCTAAAAGTCTGGATGGAAGGCAAAGACATTTGGCTAGATAGACTTTCAGCACAACTCCCTATAGTTTACATGTTGGATTAAGTTACAGTACCCATGTTAATAATGACTTGACTCTTCATTCAGAGTTTCCAGAGCTATTCTGTGTTGAAAAGCATTCACATTCTACTTTTGGTAAACTTATATTTCTGTTTAATGTTAATTTGTTTCTACAAAGGTGAAGATGCAGAAAATCGCTTAAGGAGTTAAAGATGCTTAAGGAGTTAAAGATGTGTGTGTATAATATCACAATTTTAAAAACCCATTTCTAGCTTTCTTTTATGCTTTGTAAAGAGCTTAGAAATGTTATCTTTTGTTGTAATTTCCAGAATTCCCTGTGCTATGCTGGCTGGGGTATTCTCAAGAGCTACTTATCTAAGATAAGTTAAGAGCAATCCAAATTCTATTTCCTTAGGTCAAATAAAACCTGCAATTGTTATTTTATTTTATTTTATTTTACTTTATTTTATTTTATTTTTGTAGGGAAGAACATTCAGACCTTGCCCTCTATGAACAAAAAGGTGCCCTCTGTTTAGAAAAACACAACTTTCTCCTGTAGACTTGGGACTCAAAGTGGCTTATGACAATTAAAAAGGCATAGTCAAAACCCATAGAATGCAAAAGTTAAATAGCAATTAAACAATGAAGAAGAATTAAAACAATATTAAAATGCATAATTAAAAACTCAAAACACTCATTAGGAACATAACATCCAGCACATTATATCAGACAGGCTATATATAATCACACATCAAATGCTTGTCAGAATAAAAACATCTTTACTTAATTGTGGAAAGAAATAATGGAAGATGTCAGTCTGATTTCTGTGGGAAGGGAGTTCCAGAGTCTTGGGGCAGCCATGAGACAGAGAGAAAGGCCTCTCTGGCAGATTTCAAAGCCTGGGCTGGTTCATAAGGGAGAATACAGTCCTTCAGATAACTTGGATCTGAGCCATGTAGGCATTTAAAGATCATCACCAGCACTTTGAATTGTGCCAGGAAACAGACCAACAGCCAGTGGAACTGTTGCAACAAGGGATTGGGAGATCCCTGTAGCCAGCCCCAGTTAACAATCTGGCTATTCGGATCAGTTGAAGTTTCAGCTGGTCTCTTTGGACAAATTGAAGTTTCCGAACGCTCTTCAAAGGCAAAGGGAAGGTAGTTATTTTTATTGATGGAGTTTTTTCCTCCTTTTCCAACAGTCCTCTCCACCTTGCCTCAGATAACATAGGATGATGCAATGGCCAAATGGTGAAAATCCCTTTCTTCCTTCCTCACTGTCTAGAGCAATGGTTCTCAACCTTCCTAATGTCGCGACCCTGTTGTAGTGACCCCCAACCATAAAATTATTTATTTATTATTTACAATGCCTCCCCCCCGGCAAAGGCCGCCTCACCGGCCAGGAATGGGGAGCGGGGTGGGCAGGGAGGGAAAGAGGAGCCACGTGTCTCCCCCAGGAAAAAACTCCAAGACCTCCCTCCCCTGGGCTCTGCTTCTGCTTTGCTCTCGTTTCCGCTAGGGGAGCAGTGTGGGAAAAGTTTCCAGAGTGTCGACCCTGGCCGGAGGGGGAGGAATCCCAGCGCCTTTGTCTTTTGCGCCGGGCACAGCTCGCCCCCCGGAAAAGCACCGCCTTGCGGTCCCCCAGCCCTTCTGCAGCGCCCCCCTCTGTGGTGAGTGGGGCAGGGGCCATGACGAGGAGGGGCCTGCCCCCCATGCTGCCACCGCCCCCCCCAAGCTGGCCTGTCAAATGGGAGGTTCTCCCAGTAGCGGAGAAGGGGAGCGATTTCAGTCCCTTCTGAACAGGGGGCAGGAGGACGTGAGTACATGGCTGGCGCATCACTACTCCTGGGCCTTTTCCACACATTACCTTATCGTGGAGGTGGGGGGTGCTGTTCGCGCAAGCAGGTTCTTGCGTGAGTTGCTCTCTTCTTTACTCCTTCGTCCCGCAGCTGGCTTCCTGGTCGCACAACCGCCCCGCCCCACCCCTTCCTCCCGCAGCGCAGCCTACAGCTCCCAGGCTGTACTGCGGAAGGGGCGGGGCAATCGCACAACCAAGAAGCCAGCTGTGGGACGAAGGAGCAGCGAAGAGAGCGCCTCGCACAAGAACCTGCTTGTGCGAACGGCACCCCCACCTCCGCAATAAGTTAACATACAGAAAAGGCCCAGGAGTGGTGGTGCGCAAGCACGAGTCACATGCTTGCATCCTCCTGCCCTCTTTGGCGGGAGCATGTGTGGCTGCACGCGCTCCCACCAAAGGGGGCAGGAGGACGCAAGTGCGTGGCTCGCGCTTGTGCACCACCACCGAGGAGGGAATGGAGCCTAAGACCATTGGAAATATGTATTTTCCGATGGTCGTAGGCGACCTCTGTGAAAGGGTCGTTTGACCCCCAAAAGGGTCTCAACCCACAGATTGAGAACCGCTGGTCTAGAGCATCTTGAGTGGAACTCTGTTTAAGGAATATTTCTGCTGGTCTCCAACCTGCTCTTTGAGTAACATAATTCAGTTGGCAGTTTCAAAGGCTATTAGAAAGGGGAAAAAATGAAAAGGTTATTGGTTTACTGCAAAGCAAGTTATAATCTTTACATATTTTTCAAGATTTACATAATTAAACCTGGCAGTAAAATGGTGTAACATTTTTATCTAGAGCTGAGGAAGTAAACAGTTTAAAATGAATTCCCCAATGGCTGCTGCAGAAAATGTTATGGCTAGAGGCCCATTGTTATTGGTTTGAAAAGAATACTATGGGCCCAGTCCCTCATTGGTTACTAGTAGTGTGTTTTCAGATAAATTTCTTGCCCTCCCTTGACACCAACACCAGTAGATTGTTGGATAATGCACTCAACTCTCACATTCACTTTGTGTTCACCTCTGAAAAGTTAAGAGTCATAGTTTGGATTATTTGATATTCAGAGAGTTTGATTTAAAAGATCAGTCACACAGAATTTGCGTGTCTTCTTTTTTTTACTGAACATAATTATTCTTACTTAAAAAGAAGCTTCTGAGTTGTGTGTAACAACAGCAGTCTGTGTATAAAGGTCAGTAAGAAAATAGCAGAGATAATTTTCACATATTTCTTTTACAGATATAATGGCTTCAAGATTAATTTATTGACATGGTATTTCAAACAAGTTTTGATATCTGCTTTTGAACACCTGTCATCAAAATTAATATTATGGAAGGATTTTAAAATAAAAGGACACAATCCAGCTAAATGCAAATTATTTTGTTATTTTACGTTGTTATGTGTCTTGAAGTTAACTGACCTTATCCTAAGTGGGGTTTTGTTTTGTTTTGTTTTTGTTTTTTTGGCAAGATTTATTCTGAGCAAGTTTGTCATTATCTTTCTTTAAGGGATAGAAATTGTTATTCGCCCAAAGTTACCCAGCAGGTTTCCATGGCAGAGTGAGGATTTGAACCCTGTTGTCCTGGAGTCTTAGTTCAGCACTCAAACCACTACACTACACTGGCTCTTCAACAACAGTTCCCAACAATATTTGTTACTTGTTTTTGAATCCCAGTAATCAAAGTTGTATTGATTTTTAAAATAATAATAATAATATGACATGCTCCAGAGAACTGCAAACTATTTTAATTCTCATTTAAAGAGGAAATTCATGTTCTGGGAACTCTTCCACTGAAAATACCAAATCTTAAAATGCTCTGTTTCAGTGTGTCCAATTCAACACATGGACACATGTGAAGCATGGAATATGAGTATCAGTTTTCTTGATATCTAAGTTATATGCAAAGCAGAAATTAACATGCATGGAAATGGTTTGGGTCATGGTATTGCATTTACCATAGAAAGTATTTCTGGTTATAATTAAATATTTTCATGTGACATAGAATTAATTTTCATTAGATTTTTGGAATAATCTATTTGAATATTTTTATTGAGCAAAATTCTTCAGTTATTTACTATGTTTTGTTTTCTTTGTTCCTTGTTCACCAGGTGATGCTTTCCCTTGGACAGTCAGTCTGAATCATTTCAGTGTGTATACTCTTCTTGGGCAACAAATGACTCTTAATTTAATAGAACCCATGGGCTGCACTTCTACTCTGGCAGTCACTTCACAAACACTGCATGCTGCAGGACCTGAATCTAAGCATTCATTTGTTATATGTCTCCATGTTGACCTTGAGTCTCTTGAAATAAAATGCTCAAATCCTCAGGTTGGTACATTTATTTGATTTACTGATGTAAAATTAAAAATTGCTTGATTTAAGGATTATTATTCTAGGTTTTGTAGAAGTTTCCTTCTTTCAAGCATCTTTATATTCTAAAAAATGGGGCGATCAAGATCAGGGTACTTAGATTAATATTTGCTTTGAAGCTCTTTCAAGTTTTGTAATTTAAATTCGTCTCAAAGTGTAATAGCTATGGCACATAAATGCATCTTTTGGCTGATGGAATGAAATCACTTGCAGATGTACTGTTAAATGCTGGGGCCCTGCTTTGCTGTCGCTGTGGATACATCTGTTGAAATGATCTAATATAGCCTTTGTACAAATTAACACATACCTGCTCTCATATTTTCAAGCAAAGTAATGCTACCTTCTGTTACAAAGAGAGGACTATTTATTTATTTATTTAGCTATTCTGACTTTACCTTCCCCCCATGCAGAATCCTCAAGGGGCTATTCATAAATCAAGCCTATAAGCAGATAAAATATCAGTAAATCTCAAAAGAGAGGCAACAAATCCAGAACCAAATCTGTATAAGAAGGGAAAGCAGGTGGTCAGTAACACCTCAAAGCAGAAAGCATATTAATTAAGAGTTGGGAAGAAGAAAGGGAGGGAGCCAGTTGGTTACTCCAGGACAAAATATGCCACAACAACGATACCAACAACAACAAAAATCTGTCCCATGTACCATGTCCCATACCCCAAAACTAGTATTTTTAAGCTTCAAGCTGGTTTATAGAGAAATCATAGAATCATAGAGCTGGAAGAGACCACAAGGACTATTGAGTCCAACCCCCTGCTGTGCAGGAATACACAATCAAAGTATTCCTGACAGATTCCCATCCAGCCTCTGCTTAAGAACCTCCAAAGAAAGAGATTCTACCACACTCTGAAGCAGCACATTCCATTGTTAGAGTGTGGTGAGGAGCTGGATCTGTTGGGAGGGGCTGTGCCACATCTGCTGCTTTCTTAAGGGGAGTTCCCCTACATGTAATCTGAAATCAGCCCACCACCGTTATGGGAGGGCTGTGTTATTTTCATCTATTCAGTGACTTGTCACATGAATAAAGTTCTCTGCCTCCAGGTGACATCTTGTACAACAATAAAGTTTCTCTGTTTGCTGAAGATCTAACTTCTTTCTGTATAAAATGTCAAATTCTGTTGTAATAAGATCATAAGAAAACTTATGGTGGTCATGCATGGGCTTGTTTACCAACATGACACTCCCCTCTCCTAAATCAGTAGCTTGCTAGTCTCCCATTTGTGTGACTCACAGAAACCGCGAAGAAGAAGGACAGGCTGCTTACCAGTAACTGGAGTTCTTCAAGTGGTCATCTTTGAACTCACACAACCCTGTCCTTCCTCCCCTCTATGTGTCCTGCTATGTCCTGTGCTCTAAGGCTGCTGTGGCAGCCACAGAACTGAGGATGATGGCAGGAAGGGGCCTTATATTGCCTCAGGGGAGTGGATGGATGAAGTTCCCACCAAAATACCAGGCCTAGAGTTCTAGAAGGTTCCAAAGGGGCTACTGTGCAGGTACAGAGATCCTATCTGTGTGAGTTCACAGATGACCACTTGAAGAACTCCAGTTACAGATAAGCAACCTGTCTGTTCCTCATATCAATTTGCATCAACCTTCTTACTTACTTACTTACTTACTTATTTATTTATTTATTACAGTATTTGTACCCCATCCTGTATCATGACATCTCAGTCTGTGTACAAGTAAAATCAATGTAAACGTTTTAAAACAAATTAGAATTAAAATAGTAAAAATAAAGGATTAACTCCATCCAGTTTGAAAGGACAGCCTAGTAAATTCGTCATTCTGGTGGTTCCATGGAAAGGAGTCCCATTGCTCCCTTTTACTATTTGAGGTTTTAAAGACAGAGCGTTCTCTTAGATCTAAATGGTGGTCACACAGTGACTTAGTTTTCTTGCTTTGTCTTGTGTCTGGAGTCATTACATTCATATCTGTCATAATAATAGTAATAATAATAGTAATAATAATAATAATAGTAGTAGTAGTAGTAGTAGTAATAATAATAATAATAATAATAATAATAATAATAATAATATGATTATCCCTCATGGGATACCATGCAAATGCAGAACAGTACAAAGCAGTTGTAATTACATTATTGTATATAGAATTATTTGAATATACAAAATTACTTCATTGGGCGCTATGAAATTTGGTTCAGTGAAGATAGCCTATATTCTGTTGACTATGAAACAGTATTTTTGGATTTTTACAACCTTCTGCCATGTTTTGTTCAGGTTTTTGTACTTCTTGAAACTGCAAGGAGTACTGATACCTACCACTTATTTTTTAGTGGCACCATTTTGGCTCAAATCTTGTCAGTATTCGTCACTGAAATTCACTGTCAAAGATGTGTTCCTTGTGTAAAATAATGGATGGTGATGAATTTGATAAGGGGGGATAAATATGTTTACTTTAATATAAAACTATTTAGTTTCAGCATGCAGGATATTTGGCCAGCTGCCAGAGTGTCTGTGTTTCGGCCAGGCCCAATGGGGATACTGTCTACCTTTGTTGGATTTCCTTGGCTTTCTGTCTGTGGCATTTCCATTTCACTCTATCACCATTTGGATTCCCCCAGGAATCCATCTATCACCCTTTGGATTCTCCCAGGAACACACATATTTTTCTGACAGTGCTACATCTGCCCATCATGACATCCCTCCTGAGAGATTTGCTAACTCCTTGCTCTGAAATAGAAACTATAGCATCTAGTATTTATTGGGGTATCCCATCCAAGTACTAAAGCAGAGTTGACCTTGTTTTGCTTCCAAGATCAGATGGCATTTGGTGCCTTTAGGGTATTTAAGCCCAAATAATTTTTTTCTAGTATATTTTATATCAATAGTTATTTCAAACATTTTGCTTTTAATATATACCAACAGTTAAATCTTCCTGAGATATAACTGTAGTACCTCCAGCTTCACTCATTCAGATCAGCATCAATACCAGTACCAGTACCAGTTCAAGTTTAGAAAAAAACTAATTCAGCACAACTAGTTGAAAATTTTATTTCACTAAGGGATGTTTGTAAGTCTGTGGGCGCAGATAACTTCTCACGTGTTGTCCTGACTACTTATGCTTCTGACTGATTGAGAAGCAAGTGATTTGTGAAATAAAAACAATATTAGCATGTTAATTTGATAGTCTGAGCAGTAAGGTTTCTCATTGTTTGTTTCCTTCAAAGAGTATCTAACATGTCCTGACCTTAACCCATCTAACATAATTGATTGCACTACAACAGCGTATACAAATCTGGATGAACATACACACACAGATAGGTATGACGTGGAAAATTTTCCTTGGAAAAATATAGCATTGGAAAAATTTCTGTTGCACAGGTCTGAACTCATGTGAACTGAACATGTATGTTCTGTTTGTATATTGTGAAATTTTATACCTGCAAATATTCTGACGGCTGTAGGGTATTCTCCCCCGCCCCCCTTCCGCCACTTGAAATACATATGTCTTTCAGTTTGGTCAGAAAATAACCCAGAAATCATGTGATGGTTTTTAAAAATCCATCTGGACGAGAGTTAGCTACTTAAAGAAACTGAATAAATAAACACAAATATAAACAGATAATAAGTAACAAAGAGATCCAGGTGGAGTAATGGTTTGAGTCTTGAACTAGGACTTTGGGAGGCCAAGGTTCAAATCCGTGGTTTGGTCATGGAAACTCACTGGAAGAACTTGAGCATGTCACACTCTCTCAGTCTCAAAGAAAGGGAATGGCAAACAAAGGAAAACCTATGATAGGATTGCTGTAAATTGGGATTGACTTGAAGGCACATTGACGACACCAATAAGTAACAAATATTGGAGAAAATATTCTGCTCATATGGAATTGTCTCACCTGTCGTAAGAGAGGTGTGTGCTCAGACTAGCATTGGAGTACTATCTAACAACTGTGATTTAGTTGGCCCCAAAATGACATGTTTACTCTATATTCCCTTGCACAATCACTCAAACAGCTGGTTCAGCTCCACATAGAGAGCACTGAGGTTGCCATTATGGAACTTGAAGAGAATGCCTTTAAAAGAAAAAAGGGGGAAAACCACATACTAGCATTGTTCTTTTGTCTTTAATTTTATTATAGTTATAATTCTGTAGATAAGCTACCAAAGCTGCCACAACTTTTAAGAAGTACTGCCAACATTGGGAATAAAAGAGACCACATACCAATACTGGCTCCTCTTAATTATTATATGTATACATGGAAATGATTTTAAAAGTCATTCTAGAGACATTGCCACCAACATACAAAATAGAAACCACCATCTTTACAATAATCAAGTGCAGTCAGTGAAATATATCTATTTCAGTCTAACTAAAAACTTAGGTCTGTTACTATTGACCTATGACAATGTATCTTAGTTTTTATTTTGTACAATGGAAAAATCTCCCGTATTTGTATTTTATGTGTCAGCAACTCAATAAAATATCTTCGTTTGTTATTTTCTGGTGAGTATTCTTAATCTGTATGAAGGGGGATGGGTGAGAGAGATACACATCCTTAAAATTCCATTTTTTTAAAGATGTATTATCTACTGGAGGTACTTCTTTGCACTTATGTATCTCAGGCACAGATCATGAATATTTTGAAATTAAAGTGATAAATAATTTATCTTTTGGACTAGTGTGTCTTAACATAAGTTTATGAAAAAAGAGATTAAGATAAGATAAAGTACATGAATTCACATGATACTGAAACTCAGAAGCAATTTATATTTTTATGCTACTTTGCATATATATGAGATTCCATCATATTTATGAGTATTGCAAGTCAATTTGAATGTCCCTTCAAAATAAAAATATGGAATAAAAATAGTTTTAATATGTCTCTCTTAATAAAATCTTGTTCAGCAAAAAAAAAGGTGATTCTTTGCTGTAAATGTTAAATTTGAATATTAAATGTGACATTAAAATATTGAGGTAAATTCTGAAGATTTATGGAGAATTGTTCAGTATAGAGAAAGCAAAGACAACATCTATGGGGATAGATTGTTTTCATATTTCTAAAATCAAGTCCTGTTTTTTAATCATATCAAAATTTACATTGTCTTTCTGCATCTACTCTACCCACATTCGAAGTAAGTCTCATTCTCTGGACATGACCCGGGGCTGGAACTTCTTTCTGAAATTTGAAAAATCCCACACACCCTCTCATGGCAGGCTGGGTATGGTATCCAGCTGTAGATCTGCTTATGTATTGTATTTGCTTTCTATGGGCTTTTTATACAATATGTAGCAATCTGAAGCCGTGCAGACATATCTATCTATCTATCTATCTATATCTATCTATCTATCTATCTTAGAATTGAGTCAAAGGATGTGCAGGGTACACGGAATGTTATCTGATTATTCGAATGATCTATCCCAGACAATTACTAAATTGCATATTGGTTGTTGGTTTTCTCATTATAGATTAAAAGCTTCATAGCTACCATGGGGAAAAAAAACTTCTGCATTTTGTAAACTGGATTGCTTCTGTGTTTAGAATTTGGAACTGATGCACACTGTCCACTGGAGGGGCAGCTTGTATGAGCCTGTGAAATAGTCCAGAAACTAAAAAAGAAGTCTTTATTTGTTAAAGCTGTATCTTAATGTTTACAAGATGACATGTAGCGATTCTGGGTTTTTTTAGACCCAGTTTCTATACACTGATAATCTTCTTTCATGCAGAACTCTCTTTCATAAGAATCAAAATAGTGTTTGCAATCTGGTAATGTCAAATTGGTGTATTTACAGCATGAACTCTAGACTTCCTAAGGGAGAATATTGCTTTTCAGTGGTGTGTTAAAGCTATTGCATTTTTTTCCAATTAAGGTACAGTTGCTGTATGAACTAACAGATATAATGAACAAAGTCTGGAATAAGATTCAAAAGAAAGGAATTTTGCATCACTCTCAGGCCTATACAGAATCTGCTTCAGGGCCTGCACCTCCTAGCTCCCCGATTAAAAGCAGTGTTGGGACAGCTCCACCAGATACCAGCACGTGCAGTCCATCTGCTGACTTTGGGACAACTACAGAGGTAATTAAAAATTATATTGGCATGTAATAGTGATCTGGCAGATAAAGGCTGGGCAAGTGACCAAATAGAAATCAAAAGGATAGAAGATGCAAGTTAACTAACATGGATAAAGACTGAACAAGTGCTGTAACAATAAACATGTAGTTCATAAACATTTAATGAATCATGTTTGAAATTAAACCTTGGCAAACCAGGAAGAAGCAATGCAAAGTTTAAGATTATGGCTATCTTCGAACATAATGGCTGTGTTCAAACATAATAATAAACAATGGGTTCCAGCTGCCCCTGCCCTCTCTTGCATGGCTATGAGGAGAAGATTGGAAAGTTTTGATTCCATTTTTAATTATCTACTGTGTAGCTTTAGGCACAAACCATAAACCAGCTGTCCCCAGTGTAGTGCTCTCTAAATTAAATCTACGATAATTTCATATCTAGCATGTCCACATAATCTTGTAACACCTTGTTTGGTATTTTCAGTTGATTGCAGGATCCATCAACTACAGCCAAGTATGTACTGTGGTAATAGATGTTCATCATGAGGGCAAAATTTCCCACAATGTCCAGACTTGGTTATACAATTCAAGAGGCGTGAAGGCATTCTTTTACATTTTGTATCACCAGGCCTCACATTTTATCTCAGTTTGGAACTTCAGGGCATGTGATCACCTTGTCTTCTGGAAAACCCTCAGATACTATGTGCCTCCTCCTTTGATTCTTTGGTCTTGCTAGGAGGAGATATAATGGAGTGATTTTTTTCTTACCCACCTGGTTTTTTACTCTTCTCATGGCTTTTAAAATACCATGATAGGCTGATTTTCTTCATCCAGAACTCCACTAATTAAGTATTTAGGCTTGAGATCACAGTCTGGTCTCTTTCTAAAGTGCCTTATTCCCTCTTAAACAAATTGACTTGGAGACATAGTTTTCTATCAGCTGAGGGGCTTGACTGCTTTTCTCCTGCTGCATCCATTATTCATCTGTAGGCTTACTTTTTGTCAGTGACGAGTGCCAGTGTTGGTATCAAATGAATCTGTTGAGAGATTTGGATTTGGGTCTAGTTCCATCTAAGAATACTTATGTGGTGTTGAAGTGGGGAATTCAAGGCCATATGCTCAGCTCAGAAATGTCTTTTTGTTTTTAAATCAGAACTGAATCTTTAAACTTGATTTTCCCCATAAGTTTGTGTTTCTTTGTTTCAGATGCTTGAGAGAGAGAGAGAGAGAGATTTATAGTTGCTGCTGTTGTTTAACATGTGGATTTCAAAAGCCCATAGCAATACAGTGCAGCTCATTCAGAGAACTAACAGTAGATCTCAATTCCCCCCTTTCCCCCTCCCTGCGCTAGCAGACCTAAATGCCAGCTATGTAGAGATAAATTTCAAAGCTGTTGGAGGGAAGAGGGATTTTTAGTTTTTTTTAAAAAAAAATGAAAAAAATTCCAAAAAATGAAAGTACTGTAGTATTAGAACTTGCTTGCTTGCTTGCTTATTTATTTAATAGCTATCCTGCCTTTTCCCCAGCTTACAAAGCTTATAAAAGTTAAAACAGGTACAGCTAAAAGTATGCATCTACAGAAGTTAAAATACAATTAAAAACTGTCAATAGAATTAAAAGCATCCTTTTAAAAAAAGATTAACAGTACAGCAACTTATTAAAAGCCCTTTCCCAACAAACACTGAATCACCAAATGCCTGCTAGAACAAAAAGCCTGACTGTGGAAGGACAGCAAGGAGAGTGCCACTGTGGCACTACTAGGAAGAGAGTTGGAAAGCTTTGGAGCAGCCATAATGAAGTTCCTCTCCCATGTTCCCACCAAATGTACCTGTAAGGATGGTAGAACAGAAAGAAGTGCCTCTCTAGAAGATGTCAAAATACAGACAGGCTCATGTTGCTGCCCTGAGATTTCATGATATAAATGCAGGATTTGTCAGGGTTGCCAGAATTCGGCTCCTCTGAGTATGAGCAGAGTGCAATCTGTGAAGCAAGGCTTCGCCACAGCAGAGGGTCCCAGTGAAGCAGAAAAAATTCCAGAGGCTCATTAAGTAAGAGGCTTGATTTACTGTGGCACTCTAAGATAAGGCTTAGCAAAAACATGCTAGCATTCCAGCAATTAGACAAACAGGAATAACAGAAGATAACGGAGAAAAATCGGGCAACATTCCCCCTTACAATCAGTATACTGCCAATGGCAATGCATGTCCAGCTACGGAGTCTAACTGGCAGCTGGTCAAGGCAAACACCAGCCTTTTAATGCTACCTTGTCACCCTGGAACAAGTGGGGTGACCCAATCAGTGCTCTGGCGTGTGGCCTTCTCTAATCCAGAAGACATAGCCATAACAATCGTGCTGGCCTTGCAGCTGGCTGTCTGGCCACACCACCTCTTCTCTCTGCCGTCCACTAATAGGAAAATTTTGCCTGCCCGGCAACAACCTTGACAGGATTAACATATTTTAATTAATACATAATACATATGTGGAGCCGCAGAAAACCCCATGATAAGTTCACCTTAGGGTCACCATAAGTTGAAAATGACTTGAAGGCACACAACAACAATAAAGTTTCCTATTACTTTCCAAAGGCAGCCCCACTTAGAGTGTGTCACAGTAGTCCAAACCTCTCCCAGTGTTTTCATGTATATGGTAAACAACATGGGTATCACGCCCCCATCTCAGTACCCTTTCCAACAGCCACAACACAGAGATAGGAGAAGGATAATACTTATGGCAGCCAATGTAGGTGGAAAAGGGAGAGTCCAAGAGTCTTGGACCGTTTATATAGTAAGGACTCATTAATTAGGCAAACAGCTGGGAGAGGCACACAACAACAGCAACAGTGTGGAGATAGACTGAAAGTTACTATGTTACTTTAGGAACATAAAAAGCATTAAGTATAGCTTGGTTTGGCATAACAATATGTTTGGAATATTAGAAGTACTGTTTATTCAGAAAATAATTACAGAATTTACTTTTGTAAATTTAATTTTTTTTCTTGCTGTAAAGAGCTCCTAAGGCCTAAAGACCCTGAAGGCGCCAGATATGCCCAATTTTGGAAGCTAAGCAGGGTCAGTTCTGGTTAGTACTTAGATGGAAAACCACTAAGGAATACCAAGAGTTGTAGGCTCTGTTTTGAAGAAAGGAATTGGCAAAACCGCCTCTGAAGTATTCCTTGCCTAAGAAAACCCTGTGAAATTAGTGGGTTCACTGTAAGTTGGCAGGTAGCTTGAAGGCACACACAGGAACATCTGAATTGTAAGGAACTTTGCTTTTGCCGGTTTATGTGAAACAAGCAAAAGTAAGAACGGGGGGGGGAATCAATATTAATAAAACAAAGAAAATTATTTCTTCCCTTTAGTCCTCTGTTGTGTGAAGCAGACATTAAACATAAAAAAGAACTGAGAAGAGGAAACTAGGACCAGGAATTGCAACAATATTCCAGAATTGTACGCCATGCTTCTCAAGCTATCTGATATGCAGGAACTGACTTTTTCTCCCCTAATGCCAGAGAGTAGTACTATATTTTTACCCATTAGCTGCTTCTTTCATTCCTGGAAAATCCCATGGACTGGCAGCTGATGGCTCATGTGCCAGCATTGGTCTAGGGATCACTACTTAAAGTAGCACTGCTATACATAATCTTACATAAAAATAAGACTCTTACATGTTTTCTGAAAGTAATGTGCAGGGAAATAAGTATATGAACATCTTGTCTTATTTTATCAACCTAATATTCGTTGGTCTCATATTCCACAATCCATTTTTCAAAAATAAATAACTAAATAAAATAAAAATTTAAAATTTAAAAAAAAATTAAGGTTTTGGGGAAAACTGAAGAAACCTTTTCCCCAACATTTTTATGGTTTTTCCTAGGCCTTTATGTCTGCAGGGATATGTATATTATCAGTTAATAAAACTAAAAAGTGGAGATGCTTTAATATTATTACAATCAGATGAGAGACTGTACATCTGCCTGGATTAATATGCTAAGTAAAGGAAAGTTGATTCAGTGATACCTTTATCACCAAGCAAAGTAACCTTATAGTTACTTTGGAGCTGAAGCTTTGTTTTGGAAATGGTGGTTTCTCACCCAGATGTTCCAGGAACAAATCTACATAGATTTTGAGATTATAGAATGCCCAACCTCCCTAAGTAGAGCTTTCATATTGTTTTGCTATGTCAAATTAGTCCTACTCTCTGTCATCCAAATATTGTTTCAGTATTGAGATTCATCTGGACATATTAAGCAAAAGCTTGGTTTTGATGAAGAAATGGCTGACATACGGCTTATTTCACTTGACTGCCAGGAATCTGCAATGTAATTCCTACTTTCTAGATTGCAGAATGTGAACATCACTTTTAAAATTGATTAAGATGGGCAGGTTTGTTGGTTGTTGTGTGCCCTCAAGTAATTTTTGACTTACAGTGACCCTAAGGCGAACCTGTTACGGGGTCTTGACAAGATTTGGGAGGGGGATTACCTTTGTCTTTCTCTAAGGCTGAGAGAGTGTGACTTGCCAACAGTCACCCAGTGGGTTTCCATGGATTGGTGGGAATTTGAGCTCTGATCTCCAGAGTTGTAGTCCAGCAGTCAAACCACTACACCATACTTAGGTTTGTTAACAAAGGAACAAAAGGAAAGAAACTTTTCCTTGCTTCCATAGTGAAGCCTTTTTCTGGTCATGTTATAATAAATGTTTTAATTAATAGCTGAGGAAAACCAAAAACAAGATGAATGGATTCAAATTAGCTTCTCTTGTGCTGATGTCCCACCTGATAACTTAATTTGATACTGCTAAAGAACATTTCACCAGCATAAGGCATGGGAAAATTTGTTTTGCAACATCTAAAGTTCACATTTCCAATGAGGACTTGTAGAGGGCAAAAAGGTTTGCATGATGTGATCAGATTCCTTACATAGAAGGTAAGAGCATTCAGTCCAAGTCCCGAGTCTGTCCTACATCACAAAAATGTTTCAGATCAGGCACTATGAAAACTAGATTGATGATGTTACTACAACGTCATTACTGGATTTTTCATCACACCTTCCATCTTCTGTCTTTCATGCTATTACGATAGCATGCTATTCATGCCTTCTGTCTCTGTTGTGGGTCCTGCTTAAAAGAAAAAATGTGAATGTGAACATCCCATAAAATGGGTGGTGACATGTGCAGATACTTCAATATGTGCATGTGCATGTTGTTGTCATTTTAGGCATAACATATGATGCATTCACTGAAAATCATATATCTAGAGACCACAAGTAAGGAAGATCAACTGTATAATCTCTGGTCTTCAAAAATATAGTTGTGTTGCTCTGGATTTGATGAAATAGACTCAATCTGTGAAAGTTTATGTTACAACCTTTTTTCTCTCAGTCTCAGAGGTGCTACAAGATCCCTTTGCATACTTATCTTTAGTCTGTGATTCTATTCATCTGTTAAAGTATTTTACAAACAAAAAGGCTTCCTTGAACCTACCCAAAGTTTCTTTTTGGTTTATTTGTTGATGAGAAGCTGGATTTATTTGCAGTAGCGGAAGATCTTGTGGCAAGTAGTGCTAGCTTGGTGATTCCTTTTGACATAATTCTTTTTGTTAAAACTTTATTGTAGGTTAAACCTAACTTGGGCTTAACCACTTACCATACATGTATTCATTTCTAATGGAGAAAGTCACAAAGGAGGCAGGAGAACAACAACAGTTCTAGCTCAAAATTCGGTGCCTGAAATTATTAAAGTAAGGCGTACTTAAGAAACTAGGTTAAATGTACAGCCCATAAATCAAAATATCTCAATATAGTTTCTTGAAGATGATTGACTATTTTTTTACTCAGTATTGTAAACAGTAATAGTATAGGTAGGCTCATTAAGTTGAAGAACTTATTTCCTCAGGGTTTATAATATTTTAGTTATGTTACAATTACTGGAATTTGCTATGGTGTAACATTTCCTGGATATATTTAGATTATTGTTGTATCAAGGGACCACTTTGAAATTTGTTTCTATTTTGTTTATATGTCCCTTACAATTCATATTTAAAGCCTTGAACACTGTCAAATAAAAATATGCTGTACTTTATGTATGTTTCTTTTTTCTTCAGCCATTTTATGGTTAAAATGTACTTCTACTCTGCAAGGTCAGAATGATTATTTTGAAAGGCTTTCCAGTTCTTTCAAGTGTATTAGGCTTGCTGTAAATGAACTAGAGTTGGAGGGATAGTATGGTATGACCTACTCCAACAATTGTTTGTATTAAATAACATATGAAGTATTTATTTATACTATCGGCAGATGATTTATACTTTTAAGCTGTGAGTAATTCTTTTCATGCTGACAGGTTGATAGGGAGTGCTGCACTCTTGTGTGGGTAAAGCAATCAGGATTCTTGAATTTTACAAACTGGGTGGTGGGGATGGAAACATGAGTGAAAGGCTTAAGTACCAGGGCTTAGAAACAGTTAATCATTTTAACCACCCCTGCATTGGAGCAAAGGTAGTACAGACTACAACAGACCACTTGTTACCGTTTACTTAAGTACAAACAGTTGAGGAAGTGTTTAGTCCTTGGGGAAGCTGAATGATTGAACAGAAACACAGAAGTTATTTTGATAAGGCAAAGCAGTAATTTACTCCAAACTCTGATCATCCTGGAGCTTTAATACAGGCCAAGGATGAAGGCCTTATATGTTTGCTTCCTCCAGATGAATAAAGATAAATTCTCCTAAGAAAAATAAATGCTGCTTTTTGGGTCAATTTACAAGAATTGGCAAAATAATTAAATTGTGTATGTTAGGGTTTGGCATGGAGAATGGTGGGAAAATAGTTCTGTTTTTTAAATCCTGGCATCGTTTCTATGGATTTAAATACACAGTTAAAAGAAGAAGAAAAAGGAGATTTACTTAACTGTTCATGCAAGGGATTAGAAACCAAAAATGAAACATTATGAGAAACAGTTTTTGTCAGAATCTAATATTTTGATTGAAACTGTATTTTTAAACATTAAAACTTTCTTTTTAAAAAATAGACACTGTAATATAAAAATATTTCCCCTCTTATCCCAAAATATATTGGAATTCTTTGGCACGCGTCTTCATAATAGGAATTCTTTGACACACATCTTGGTAATTGGAATTCTTTGGTGCACATCTTGAGACTCTTATAATAGTAATTGCTTTTACCTTCAAGAATCCAAACTGAAATTGTTCATGTGAAGCAATCATGCAGTGAGATTTTTATTATAAATCATAATCAAAGAGGAATAATGTGCAAAGAAAAGGCGTTAAAACCACTAAAAATTAAAAATCAATACAAAAAACAGTTAAAACCAAAACAATATATGTGCAAGTTGGCTTATGGGCTAAAAGACTCTTAGGCCATTTCCACACTACACTCTTATAGCGCGATTATTCCACTTTTAACATCCTATGGAATCCTGGGGTTTTCAGTTTAGGGGGAGGCTGGCCAGCCCCTCCCTAAACTGCAAACCCCAGGATTCCATAGGATGTTGAAAGTGGAATAATCACGCTATAAGAGTGTAATGCAGAAATGGCCTTAGTGGAAGATTGGGCCAGCTGGGCCTTTTTGGGAAGAAATGTCAGAATGTGATAGAAGCCAGCCACTAAGAGTACTTATTTTCTGCATGTTTTAGATGTAATAGCATTATGCCCCATAGAGGACCACATCTTACAAAGCCAGTGATCACTACATAGTTGCAGGTGAAAGTCCCTTTTCATTTTCTGGGAATGGGTGCTGAAATGCATCCAAAAATCAGTAACAGGATTGCAGTAATGAAGTCTCCTCTATTATGAGAATCTAAATTGCATTTCATTTTTCTTCCACAAAACATTAAGCTTTTAAAAAATAAGCTTAAGAATTTCAGGCTCTCTTGCCTTGAAATAACATTTAAATGTAAGTTTACAGACCAGAAGAATTAAGGGATTGTAAATGTTGGAAATTCTCTCTGTCAGAGGAAGATGAAGTATTGAAAAGCAATATATAAAAATATCTGAGTATGTGATTTATGATGATAAACCTTAAGAAGAGAGTCGAGTAACAGTGAAGAGCAGGTTGAAAGATTGAAATTCAGCTGTATTTCATAAATTCACAAAATACATATTTAAAAACTTTGGCTGTGTGTGTTTTCTGTGCT
Organism: Ctenosaura bakeri; assembly: GCA_948474755.1. Lineage (NCBI taxonomy): Eukaryota > Metazoa > Chordata > Lepidosauria > Squamata > Iguanidae > Ctenosaura > Ctenosaura bakeri. Next base: position 1,307,534 of record CAOLHI010000381.1, on the reverse strand, counting down.
GTGTAATGTTGTTTTCAACAAGATGTCCTTTCAACTGCTTTAAAATCAGAGGTCCCTATTATGTATGACTGTTTGACCTTTTAGTGAAGTCATAGAACTGAAACTTTTCCTATGGTTTCACAATGCACAAAAGCCACATCTTCTAACAGAGAGGATCAATTTGTGTTTCTGGGAAAGATCTGAAAATTATAGTCATGCCAGCAATTATTAGTGCAATTTTGCCAACTTAAATTGCTTAAAACTTAAAACTATTGAATGGCCCGTTCTAATGATGTAATCAAATACTTAATATTTTGCATGGTTTCATCTGAGAAAAAAATATGGAAATGTCATTGATAAGCCTGGGGATATGTCTGGAGCTTGACAGTAACATATTACTTGCAACTAGTTATCTTTTCAGTAGTAAGATAGAATAATATTAATTTTTTTGCCTGTAATGGCCCAGGCTGTAATCTATTTTTTGATGTAGGGGTTTTGTACTATCAAGGAGCCACCAAGGACGGGAGAGAGAAAATTTTCCTGCATTTTTCAGTGGCACAATAGTGAAGCTAACACAGATGCTCACAGTAGTGAGCAATCTGTTAGCTTTTTAGACTGTAACAGTCACAAGTAACCTTTTGGGTGATCAAAGTAATGAGCAATGCAACTAGGTTTTTTTTTTTTAAAGTAACATTTCAATCTCTGGATATAGCTTTGTAAAACTAGGACCAGTTCACATGGTCCATTGAATTGGTAATTGCTGAGCTTGTGTATCGATGTTTATTTTCTGTGGATTGGTGTCTGTAATATCTTATTAATGAGCAGCATATTATAGCCAGGAATGCCAATATAGTGCTAGTTGGGGTGGTAAGATCTCTGCACTCAGAGAGTTCCCCAGGAGTATGGAAGTGGGTAAGCTGAAAGCTGCTGTGCCCAGGACTGAGGGAATGAGTGAAAGTATTTTAATACCTACTCCTTCCCTGTCACTGCAGAATCACGTTGGTGTGGGGCAAAAAATGGTGTTAACAAACCAGGGATTAAAATTTCTAGTTTCCTATGATTAGGAAATCTTTAGAAAGAGGGATGGATGTCTGCAAAAATAGTTTAGGGATCTGTTTCTTAATCTAAGATCTGTCCCAAATTGTCCATAAATAACAAAGCACTTTTTTATTCTCCCTATGTACAATTGCTGGTTTGCATATTAAAGCTTTATGTATTTGTTTAGTAGTACAGTATTTCATAACAGCGGTTATTTTTGATACATTTTATTTCAGCAAAGTTTAAGTGATTTCTTGTGTTTTTCCCTGCTTTGACAGGGTGAATCTCTACAAGGTGGTGATGATTCTCCATTCTCCGACTCTATTACCTTAGAACAAACGACAAGTAACATTGGCATATCAAGTGGACGTGTTAGTTTATGGATGCAGTGGATGTTGCCAAAACTCACTGTAAAGTTGTTTGCACCAGATCCAGAAAATAAAGGCACAGGTACTGCATAGTAAATGCTATTTTTTAGCAAAGACAGTGGTTTGAAGTTGCCAGGCAATTTCCTTCTAACGTAATTTTATTTGTTAATTTACTAGGATATATTTGCAGCATTATCCATGTGCTTGTGATTTGAACGAAACCAATGTTTGACTGGGAGTACCTGCAGTCTCACACCAGATTTCATGCAAAATGAACCTAAAGCTGAAGATTGTTGATGTATATGAAAATGTTCAGAATATTTGAAATGTAAACTTCTGGTTTGGATAAAAAAAAAGTAGTTGATTATATAAGGTCCAAACCCTTAGTTCAGGCTTCATTGGGCATCAGTAAATAATACAAGACAGTTGGTGATTTTGTGATCAAGCATGTGGATTTATATAACATGACGTATGGACAAACATTTTAAAAAGAGTAGGGATTTATGTAAGTATAGAAGTCAAATTTATTAGTGAGGGTTCAGGGGATGTTGCAATCAAAATTAGGAAGAAATATGGACATAGCACCAATTTAATATTAAGGTAAGTAGCCTAGCAAGATTAAATCTGTAACTTTATTACTTTCTTTCACCACACTACCTGTGATTTACTTATTTTTTTTAAGTCAGGCTATCCTAGTGTGCAATACTTCAGTAGCAGATGTCCATGGTGCAGATCCTTGTCTGCACAAATTTTTGATAGCTGTTTGAAGATTAATATAACACAAATGAGATCAATAAGGTCAATAAGATCAATAAGATTTGAGTGGAAGTCTAGGCTGCTCCTCCCAGCTTTTTCCTTGCCTCCAAATCTGATTACCAGTGGTTTGGCTGATGGATAAGGTCAAGACCATTACATAAAACATGAGGTTGTGTGTGAAATTACTGATATAGCTAGCTAGGGATTTAATGCCTATGACCTTTGCTGAGTTAGACTGAAAATTTTTAAAGGAGGAACGTCCAGATTCTGAATATAGGTCTCATCTTTTATGGAATCCCTGTTGCTAGCTGTTTAAGAAACAGTCATCTTTGCTGCAGATAAACTTCATTAAAAATATTGTTTGATAAATCCCCAAAGAATATTTGTGTTTTATAGGTGGAATAATGATTGGATCTCATAGGTAATTTTTATTATGTGCTGCAGAAATCTGTGTTGTTGGTGAACTAGAAGACCTCAGTGCCTCAGTAGATGTTCAAGATGTCTATACTAAAGTCAAGTGTAAAATAGAAAGTTTCAACGTTGACCACTACAGAAACAGGTAACAAACAGATCTGATATGCATTGTATTAGTGTTCATATGGAAACATTCTCTGCTTTTTCACATAGGTAATAACACTGCTTGATTCAAAAGGATAAATGATTTGAAATGATATTCCTGTTCCATAGTTTGCACAGGTGAAAAAAGAACATTAGTTGTAATAGGAAGTTCGTACAAAGTATGACATAAAATGTATCATTAGCCTCATGGCTAATTTAGAGTGTCTGATACAGAGATTTCCTTTTACAATCTTCGGACATCGGAGCTTAAGATTACTGCTTTCCACTGGGGTGGGCAACACTGGCCTTCCAGATGTTGGACTGCAACTCCTGTCATGGTGAGAAATTATAGGAGTTTGAGTCCACACCATCTGAAAGGCCACATAATTTTATGTAATAGTTTCCCACTGGTGCTTTCATCATTCAGTCATACTTGCAATCAAAGTTTAATTTATAGTAAGAAGTAGTATTCCCCTTTGTAGCATTTATGGCAGCTTCCCATGGCAGTCTGTATATAATAAGATACAAGACAATATGTGTGTTCTTCATGAGAAGTAGGCACAATTCCTGCTAATTACAAACATGAAAGTTTCAGGAAAAATACAGATGAAATGAAATTGTATCTGTGTTAGCTCAATGTACCAGCATTTTTTAAAATCATTGCATAAAATTCTGTGGAGTCTTTCAGTGATCTTGAAATTAAATCCTGCTATAATCATTTTTATGCCCAATGTAGATATTGTTGTGATGATAAATATGTTGGAAGTTAAGTTTTCAATAGCTTGTCCATGTCCCTTTTCCAAGGGTCTTCTCTAGGTATGGGTAAAGCAGTGTTTCAGAACTGGAGCCGGAATAAGTACTGGAAAGCACATATAATGAATCAGCAGAAAAGAGGAGACTAGGCTCCACGTTCTTATAGATGGTCCAAGTTTTATTCTCTTTAAAAAAGCCCAGTGTGTTTCAGCCTGTTTATAAATTGCTTGGCCTTCTTCAAAGGCTGTATTAAAAACAAATACATGTGTGTGTGTGTGTGTTGGTATTATATAAAAGAAAAACACACATAAATAAAATCTGTCACCTTCTATTCATATACCAAATCCTATACATACCATAAATCCAACAGAAGTTTCTGGAGTTGCTGCTGCACTCTCTTTAAGAACCAGACTGATATATAGCAAAGAAGATAACCTACACATTTTTTGTTATTTATACAGTTCCTCAGATGACCAGAAGTACGTATTAGTCTAGATAAAGCGGTGTGACCAGTTACAAGAATATCTGTATGTACTCTATTTGCTGGTGTATAAGACTCACTTTTTTCCCCAAAAACTACTGTTTGAAAATTGGATGCGTCTTATACACCAGTGTGTCTTATACACCGGCAAATAGTATTTGCTGACATATAAATGGGGTGCGTCTTATACACCAGTGCATCTTATACGCTGGCAAATACAGTATATAGTTTGGCCTTTGAACTATATCTTTTGGTATCTTTTGGTATATCAACTTGACAGATTTTATATATTTGTGTTGCTATTTTATATAATATATAATTTTATAGAATACTATATAATATGTGCACGCGCACACACACATGCACACACATACACACACACATACACACACATTTATATTTGTTTTTATTACAGCCACTGAAGAAGGCCAAGCAATTTATAAATCGACTGAAACACACTGGGCTTTTTAAAAGAGAATAGAAATTGGACCATCTATAGGCACATGGAGCCTAGTCTCCTCTTTTCTGCTGTTTCAGAATTGACCATCCATCCAACAGTGGTGAGCAGCAAATACTTTTTTGGCCGCAGGAGACAGTGGCTTGTTTTAAAATCAGTTGAGTCAGCATGCCCATTTCTGTAGCTTGTTGAGCAACAAGAAAAATGTATGGGTATGTGTGTATGGCTGAGCTGAGAAGAAACATGGAAAATATGGAAAACATACCTATCATCCATATTTCTATCCTCTCTCCTGATTTGATTTACTCCCCTGTTCTAACTCCCATATTTGTGGACACTACATAATGTCACACCCATTTTATTGAAGGGAGATAATTGCTTCATCAGATATGGTGTTTACGTAACATGTCACCATAGCAGCTCATCTGCCAGCTCTGAAGGGGAAGGAAAGGCTTACAGACTGATGCAATTTTCCTTGGGTTTTGTATTTTCATTTTCTCTCGCTCACAGTCCTGCAACTCCTCCTCTAATTATCTGTCTGCTGCAACATCAGTGCCTTTAATTCAATATCAGCTGACATCCTAGATCAAGAGAGATAGCTACAAGGATGTACTTACATCTCTGTAGCTACATCTCCCAGTGTAGCCATGCAGTCCCTTCCACAGAAAAATTTCAAAGTGCTGTAGGGTGAGCGGTGAGCAATGACGTGTCCAGCCTTTCCCTGCTAGCAGAGCATGCCACAACAAGCACTGGAAGGGGATCTGTTCCAGCTGCCTTTTGCCGTCTGCCCCACTCTCAGGAGAGGACTGGACATCACTCACTTCCCCTCTTCAAAATTCCTCTGTCAGTCAAGCTGCATGGTTTTGGTTTTAAGAGGCACTTTCAATCATTATGATAATGCAGTGACCATAAAAGTATACCAGTGTAATTATAATGCAAGTTGGGCTTGCAACGTAAATAGTGAACAAGATAGTGATTGTCTTTTTTTAAAATTCATTTTAAGCAATTGGGCATGTCTGTAGGGTTATTCCAGGACTACTTAATGGCATCCTGCTCTTAAAACAAAATTTGTCTCAAGCTCTGTGACTCTTTCCTTCTTCTTTATCTGTTCAGAGAATGTTGTAGTATACAGAATATTAATAATACCTGGTAGGATATATGCAGTATTCTAAAAGCTAAGATATTCCCCTTCCATAAAAATTAAATGCAAATATTCTGCTTCTGTGGAGTAGACTGAAATTCAGTCAAAAAAGTATTGTTGTTATTTCTTTCATTGAAACTGATCTCATGAATTAAAACAAATGTAGTGAACTGATCTCATTATGTCTGCAAATCAGAATGACAGTTCTATGCATTTTAAAATATTCAAAAGCTAGTTTTCTTGTGGCGGAAATGTACGGTTTCTGACCAAATGCAGAGGACAGATAAGGTAAATATTGTATTTTCCAGACCAGGAGAAGGCTGGCAATCTGGATTTTTTGAAGGCGTGTTTCTACAGTGCAAAGAAAAACTTGTGGTGAGATTTCTGTAATGGAATAAGACATTTAACCAAATAACGTTCCTAAAAACCTAAACATTACTTTTTGTTCTCATATAGAATGGAGAAGGATTGCAAGAATTATGGTATAAACCACTGTAATGCCCTTTTATAAATCAATTTGTTCTTGTGAAAGTTGGGACGGGGGAATTACTTCAGTGCTATTGTGTATAGTTTTTAATTTCCTTAATTCTTGCAGTCTACCTCCTTCGATTCTAATTGTTTTGTAATCAAAAGCAAATCAAGTTGTGCTGATATTTCACATGGACAACATTGCCCTACTTTAATTCCTGATATTTTTCTAAATCTCCTGCTGAGTTGCTGCTTCCAAATAATAAAATTATTGGAAATATTTGGAGTTAATGATTTCACTTTTTGATTTATTTGAATTGTAATATCTGAGGTGAAGAACTTTGAGTCTATTGTGTGCTGCATTGAGTTGTGGCAGAATCCAGCTGAATTTTTTATATCTCTGATTTTTTTTCTTATGGCTTGTATTTCTTTGCTTTTTTGCCTGTGTCACTTCAAGCTATGGGGAAGACTCTTGGTCTCTGGGCAAATGTGGAGGTGTCTTCCTTTCCTGTACTGACAAGCTGAACAGACGTACCTTGTTGGTTCGACCCGTCAGCAAGCAGGACCCTTTCAGTAACTTCTCTGGCTTCTTTCCCTCTGTAAGAAATCAATGCAATATGTTTATTACAGAACTTCCATTAACAAATAATACTGAAGTTTGATGGTGGCAATAGAATAGACTTGTTCATTCAAAAGCCTAATATGTTTCTGAAAGTAATTGTGCCCTGTGTTCACATTGGAAAAGTAGGTGGACTAGAGTAGCAGCAGAATAATATTTACTTGACTATTTATTTCATGAATCTGATCTTTCAAAACTAAACGGAAGTACTTGAATGTTTAAAACTAATATATATGGAAAAATTTTTTGGATTGTAGAAGTTTATAAGCTGACATTTGCAGCAGAGAGGGGAAACATGTAACCCTATAGATGTTACTGAACTGCAACTCCCCCCATCCCTCACCATCAACTCTACTGGCTAAAGCCAGTGTCTGGTTTTAACACCTTGCTCTTTGTCAGGGTAGGGAGAAAGTAATAAATATATCTGGTTATGTAGTTTTTTTTAAAATGGTGTATATCTCTGGCCACTTAATTAAGAATCTACTTTCAGCCAGCAGACATAAAATGCAGTCAGCAATACTACATTTTGATAGACACATTGTAGTCTTGTCCCCTTGTTCCTTTCCCCTTACTCTTGATTAAATTAAGTGAGAGAGCCAGGGAGTCATACTGAGTTGAGGATGGTCTGCATGGAAAATATTGAGTGAATAGATCCAGTGGTTGTTAAGGAACCCAGCCAGGTAGATTTAATATTTATTAATGTTACTGGAAGTTCTGTTCTGTTTGATTTGTTTTTCTGTCAGGAACATACAAAATTACTGCTGATACTTACCCCAGTTATTTCACTCTAACACAAATTAAGCTAATATACTAATATTACAGTTTACCTAAGTCCCATAGATTTTGACTTTCAGAATTTAAAAATAATTCTTATATTTACATAAGAATTTCATTTAAAATATAGCTAAATAATTCAGTGGTATGTTAGTATTAAAAGAGAATATCTAATTTATTAAACATTCAGGATCTGCGATTTATATTTAGAGCTCTTGTTTAAGTAAGTATGTAATCATTAATATGACAATCAGAGGGAATTCTGATCTCTGATTTTCTTTGTATATGTGGAGTTCTGCCCAGATAGGAAATGAATAAAGAAATTCGCAGGATTAGAAACTGTATGTACAAGTCAGAGCTCCTGCAGAGCTGCGAATTTGGCTCAATAAATTCAATTCAGTCAACCTTATGCTGTTGCATGCAAATTCTGCTGTTAATTTTGAATAAACTGTGGATCCCTTTGCATTCAAACTTGGGAAACTGCTTTATTATGATTGTGGCTTGGTGACAAATCCAGGTCAAACTACGTCTTGAAATCCAACTACCATAATTAAACACAGTTTAGTTCTTCAATTTCATGGTCTCTGTGCATCTCACATATGGGTCTGTGTCACTCTTCAGGATCTTCTGGATAGCTGACCTTTTTGGCGATAGCTCTACCCCCCCCCTCGCACCGTGATCTCATGCCCCAACAGCCATTCTTCCAGTTCTTCTTCAGATACCGCAATTGTAATATGTGTCATAGAATCATACAGTTGGAAGAGACCACTGGGGCCATCCAGTCCCACCCCCTGCCATGCAGGAACACACATCAAAAGATTCCCAACAGATGGCCATCTGGCCTCTGCTTAAAAACCTCCGAAGAAGGAGACTCAACCACACACTGAGGCAGCATATTCCACTGCCGGACAGCTCTGACCATCAGGAAGTTCTTCCTGGGGTTTAAGTGGAATCTCCTTTCCTGCAGCTTGAATCCATTGCTCCTTGTCCTAGTCTCTGGAGCACTGGAAAACAAGCCCGCTCCCTCCTCGACATGATATCCCTTCAAATATTTAAACATGGCTATCATGTCCCCTCTTAACCTTCTCTTCTGCAGACTAAACATCCCCAGTTCCCTAAGCCATTCCTCCTAGGGCATGACTTCCAGACCCTTCACCATTTTGGTCGCCCTCCTCTGGACATATTCCAGTTTATTGATATCCTCTTGAATTGAGGTGCCCAGAACTGGACACAGTATTCCAAATGAGGCCTAACCAATGCAGAATAGAGTGGTACCATTGCCTCCCTCAATCTAGACATCATATTACTATTGATGCAACCAAGAATTGCACTGACTTTCTTGGCTGCCGCATCACACTGCTGACTCATATTCAGCTTGTAATCTACCAAGACTCCTAATCCTTTCCACACGTACTGCTATCCAGCCACGCATTCCCCCATCCTATATTTGTGCATTCCATTTTTTTCTGCCCAAGTGTAGGACCGTACATTTCTCTCTGTTGAAATAGCTTTGGCCCAGTTCTCCAATCTGTCAAGGTCATTTTGAAATTTGATCCTGTCCTCTGGGGTGTTAGGAACCCTTCCCAGTTTGGTGTCATCTGTAGATTTGATCAGCATGCCCTCTACTCCTTCATTCAAGTCATTGATGAAGATGTTGAATAGCAATGGGCCCAGGACAGAACCCTGTGGCACCACACTAGTCACTTCTCTCCAGGATGAAAAGCAGCCATTGGTGAGTACCCTTTGGGTTTGGTCGGTCAACCAATTACAAATCCACCTAACAGTAGCCCTGTCCAGCCCGCATTTTACTAGCTTCTTTGCAAAAATATCATGGGAAACTTTGTCAAAGACCTTACTGAAATCAGGATGTGCTGTGTCCACGGCATTCCCCTCATCTATCAAGCTTGTAACCCTGTGGTAAAAAGAGATAAGATTAGTCTGGCATGACTTATTTCTGAGAAATCCATGTTGACTTTTAGTGATTACGGCATTGCTTTTTAAGTAATTACAAACTGACTGTTTAATGATCTGTTCTGGTATCTTTCCTGGTATTGATGTCAGGCAGACGGAGTGATAATTATTTGGGTCCTCTTTTTTTCCCTTCTTGAAGGTCAGGACGGCATTTGCCCTCATCCAGTCTGCTGGGACTTCTCCTGTTCTCCAAGAGTTCTCAAAGATTATAGCGAGTAGTTCAGAAATGACTTCTGCCAGTTCTTTTAATATCCTTGGATGTAATTCATCTGGCCCTGGAGACTTGAATTCATCTAGTTTAGCCAGATATTCCTGTACTACTTTTCTACTTATTCTGTGCTGCATTTACTCTCCTTCCTCACCTGCTCCCCACCCCTCAGGTTGAGTAGTTCTATCCTTTTGGGAGAAAACTGAGGCAAAGAAGATGTTGAGTAGTTCTGCCTTCTCTTTTCCCCCTGTTAGTAATTGGCCATCTTCTCCACACAGCAACCCTATCATTTCCTTGTTTTTCCTTTTACTGTGGACATATCTAAAAAAACCCTTATTTTTTTTAATGTCTCTGGCAAGCCTGAGTTCAGGGTTTGTAAGGCTGTGGTAAGAATTCCTTCTCTTAGCTCAGCATGTTCTCCTTGATATACAAAATTAACCACTTTTTTTTATGACAGTTGTTGCTTATCTTCTACCTTTCATGAGTATAAAAGAGGGAGGGGAGAAGAACAGTTTTATTTCTGAGGCCTCTTATGAGGCCTGTGAGCTTGCAGCCACCGTTTAAGGCTGGTTCTCTTGCTGGCTGATGGCCACTAGGCGCCGCCTTTGCAATATCTTCAGCTGTAGTATTTGCCTTGACTTTACCCCTCAAGTAAGGTGGAACTGAGTGGTGCGGCTGTGGGTGCTTCTTTGGGAACGCTCCATTCATTTGGTCCCATCCCCACCAAGCACAGCCTAGTTGTCTTTCTGGCTGCCTTTTTGGACCCTGCTTCCAAACCTACCAATACTATTCCAGAAGTGGACTTAATCCTTGGTGCTATCTCCCTCAGTACCACAGCAGTCTGCTCATCCCTCTATACTGGTTCCTTCATCTTCAAATAAGATGCATAAGACGAAAGCTAAGAGGTCTCAGTAGGATGATCCTTCTAAAGAAAAGGTGAAAAAGAATTGACCTGCCTGGATGTTCAAGTTGCTTTAATCACTGCTTTACCTTTACATCATCAGCCTGGCCCCTTTGACCTGGAACTGTCTCCATGGGATCAGGTTCCTGTGCCTGAAGTTCAGCTGATCAGTTCTATATCCAAAGGAGAAATGCATGAAGAATCCATCCACGAAGAGTCTCATCACTCTCTTGCAGCTGCTGGAACTTTCTCCTCCTCTCTAAGAGTAATCACTAGAAGGTTACTACCATGGTTGCCATTTTCTATACAATCTTCTTGAGAGATTCCTGCTCTCCTGCCTATCATAGGACTGGGGAGCTTGTTATTTTGTCCTCATTCCAGAGTGAGGATGTCTGCCATCTGTCAGCAGTAGATACCATCACTCTCATAGTCTGTCCTGAGGGATTTCTGGCAGACAATGCCATGAGCCACGATACTGCTCTTGGACATGGTCCAAGAGCTCCAAGATACTCTTGGACATGGTCAACATTCATATCCTGTTCTCACTCCAGAACTCCAATATCCTTGCAACCTTGAGATATAAAGTGTTACAGAAAAAAGAGGACATTGTGGAGGTCTTTTTTCAGCAGGCTGGACATATGCCAAGGGACCTGCCTCCTATCTGCTTCCATTTCCCAGCAGGATCTGGGACAGCCTGGCATGGTGGACTCACCTCCCTACTCTGAATCAGGACATGGCTTTTCACCCCCTTAATCATCTGTCAGCCTAACGACAGATGCCTCCCCCTTCGATTGGGGAGCTCACTATCATATACACGGAGTTCAGGGACACTGGTTAGCCATGGAAGAATGTGCCCACATTGGTGCCTTAGACATGTTAGTGGTATTCAACGCTTGCAAGGCCTTCCTTCCACTACTTCATGGCCAAGTAGTTCTAGTGGTAACGGACAATACAAAGGTGACATGGTGCCTAAACAAAAAGGGAGGCACTTATCCCCTACACTGGCCACCAAGACACTTCATCTATGGCAGTGGTGTGTACAACACTACATTTGTCTGGTTTCCATCCCCCTGTCTGAAGCTCAGAACGCACTGGCAGATCATCTCTGGAGGCTCACCACAGAGAACCGCAAGTGGATGATTTTCCCATTGGTTCACAGCAAGATATTCCACAGATGGGACATACTACAGGTAGACCTCTTTGCCTCCTCCCCACAATGTTCAGTTGCCATGGTTCTGTAGCAGAGGTGGCAGAGGACCACGCTTGGGTAGTGGCAGTGGAGGGGAATGCCTTCCTCTTTTGATGGACGAGTCAGTTGTTGTACCTCTTTCCCCCATTCCCAGTGATCAACAGGGTGATTTTACAAATCAGGGGAGACTGTATCAGTTGCATGAGTCTGAACCCCTGGTGGGCTAGGCAGATATGGCCACCCCTCCTGCTTCAAGTATAGGAGTACTCTTACGGATTTCCCTCATGCAACAATATCATTTCCAGAGACAAAAGCTCAGTCCTGCATCCTGAAGTACACAGGCTCAGGTGATGGGGTGATGGCTTGGAGAATAAATTTCTGATAACCTTCAGAAGAATCTGTGACATTCTTGTGGGGTATGGAAACCCTTCACTAGAACATTGTATGATTATAAATGAGAAGCATTTAATAAATATGCATTAGGTCACTGTTTTAACCCTCTCAGCTGCTCCTTATTCCACATTTTTTCATTCACCCAAATGCTTGTGGACAGAAGTTTATCATTTTCCTTTGTGATAATAGTCTCAGCTTACACTGAGACTATACCCAAAGGATGTTTCCACCTCACTGTGCCATACCAGTGACCAAGAAGTTCCTCCAGGTAATGCAGACTTTATATCCCTGCTATCTTCATGTGGTCTCCTCATGGAGCCTATTGGTAGTTCTCACCCAGCTTATTAAAGCCTCCTGCGAACCTCTGGTGTCATTTCTGTTGGATCATCTGTCTTATAAGGTACCATTTCTGATGTCTGGCTGAAAAACACAAGAGCTCTGTACACTTTGCATGACTCTTCTTACCTCATCTGTCACAGTGACAAAGTGGTTCTCAGACCAGATATCAATTTCTTGCCTAAAGTGGTATTGGAATTCCATCTCTTGCAAGATTTTGTCCTCCCTCCCTCCCTCTCTTCCCTCTTTCTGTCCTTCCTTCTCCCCTGCTCCTTCCAGTGCCCTAGAGCCTTGGGATTCTATGTCTCAAGAACAAAACTCTCTAGGAAGAACTCCCATCTTCTTGTTTGTTTCTTGGGACCACAGAAGGATTATCAAATTTCTCCACAATCTTTTGCAAAATGGGTGGCCAAAGTAATTGCCCTGTCCTATATACATGCTAACTTGTCATTGGATGGACAAGTGAAGAGCGATTCTACTAGAGCTTCAGCTATATCTACTGTATTCCTGAAGAGTGTCCCCATTCCAGAATTCTGCTGAGTCACCACATGGTCTACAATATTGACATTCTTTCATCATTACTGCCTAGATAACAAGCAGATGTAGCTTTTGGCAGTGTGGTTCTGTCTTCAGTCCTCTCCTGATGTTCCACCCTGCTAGTCAGTACCCATATGTGTGATGCGCAGAGCCCACAAAGAAGAAAAATAAGTTGCTTTACCTGTAACTGAAGTTCTTTGTGTGGTCATCTGTGCATTCAAATAACCTTCCAAAGCTCCCCTTCTGCCACTTCTTTTATCACTTTTGTGCATATCACTCTATCATACAAATTCAATCTAGGAAAATGGCTGCTGAGGCATGTGATTTAAGAGAGGGATGTAGTTACTGCCAAAAAGTGCAGCTATCTAGAAGATTGCAAAGAGTGACTCTGTGCAGGTACAGACCAATATGTGTGAATGCTCAGATGACTACTCAAAGAACCTCAGTTACAGGTAAGCAGCTTGTCTTTCCTGAATTTGAATGTAGTAGAAAATTCTAATTTATTCAGAACAGCATGGGACTTTCAGTCATCTTCCCTAGTATACAGCTGAGGACCAGAGAAGGATGCTGCTATGGTTCTTTGGATTTTTGGACCACATCAGTGCCTTAGATTGGCCTACGCTTCATCTGAAGTTTATTCATTTCAATATATCAGACGAGATTGGGCGTGTCAAGGGTGGTATCGCCGTAGGCATTTCAATATATCAATTCTATGAGTAATCAAAGTTGAATTAATCCTGTAAAGAGTCATGGCACTTATCACTTTACACAAATCCACAAAAAATTTTGGTTGTGATCTCCAGCAAAGGTTTGGTGGAGGGGAGGAATATTGATTAAAAGTTTGATAAGTGTTTGTAATATAGTTCAATAAATATGGGTTGCTTATTTCTGGCCATATCTATTTATTTACATAGGCTACTGCAAAACTTCTGGATGGTTCTCATCAACAGCATGGATTCCTCTCTCTGACTTACACAAAGGCAGTTACAAAAAATGTTCGTCACAAATTGATTTCAAGAAATGAAAGAAGAACTTTGCATAAATTATCAGAAAGTTTCATTGATGGCTCTCCTCACTTCCTTCATGAGATTCTTCTTTCAGCTCAGGCATTTGATGTTGTGCTTTGCCTTCCTTTTCTCAATGCAATTGCAAGCATTTTTCAAGCAAAACGTCCACGAAGTCAAAAAGAGAAAAGAAAATCACCAGGACAGCCCATGAGGACACATATTCTCACATCTCGCAACTTGCCACTTATTTATATCAATACAGGGGTAATACGAATATTTTTCCCCAAAATGGATGAAATGCAGCATAATATAGAAGGTACAGTTATAATATAATAATGTCAGGATGTTTATTATTCTAGAGCAAGTAGAAAGTTTTATTGTACCAGAGTTTTTATTTCAAACATAATGCCGAGATTCTTCATCAACAGATGGAGCTATAGCAATAGAGCTCCATTGTTAGTATTTCTGCTGATGTTGCTTCCCAAAAACCTACCTTTTCAGTCAGAGACACAACCGAAGGATTTCTGAGGTGCTACAGATCAAAGAACAGCCAGCCTGGTGCAGCAGTCTGAGTGTTGGACTACAACCCTGCAGACCAGAGTTTGATTCCCCACTCAGCCAAGGAAACCCACAGGGTGACCTTGAGTGTGCCCCATATTCTTGTCCCAGAAAATCCTGTGATAGGTTCGCCTCAGGGTCACACAAGTTGGAAGTGACAAGAAGGCACACAGCAACGACAGTACAGATCAGGGAGCTGGGTAATGACCACTGTAGCACTATCCTGGTCACAGGGTGCATTGACACAGGGAGCTGGGGGTCTCCTGTTGGCATCCTGCTGCAGTTACTTGTTTCAATGCACCCTGCATTGTGTTCCCCAGGCCCCCAAACTGCAGTGCTTTGGAAATGCTTCATTTGGAAGTTGTCTGGCTTATAACACTTTAATGGATTTTCAAGATTAATATAAATTTTAAGACTATTCATTGGAACATAATTTTATAAATGTTTTGTCAGAAAGGCTAAAGAGTGTTGGTACCTTTTTGGTGGTGCTCTCCATGATATTCTGTTTGATCATAGCTGAAAACTTGATTATAGTAAGATAATTGGAACTATATTTATTCAGTAAGGTTAGTTTAAAAGCCTACATATAAATGAAATGCAGTATCAAGTTTCCAGTATGGTTGATTTGGTATCCAACTCCTTTGAAATCACTTTAAGCATCTTTCCTGATATAATACATATAAACATTCACAGAAACACTAGGAGTTAAGTGAACACTAGAAAGAAGCTGGGTTTGGTGGTTTAGAAATGTTACCTATAAATATACTTTTTAAAAAACCCTGCTTTTGAGGCTCACTTTAACACATTTCCCAGTAGAAATGTGTATAGTTATGTGAGTATTAGCAAGAATATGGGTTTGGTGGTTTAGAAATGTTACCTATAAGTATCTTAATACTGTTTTTTTTTAACTGCTTTTGAGGCTGGCTTAAATATCTACCACAGTGTTTTTAACTGAAAAAAGGTATGGCCCATATTCTGTTATTACTTCCAACTAAAGTTTGCCTATTGAATCAGTGAAACTTATGTGAGAACTTATGAAATTTCCAGTGGGCCTGACAACTGGATTTAGATTCGTGTGTGTGTATGTTGCTGAGATAGAAATGCTTGTTCTTTCTTTTGTCATTCCCCTTTCCTCAAAAAGATATCCGCCAAATCTTTCTTATTTTAGTCAAATAAGAGGTCAGCTTCTTCTTTATGTTTACTGTGTTCAGTGACTATATTGTGGAATTATTTGCCTCCCAGCATGGTTTGTGCATTAAAGCAGTGTGTCTGTACCATTGATCATGGTCTCAGTATGGTTGTTAGATTCATCCAGGATGGAACTCTGTGGTGTGGAGAAGCTGGTTTACACACACACACATGCACACACACACACACACACACTTTCTCTTACATTATTCTTCTGAGTTGAATGTAAAGTTTGCTTGCTCTTTCCACATCAAGCAGTGTGTTATTTAGCAAAGTACTTAACACTCACCACATTCTTAGCATCTGTAGCTAAAAGCTTAGCTTTCAAAACAATTGTCTGGGATATCTCACTGGGTGGCCGCAGATGGAGAAGGGGAATTGAAAGCTTAAGTACATCCTCAAAGCATTGACTTGTGGAGAACACTAGGCCTGCCTGTATGTATATATCAGATGTCACTGTCATCTTTTAAAATATAATGAAATCCTTCATGGGGAGAAAGAAATGTTATAGAACATAGAATACAGATTCCATTTCTGTAGAACATGTTCAGTTCTTCATTTCTCTGCAGTATACCAAACAGCAGAAAGACAGACACACATTACTACAAATGAACATATGCTCATAATATTTCAGTGTGTGAAATATACTGATGTCCTATATACTGTGAGAGCCAGCATGGTTTGAGCATTAATCCTGGAGACCAGGGTTTAGTTCTCTGCTCAGCCACTGAAATCCACACTGACTTTGGGTGCATCACACTCTTTCAGCCCCAGAAAACCCCGTGATAAGTTCACATTAGGCTTGCCATAAGTCAGAACCAACTTGAAGGCACACAATGACAACAGCCTATATGCTGTGCTTGTCACAATTACAGACATTTCACTGGTTGGTATTAAACACTGTTTACCTTCCAGTTAAACAGATCAGGTTAGAGCCTGAGTTCTCTTCCTTAATGTAAGAACTTCCACGAGTTTCAGGGACTTCAAACTAGAAGAGGCATATGTTGCAGAGGGGAGGTAATTGCTACTAAGCCAGCATGGTTCCATAGATTCCCCAACCTTCAAATAATTTGTTCATGTGTGAAAGTGACTGTGGAGGGGAAGGGAAATCAGCAAAAATTGCTCTCTCTCTAACATGGAAGTAGTATCCAAAGAATGAAATTCCACTGAGTAAATACTCCCACCAATTTGAGCTTGAATTAAGATCCAAATCACTGTCACACCTACTTTTTTGGTATTAATGAAGTAGGGGTTCTGTATCAGCTCCCACACTACCAGAATATCATTAAATGTCAGACTTGATGACCTAACTGTATATGATGCATTTGAATATTTATCTTGATTACTCTGTGTTACAAAGAGCTGCGCAACATGACAAAATCAACACACTGTTGTTTTCATAGGGAAAAAATGATTGAGAAATATAGAGAGCTAAACCAACTAAACTCAAACTATAAACTTTTTTTTAAGCAACAACCCAGGTTTGCCTCATCTTTCTTATGAACAAACTGCTTGACTCCTTCCTATATAATTCAGGGGCTGGTAGCTTGCTCGGTGATGACCACACTGGTTGTTTGTGTATATGGATTAGATGCAATCCTCAGGTGGTAGATTACTTTTGTGTAGTTCTTATTATTTTATTTGTACGTGTTAGATAAGTAAAGCTGCTGACACTTAGGCATTCAAAATTAGCACCAATTAGCACACTTGTCTCTGTATATGTGCATAAATATAATCCAGATATTTTTTTTTCTCATTTCAATTGCAGGTAGTAAGACAAACAAGGAGGATACCTTGGTGCTTAAAATTGGTTCTGTATCAATGGCTCCTCAAGCTGACAATCCACTTAGTAGAGTTGTGCTGAGGAAGGACATATATCAGTAAGTATATATATATATATATTTTTTTAAATTAAAGTCTTTGGAAGAAGACAACCACATGAAATCAGTGATACAGCATCCCTAATTGAGGACTGGGATTGCATTAGTTTGTCTCCACTTGCTGTGTACACATTGAACAGTATTTGCATAGGGCCTACATATATACAGCTCAGTGTACATAGGCTATATATGTACAGTTTGGACAATACAAAATCAGAGCACATATGTCATCCAATTAGAACCATGTTAATTGCGGTCTTTGCAAATAGGCTGTTTTGCAAACATTAAGTTCAACATATGAAAGGCTGGCATTCCATGAACAGAGTCTGATCCTTTCAACATTGACTCAGTTTTCATGTCTTCCCAGAGTTAGTGTGAAAGTGATCCATAGAACTTGGATCTTGGTGAAAACATATTGGTTTGTATTTTATTTAATTTTTTTCATACTCAGACACTTCAGTCAAAAGTCAACAGCAGGTATTTGTGAATCACAAGCTAAATATCCACAAAGCTGTTGCACTATTGAGATTTTTATCTGAATCGCTTTCCTTTGCCTGTGAAAATTCAGTTAGGAAAGACATATTTTTTACAAATATCATTCTCTCAGTAGCTATGTGGTGTGAAAGTGATTTCCATAATGTTAAATGGTTAGCAGACATTCAAAATGCTGGACTGCTGATGTCATGTGGATCAAAGCTGTGAAAGAAAGCAAACTTCTAAGGCAAAGTTTCACAGTAAACACATTTTTTGTCGTGCTCTGGATTGTGTCACTGACTTTGTGCAAACCACACTAATCATGTGTAGGGAGAAAAACTGGAGAACATATGTAATCAACATGATAAAAATAATATATGATCCTTAGTAGAGTTGGCATTGCTGAGAAACATGAAAGTAGAGTTGCAAATAATACCAAGTGAGAAAAGTCACAGAAATACAGATGAACAAGTGTATTATGCTTCCTGTTGGTCTGTTTCTCAGATGTGGCAATATTTCTTTCTTCTTTCTTTTCTTTTCTTTTTTTTTTGAAAAAGTATACTTCAATAGAAGTAAGTTACAAACATCAAAATCTTTTCCCAGCAGTAAAACATTTTACGGTTTTAAAAATGACAGGTTTTACTTTCAATCAAGCATAGGAATTTCTAGAATGGTACATGCTTATTGCAACTTTCCCATTTTGCTCTGAGGAGGGAGAGAGAAGTTTTTATATAGTGCACTTTTAAAGGAAGATTTGCCTCTCAGTCTCATATCAAAGTATCCAGGGAAATGTGTCTTTTGAAGTGGTTTCGTGGGAATGTATTCCTTGCTGTGCTGTGGTGTGCTTGTTTCCAAACAATTAAGAATAGGTAAAATTACACAATAGAATGATTCTCTGGCATGCTAACACATACTAAACTAAGAGAAAGTGGTGGAGGACCAAGGAACCTGTGAGAGAGGGAATGCTGACAAATATTGAATGGCCTAGGCATTTCACAATTTGCAGGGGGTTTCGTTTTTGCTTTGTTTTGTTTTTCAGCACATAGCTACAAAGTATGAGAGTGGGTGTAAATATCTTTGGCACCATAAGTGAAGAAGTCCTATATGCTGATGAAACATTTCATCAGAGATTTAAGATAAGTTAGAGAAAATCGATAATTTTCCTTGTGTGAAAGCTATAACATCTGAAGCTGCCTTATTGTTAGCATTATTGCATGAAATCTTATAACTTGCCTGTAGAGAAAGTTAAATGAGATGAGACTTCATGTAATAGTTGTTGTCCATTCGCTCATACAGTTAAGCAGTCCAACTTTGATACAGTCAACATTTACTGTATTTGCCAGTGTATAAGATGCACTAACGTATAAGACACACCCCGTTTATACACTGGAAGGTACTGTTTGCTGGCATATAAGACCACACTAGTGTATAAGACGCACCCTATTTTCAAACAGTATTTTTTTGGGGGGAAAGTGAGTCTTATATGCCAGCAAATACAGTATATCTTTGTGTGGTGGGTAATTTTTCATCAGGATACCTTTTCATAGGTGGAGGAGCAATAATGGCACCTCCTACAGAATTTTCTTGTATGGCATAAAAGAAAAGGGATTCTTGACTGTGAGATGAATTGACAGAGCCCTGTGTTACACATCCATATCTACTTTTTAAAAAGGATATTTAATATAATATTCTTCATTCCCAAAAAGAATCCTCAGAGCAGATTATGAAAGTACATAAGAAGAACATAGAGTAAATACAAAATAAAATAATAAATGAAGGTTGAATATTGGTAATTATCAAATAAAAAAATAGAGAATAGAAAAATAACAAGTCACAGATCTAAAAGGTTCTGTGCAGACAAAGAGGTCTTCACCTGGGTGCCAAAAAGACAATATAGGCACTGGCAGAGTATTTTAGAGGCTAGGGTCCTGTGAATGAAAAGGTCCTTTCCCATTTAATACCTGCCTTACTGCCCAAAATGGGGGAACTCAGAGAAGTGTCTTTCAAGAAAATATTACTTGATCGGATTTCTGTGGCAACAAGTGGGCAATGTGATAGTTAAAACCAGCACCCTATCTTGTGCTCCTTTTGCCTTTGCTTGGGTTTCATTTTAAGAGAAAGTGACTGAAACACTGTGTTATGGAACCAGGGCATTTAGAAGGGTCAGACCTTTGCATGGGGATGCAGTTCAGTTGCAGGCTTGCAGTTGTTTTTCCCTTAAAAAATTGCATTTTTTTAAAAAAAAATGACATTACCAGAAATGGAAGCAGGCCTTAGGGAACCAGATTCTTAACTTCTTCTTCGTGGTCTCTGTGCCTTCATACACTAGGAGCTTTAGCGCCTGCGCGGTAGCTCCTAGTGTATGATGGCACAGATGACCACTCGAAGAACCACAGTTACAGGTAAGCAACCTGTTCTTAGCACAATTGAAACAGAACTGAAAATATGGCAGTTAGTACAGTCTCCTAATGTGTAGACATATTTAAATGTGAGCAAGTTATGAATCAGTTTTGTCACCATCTAAATATATTTCTATCTCATGGCTAATGTTCATGAAAAATATTCCCATGAGATACTTTGGAAAAATCATTACACCAAAGCTTTCTCACCAATCTCAGTAGTAGGGTGGCTGCATGCTCTGCTAGCCCCCCATTTGGAAGGTTTCCAGTCTAAAACCAGTTTAAGTATAAAGAATCCTATGAAGGGAGAACATGGGATCTTGAAGCTGCCAGTCCACAATGGCTGGATAACAGACTAAGTAGGGATGTAGGTCATCCGGTCACAGTCTTCCCCACTATGGTGGGATGTGACGAGTTTCCATTTAAATTATTGTAATTATTTCTACATTTCTATTTATGGCTTATACATTAGCACATTCACATTTTATGTAAATCTATGCTTTCTCATTTGGTAAAGTAAACACTGCCTTTTCTCTTTTTTTGATGTGTAAGTTGCCACACTACTCAGTAGTTTTCCATTATTTATTAACCTTTGGAAATCTGTAGAATGCAGGGCCAGCCCTGCTATTAGGCAGAGTGATGTATTTCTCTCATGCGGCAACTGCTTTGGGTGGGGGTAGTCTACTGCAGCTAGATTTTGGAGAGCAAGAATTGTGTGTTGTATGGCATACTTTGTTGCCCCTTAAGTTAATGTGCTGTATTCAAATGCCATCAGAAGATGATGTCATATCAACAGTGTTGGAAGATTGAATTACTGGACCATTTGATTTCTGTTCTGGGAAGAGGGGAGTGGGGGCTTGGGCAGCAACTGTAATGAGGCATTCCTTGCACAACTGTCATCTATCCACAAATCTAGGACATTTATATGTGGATATAGGGATTAATCATCAAGATTGGGAAGGGTAGTATTTCCACCAGTTGCATAACTACTTGTATATAGCCCTAAAGAGGAAACACAACACCAAGAAGGAAGGAAGGAAAGAAAGAAAGAAAGAAAGAAAGAAAGAAAGAAAGAAAGAAAGAAAGAAGGCAGGCAGGCAGAGCACATGTTAACTTGTAAGCCTAGACACAAGTAATAACTAGAATTTCAGTAGAAAGGCAGTATGCCTCATAGCAGTGGAGAAGATTGACTACATGGCCCATGTCCATTCTTACTCTGCTGTCTAGGTGGTAAATGTGGATAGGCAATTTCCAGACCCCTGGTCTCCCATTTTTAGGGCTCATTATCTTTACATTGGATTTGGAAGAGTCAGGCTTTCAAACAGAGGTGTCTTCAAATGAAGGACTGATCTTTCTAACAGCCCTTTGTTTAACTATTTTTATTTTATGTAATACATTTTATTCCATGTTTCAACTGAAATGGGCAGCAAACCAGCAGACATCACTAAAAATTTAAGGGAATAAAATGATTTAAATAATCACAATGACTAGTAAACATCAAAACAGTTTAAAAGGCCATGTTGAGGAGATGAGTCTTGAAGCCCTTCCTAAAAGCCCGGAGAAGGGGAACTGATCACAGCTTTGAGAGGACACCATCACACAGTCTGTAAGTAAAATAAGAGAAAGTCCTCTCCCACATACACACATCAGTGAACTTCTGCAAGTGAAGATATTCTCATGAGGGCTTGAGTACAGAATAAAGTAGAGGACTTTTCTTTATAAAGTCTAGAAGCAGATGAAAGGGCCTCCTTCTGTCCCAGCTGCCACTGCTCTGGCTTTAGGGAGAGAGATCTGCAGTATCTGTTGGATTTAATTCCCTCCCCCACTGCCATCCCCTTTTTCTTGTGTGTCCTGTCTTATTTAGATTGTAAGCCTGAGGGCATGGGAGCTGTCAAATTAACAATTTGCAAGCTGCTCTGAGAGCCTTTGTGGGTGAACGGCAGCATATAAATACTCCAAATAAATAAATAAGGACTCAAGGTCACTCTATTTACCATTGTTGGAATCATCTTGGTGGTGCCTGATTTTGTATAAATTTCACCAGGGCTAATATTAATGAAGTCTGCTGTCAGCTAAATGTTTCTCTTTGAACCATAGTAGTAAAATGTCCTGGTATTCATTTTACCTGTGGTGGGATGACTTTATAGTTGGTTCTTGAGCATGCAATTATACTTGCATTTAAGTAAAATTCCATATAGGCAAATCGTTGACAGAATGCATATCTCATATGTTCTTCCAGCTGAATTCAAAAATATGTTTTTGAACTGTCATTTCAAGGATACTTTGCTGCCATATATGTTTAAAATTGACATACAAAACTCTTGGTTGTGGTAAGCAGTGTAACTGTAAAATTGAGAAAAGCTTCACAAAGCTTACTGTTACCCCTCTTTTTATTAATGGTGTGTGAGTAAATATAATTTACATTGTATTTGGTTTCAACAGATGTTTTGTTTGTTTGGAAAGTATTTTCCAGTAATATCTGAAACAGATTATTTTCTCTCTTTTAATTATGGTGGAATTTTAAGTTGAATATAATGTGAAGACTATGCTTCTGTTACTAAGAGAACCATATCCTTGTTGTAATGAGACATTTGTTAACTTCTGTATACAGCTTGTGGTTCATTCCATAAATACTTGTGGCTTCTCTGATGTCCTTCACAAGGTTTTATCTATGACAAATTTTTACCACAGCTTTTGAAGTGCTTTGTGAGAATGAGTATGGTTTCTTTCTTTCTTTCCTTCTTTCTCTTCTCTCCTTCCTTTTCCGGCCTTCGTTTTTCAAATTTTTCCATAAAATCTTTGGACATTTCACAGTCAGCTGCCTGAAGTTTTTGTTGACATTTGCCTTGTTATAAAATACCTTTTAGCCATATGTATTCTATTGATCAGGATTTATCAGTGGCCTTTTACTGATTTAATGAGTAAATCCTTTGTAGTATTCAGTATTCAAGTACTTTCTGGTATTGTGAGACAAAATTACTGCCATTTTGTGTCAGTTTTTTGGTAGAATTTACCAAGTAGTAAATAGTGTCTCCATATTTCATCTTTCTATAGTTTATAGGGGGTTTTTTTGTAAACAAAATATTGAGCAGGATATCAATGTTCCCAAGAAATCTAATAAATTTTGCCTTTAGAATGCTGTGTTGTTATTGTTGTTGTCGTCTCAGCCACTATAAAGCTGGTAGGAAATGGTCTTTAGGGATTTGCAAACAAAAATTGTTCCAGGGAAATCAACACGTTTCTTTTTGATACCACAACTATGGTTTTGTTAGGGGATATTTCACTATTGCACGATACATTGGAGTTTGGACTGGGGTAGTAAAATGTCTCAGAAAGTGTTCATGTATGCTTTTATGGTACTTGGATATTAATCATGCGTGCATCCATTTATGGTGAACACAGTGCAGTAAACCTCTGAACAGAAGAATCACGCTGATTTTAAAAGATCTTTATATATCAATGCATATGCAAGTATTTTCACATCACTTGTCCCTTATACAAAATATGGATGTATTATACATTCTCTTATTCATTCTTGTTATTCTTTATGCATATATTTTCTTCTTTATCAAAGAAGAAAAGCATGACTAAATTTTTGGCATGTAATTCTTAGACTTCAGTAAATTTTGGTAATTTAGAGTAGGGTTAGTGGAAACCAGAGATTAGTTGAAGACACATAACAACAACAAAGCAATATTGAGACAATAATTATACCACAGGCAAAGAAAGAACAAACAGTATCATTCAGACAGTTCCCCAAAGCATA
Organism: Ctenosaura bakeri; assembly: GCA_948474755.1. NCBI lineage: Eukaryota > Metazoa > Chordata > Lepidosauria > Squamata > Iguanidae > Ctenosaura > Ctenosaura bakeri. The sequence goes on along the minus strand of CAOLHI010000381.1, from coordinate 1,283,335 downwards.
GTTTTGGAAGCCAAGCAGCATTGAATGTCTGTGTTGTACCTTCCCTTTCTTCACATACAAGGGGAGATAAGAAGTTTCTCCTTGTAGTGTAGCAAGCCAGTTTGTACATTTGTCCTAATGTACAAAATGGTAGCTTGCTCAAAGTGTGTTTTGCCTGCTAACTGGAATCCCAAATCAGGATAGACACTAGAAACAGAAGCTTCTAATCTCTCTCTCTCTCTCTCTCTCTTTTTTTTTTTTTTTTGCATATGAAGGAAGGGGGAACAGAGGTTAATTTCATCTGCAAGAGAAACGGAGAAAAACAGATACACATCACAGTATTGTTGATTATAAAGACATCACTTAAAATGCATCCTTTTGGTTAAAACTCTATTTTAAATTAATCTTTCTGGATCATGCAGACATTATAAATTACTTCAATAGGGGAAAAACCATAAAAATTCCAATTTTCATGCTTCTCTTCTGTTGCAAGTGCACCTGCTAAAAAAATGCCACTGATATCTCAGTACGTTTCCACTCGCAGCAAATAGTCAGGTGCAGTTGTTACAAGTGACAAATAACACACTTTTTCTTATATCTTGTGAATATCAGTACAGAGTAATGGAAATTAATATACTCAGTTTTCTTGTTCATCTTGGGTGATTTTTTTTTTCATAACTCCATGGTCTGAGAGTACTACATGTTCTGGAGGCACTTCAAACCGTCTTGAAAGAATTAATTATCCGTTTCTGTATTTAAGATCTTTTTCTATTCATTACTGGATGGGAGTTTTGTGAGTATGTATTCTTGATGGATGGATTCAAAACTATTTGCAGAAGCCCTAAATTTATGGCTTTAGGATTTAATATCTGCCCAAGCCTTAGCTATTGGCATCACTGGTAAACACAGCTTACTGCTGAAATAAGTTAGTAGGGCTGTGCATGTGATTGGTTCCTGCCCTCACCAATGTAGGACCCAAATTGACAATTTAGACTGAATCCTGATGAAGTCTACCTGGATTCAGACTTAATCCAATCTGATGCAGACTCCAAATCTCAATATTCAGAAATCTTGTATCTTCAATCCTCCCATCGACATGCACTGGGATACTAAAATGGCTATAACTTTTTTTTACACTTTCATGTGGGGTACAGACTAGTCTATTATAAATTAAGTGGTGAACTATGCAAAATTTAAAACAGATAACTTTAATGGCTTCTTTGCTTGGTGCCTGTAAATTTTCTTCTTTTTCCCCCCTAAAAATGGGGATCTTTAAAGCTGTTGGTTGCTTATTCCTTTTGACAGGCAATTCATGCAGTTCAGCGGTTCTCAATATGTGGGTCGTGACCCCTTTGGGGGTCAAATGATCCTTTCACAGGGGTCGCCTAAGACCATCGGAAAATACGTATTTCCGATGGTCTCAGGTTCCATTCCCTCCTCGGTGGTGGTGCGCAAGCGCGAGCCATGCGCTCGCGTCCTCCTGCCCCCTTTGAAGTACCTTACTAAAGAAAATTTTCTTGGCATCGAGCGAGAGTGAGTTGGAAGGGCAATCTCCGACCAGCCACTCCGAGGCTCAAACAAAGCTAAAAACATCTAGCATAAGGAAGTCTGAGAAGGCAAGAATTAAAAAGAAGGTGAAAGGAAAAATTACCTGGTAATGCAGTTAAGTCTGTTAAGAGCGGGGAAGGGCTCCCAACCGCTCCTGTAACTTCCGGTCGCCATGTTGAAAAGAGGCGTCCAGAAAGCAAGGGAGGGGGCTATGAGAGGAAAGAGCTCTCCTGACCAAGCTCGCCAGCAACACAACCAATCACACTCAAGCATGCGAGCAGCCTCTGCCAGGAGAAATGGCAGCCTCTCAGTCAGCAGTTCCTTGCCCTTCTGTATTAGCGAATACAGGAGCGCAGGGCAATCTAGCATTGTGTATGGTGTCATTATTCACTAGGAGTCAAACTGCAATGCCTATGGGACGTAAAGAAGTAAGATTTGAACCTCCTATGTCCTCAATGTCTTCCCAGGGGAATGTGTCTGAGTGTAGCAGGGAGGTGATAAGACAAATGATTGCTGAAGAAATGGAGGTGCAGGTTAATAGGCAAACAGTATTAGTGAAATGATTTCACAAAATACATAACAAGTTTAAAAAATGTATTGCAAGTTGGACAATTCATTGAATTTGAAAGTAATTTCATTATTAAGCAGTCAACAAACTACTTCAATTAATCCTTCATTTTCACGTGATTTTCCTGATGATACAAAAGTTATTCAAGCTGAATCAAATGATGTTGGTGTGTGTTTACCAAAAAAGTCTACCCGTAGGTCCAAAGTGACTAGAGTTGAGGAATCTGCTTTGTCACACACTGAACAAATCAACACTGAATCTGAAAGTGATGAGGAACCAGATTTGGCAGATACTCATGGGGATAATGACTCTAAATCAGATGGTTCTATTTCCGAGGAGGAGGATGCAGAAGATGATAATAAAGTGAGATTATTTTCCTCAGATTCTTTTAAAAATTTGCTGGAAAAGGTGTTGGTAACTCTGGAACTGGGCAGTCTGGAGAGTGCCGCTTCAGATATTGATAAAAACAACAATGTCGCATCAATTGTAAGGAATAAGCCTACAAAATCTAGTGTTATTCCCATGGCAGATTTATTTTTGGATTTAATTCAATCTGAATGCAGTGAAACCAAATCTTCAAACTTTATATCATTCATGGTGGACCTGCGAGAAGGCAAAAATATTCTGGATGCAAGTACATAATAAGATAATAAAAATATTAAAAATCGAGTTTACGATGCAGCCTGAAATATACTTGTTGAACATACATGATGGAATAAGATTGTTAAGAAAAAGATCCCAAAGAAAGTTATTAACATATATGATTATAGCGGCTAGGATGACCTACGCGAGTAAATGGAAGCAGGAAGAAACACCGAAGGTACAAGATTGGTTAATTAAAGTATATGATTTAATTGAAATGGACAAATTAACAACAATATTGTCCAAAAATACTATGAAACAATTCAAAGAAGATTGGGAGCCAATCTTATCTATATTCGAAGAGAACTGGGGAAAATTAGCAAAAAAAGGAATAGAAGAATAAAGGTGAATAAACAAAATAAATTAAAAGAGACAGGCAAAGACAAAAGGCAAACTTGCACATAATAAGGAGCTCCTAACTCTGTATGTGTGTGTGAGAGAGAGACAAAGAGTTTGCATATGAAACTCATATTCTGCTTCAGTCAGGGTCCACTTTCAGAAAAGCAGATGCCCAACTCTCTTCTCAAGGGAATCCATGGGATCCATTGGGAATCCATTGATGGATGCTTTCTGTGCTTAAAAAAAGGGAGGAGGGTTACCAGTTTTTAGGCATTAGAAGTCTATCCAGAGCAGTGATTTAGGGCAGTGTTTCCAGTCTATTCGATGTTGGAAATAACTAACTAACTAACTAACTAAATAATAACGAAAATAATTTTATGGTTGGGGGTCACCACAACATGAGGAACTGTATTAAGGGGTCGCGGCATTAGGAAGGTTGAGAACCACTGATGTAGTTTTTGTCTTGGCATCATCTTCTTAGTATCTTGTACAACCTTCCTGTCCAACAAGAGTATTCCCAAGCTTGTCATGTCCCTGACAGGCCAGGCAGCCAACTGACTTTACGCATGGCAGAGAGAGAGAGAGTCATTCAAACCAAATTCAGGTCAAGAATTAAAAGTCCCAAAGCAGACAAATCCACAAAGGCAAATCCAAATCAGGGTCAGGCAAGCAGAGGTCCAAGAGGGGCAGGGCTTTACCCACTAGGAAGACCCTGAAGAGACATGCCAGCTTTTGCCTTTTATAGGCTAGTGATGTTGCCACAGGTATTCCTTCATTAAAGCTTGTTTGTTACATAAATGAGTTGAACAGCTGAGATCTTCTTTCTTGCATCATCTTTCCAACAAGGTAAGAGTCTGTGTTGCTACTTCTTCTGGTGTGGAGCAGCAGTGGAGGTGACAGTAAGCTTCACCACCCATACATTTCTGCCTTGTGAAGGAACCTGGATGCCTCAAAGACATCCATGGTGAGTTGAAGATGGTGATCATACTTTTTTTTTGTTTTAAATATGGTTTGGGAGGGCGTAGGGTTATTCACAGTTTTTCAGCTTTCACAAGGGTCCTAGCAAATGTGGAGGGATGACTTTACAGTGGACCTTCCATGTATATAATCTCTGGATCTGCGATTTTGAGCATGCACAGAGCATCACATCCTAAACATAAAATGACAGCAACATGAATGCCGACATGCCAAAGCGTCTGCACACATGTCTCTGCCATTTAATAATATTAGATGTGATCATCTGTATTTTTAATTATTTGTGAGAGTTCCTAGAAATGAATGTCTTCATATATGAAGTGTCTAGTGTATCATTTTTAGAGAGAAATTATTATTTTTTTTCCTTTCCTTGCATGGAAAATCAGTTGGGGGTAGTAGGGGTAGGGGAGGAAAGATCTTCCCTAGCTTCTTCCCATGATAAGCTTCTTTGCATGTGAAATCAGGCCTCAGCAGAGGCCTTTTTTAAAAACCCAGTAGGCTCAAGAGATCATGAAGCGGCCAGCACCTAATCTGTGCAACGTTGTGGAACTAGTATAAGGTCTTCTGTAGGACCAGAGAGTGAGCTTTTCATACTTCCTCTTTTGCCCCACTTCCCTTGTTGGAGCTAGGATTGGCCTCAGAATGAATGCAAAAGGTCAAACTTATCTCTTAAATCTATGGAACCTCAGAGTTGAAATGTGCACATATGTGTATTCTGGAATGGGGGAAAGCAACTTAACTCCATCCTCATTGACCTCAGGAAGATCACTGCAATTTTTTGATGAGTTGAAAGAAATGAAACAGTGCACTGTTTGGTTTCCCTGATCATTTGAGTGTACTACCCCAGCAGCCAATGTTATGCACTGCTGTATATTGCCAGGGATTTACCAAAGTGCTTGCAACCACAAGGAGTTTTCTAGACCAATGCAACTCAAAGTGCCAGTCCAGAAGCCATCAGCTGCCTTTCCCTAACAAGTTTCCAGGAGAGTAAAAAAAAATAGCTGTAGCCATTGATCCCAAATATGGTACCAGTCCCTGGAGTACTGGGTGAAAAAATGTCCAGTTCCTCATGTCAGCTGGCTTGAGATCCATTGTTCTAGATTCAGCTGCCCAACCACTTTTCGTTATGTATATGTGTATATATGTATTTGTATGTATGCATACACACCCACCCACCCACACACACACACTTTTATATTCCATTTGCCAAGTAAACAGCTTCTATGGAGCAGATGTACCAAGACTGGAATCTGAAGTTGCCCTCTCTGAGGAATTGATTATCAGCCACCAAACCACATGTGATCAGAAGTCCACTTCTGTTTTTGTTTTTGTTTTAAATCCCTTTTTGGGAATAAAGGAAGGCACTATGAGGGCAGCACTTAACCATTAGTTCTTTTTTTTTTCTGCTGCAACAGCAGTGTCTAAGGAGCCTTCTTCAGAGTTTTTTGTCTCTCTTGACTTCAGTTTTTCCACTCGACTTATGATTTGTCTCTGTGGTTTTGGCTTTCTCTTTGGTCTTTGGTTCTCTGACTTATCTGTCTGTCCTTGGCTTCCCTCAGTTCTGACTTGGCTTATCAACAGTCTCTATGTTCTGCTTGTGTGTTAGTCTCCTGCTGTGTGGCCTCTACAGCTGCGTTCAAGTGCTGCTCTTCATGTGGCGGTAAAATACCTGACAAGGAAGAATACTCTTAAGTGCCTCCTTTGCCTATGAGAGGGGCATACCATCATGTCCTGTGCCCATTGTCAGCTGTTCATGCCACAAACTAGGCATAATTAAGCTGCACGGCTTAAGGCTTTCCTTTGGGAAAAGGTCTTAAGTGCCACCAACTCGCCCTCCCAGACAAGGCCTTTTGCACTTTGCAACTATGGTACAGACTTCCAGCTGCCCTCCAGCTCAACACCACATGTTAGTACCAGCCGGTCAATCCTCTAGGGAAGAGCAGAGGCTTCTGTCTCTGCACTCCCTTCAACCTTGGCCCATGCACACTGATCCCCTCCATCTGAACATTGAGCTCATTGGTCCCTGATACTGTCTGATGTTGACCATCCATCTCAGAGGAAATACAAGCACAAGTCTTCCATTCTTTTGCAGCTTTCTCACAGTGCCACAGGTTTCTCATGGTGAACGGATGGCCCTGATGGATGATGTCTGTGCCTTTGCAGACCTCATGCACCCCATGTCTAGGTCACTGAATCTCCAGGCTGAGATTCACCAGGAGGATGTTCAGGACCCGATATTCCAGGAGCTTCAAGCTCAAGCTCCAGTTCCATTGGCTTTATCACATCTGCCCTATCTCCTCCATATCACAACGAAGTCCTGGACCTCTCCATCATCCATAGCGTCTACCTCCAAGAAATTGGAGTTCCTCTACTGCCTCATCGATTCCAGGTTGGATTGGCTCACTCAACATCCAAAATTTAATGCTATTGTGGATGAAACCCAAACTTGAGTTTCTCAAAAACTCTACACCTGCAGACAAGGAGGGCAAAAAGCTGGATGCTCTGGGACATAAGTTCTATTCTAATGTGGCACTCTTGTTCAGGATCTCCAATTATTCTGCATGCATGGGCACCTACCATCAGTTCTTATGGAGCAAGATAAAGCCATATCTTAACTATCTTCCTAAAGAGGAGTGACAGATTGCTTCTGCTCTGTACAGAAAAGCTTATCAACTCACCTCACAACAGATGATGACAACTAAACACAATACTGACTGTAGCAAGAAAGCTCTAGCTGGTGCAATGTCCTTGAGGCGCCATGCTTGGTTGCACTCTTCGGGCCTCTCTCAGCAGGCAAGGTCTATGATCAAGGACCTGCCTTTTGATGACAGGGGGCTCTTCAATTCATTGATCGATGAAAAGCATGAACATGCCCATAAGATGCACACTACAGCGAAAAAATATGGATTTCAACCTTTGACATCTACCCAGTATCAGTATACCTAGCAGATGACCCTATAGTATGACTCCATCGAGACAGCACCACCAGCCTCAACCCTCACAGTGACAGTCATCATGCAAACTTCCTTTGTCAAAGTACAAATCCACCCAGTACAAGAGGTGCCAGTCAGACCAGGCTAAGCATCAAGTTTAACTGCTTTGAGGACAATACCCCATTCCACTATTCAGCCACTTCCTCTTCCTATACCATCTTAGGAAGTCTTTCACTTTCTACCAATTCTGACACCATTGCCTCTATTGACACCACTTCTACGGTCAGCTCTTTGGTTGCTACCATTGACTCTTCTCTTGACACTGGCAACCACTCTTCCATCATGGCCTCAGTGACCACCATCTCACCTCCCCCATTCAGGGACAGTCTAAGCAAATTCCATCATGCTTGAGCCTCTATTACGATGGACTCTTGAGTGGTAGACATCATCACCCAAGGGTATACCACAGAGTTTCAACAATTTCCCCCAGTGGGGAGGTTTGCATCACTCACCCTTCACTGGTACTAATTAAGGAGATTGCCACATTACTTCAGAAGGGTTCCATAGAACCAATTCCACTAGCAGCTCTTCAATACAACTTTTCCTCCTGGTACTTCCTGGTGTCGAAGAAGGACAGAGGTCTTCGTCCCATTCTGTACCTTGGAAGTGTCAATTACTACATTTGTCTGAAGTGCTGTCATATGGTAACTCTCCCCTCCATCTTGTGGCTGCTACAGAAGAGAGACTGGTGTGCCACACTGGACCTGAATAATGCCTGCTTTCACATATTGATCAGGCCTACGATTGGCTTCTCATCACCTCATCTCAACCTCAACTTCTCAACAACCTTGACAGCACAATCTTTCTTTTTCAGTCCCTCAGTCTGGTCATCAATTTTAAGAAGTTCCATCTGTGCCCTTGCTAATGAATCAAGTTCATTGGTGTTCTCCTAGATTCTCAACAGCAACAGGCATTCCTTCCTCCAGACAGATAGCAGACTATGCTCTGTGCTATCTCCCAGTTATGCAGGTACTGTCAGGTCAGAGCAAGGTTCATACAGGTCATCCTTGGCCTTATAGCAGCATCCACCACATCTGTCACTCCGATTGCCAAGCTAAAAATGCATCCCTTACAGTTTTGTTCCTCACCAACGTAGATCTCCTTCAACACCAGCCCTTGAAGTTCGTCAGTGTTCCACGTCCAGTACTTGAATTGCTGGAGTGGTGGAAAGATTCTCAGAATGTCCTAGTGGGCATGCCCTTCCTCCTTCAACTGCCCTCAGTAGGCAGTCACAATGGATGCCTCAGTGGAGGATTGGGGAGCCCACTTTCAAGATCTGACGATCAAGGGTCAGTGGTCAAGATCCAAGAAGTGTAACAACGTTCTCAAGTTCTTGACTGTCCTCAAAGCCATTTGTGTATTCAAGTATCACCATCAGGGAAGAGCAGTTCAGATCGTGACCGACAACACCACAGTCATCTATTATATCAACAAGGAAGGAGGAACTCGGTCTCACACCCTTCACAAATCTAGCCATCAGCCTTTGGGAATAGTGTCTATGCAGGGAAATCCTACCATCTGTGGTCCATCTGCCCAGCGAGGAGTGCTCCTTGGCAGACACCCTCAGTCATACTCCACTATCCTGTCATGAATGAGAACTACACACAGGTCACCTGAAAGACGTCTTCAGAACCTAGGGCACCCCCCAGATCTGCTCTCAGTAGGGGCACCACTTCTACTGCTCTAGGAACAAGGCAGACAGGGGATCACTAGGGGATGCTTTTCTGTATGCTTGGACAGGACCTATCATGTGCGCTTTTCTCTGTTTCTGTTGATCACAAAAGTACTAGCCAAGATACAACAGGACAGAGACTTCTTGGTGACACTATGGTGACCAAGGCAGCAATGGTTTGCTCCTCTAATGGCACTCTCTTGAGGACAGTATCAGAAGTTTCTGTACAACTGAACCTCCTTGCCATCCACAATGGTACTGTTAGCCATTCTGATGTCCAGTCCCTCAGGTTGGCAGTGTGGAAACTACTCAACTGACCGCTCTTCCCCACTCTGTCAAACTGATCATCCAGGCTGATCATCCAGGCTGCCCATAAGCCTTCCACTAGACAATCTTACTCCTACAATTGGTCGAAATTCTGTCTGTTCCTCCAGGAGAGTCATCTCAATATCGAAGCCTTTGGTACAGTTGAGGTCCTTACCTTCCTTGGTTCTCTTTTGGTCAAAGGCCTATCATTCTCTTCTACCAAGTGCTACCTTTCAGCAATCTCATGACATCATTGACAACAGGGTTGAGCCTCTTGCTTCTCGGATCCACTAGTCAAGAAATTTCTACAAGGTTAAAAGCATCTCCATCCTCCAATCTTCCCTCCAGTCCCTGTATGGAACCTACCTTTTGTTTTGCTCAACTCTCCAAGAGGTCTTTCCAACCTATGGCCATGTGCGACCTCAGACTCCTTTCTTGGACAACAGCCTTCCTGGCCCCCATTACTTCTGCTAGAAGAACCAGTGAACTCTGCGCTTTCGGAGTGGACCTGTCTTACCTCCGCTTTCATAAATAAAAGGTGGTCCTCCGTCTGGACATTTCCTTTCTCCTCAAGGTAGAGTCCTCATTTCGTCTTAATCAAGACATTGTTTTACCTGCTTTCTTACAGAATCCTATGTCATACTTTGAATGTAACACTAAGTGAGTGGCTTCAACTATTTGTGTTGCCTATGAACTGGATGGCAAACAACCACCTCATCAACTAAGAAGCCACTCCACTAGAGCTATGGCAGCTTCCACAGCCTTTCTACATGGTGTGCCTCTTCCTGAAATTTTCAGGGCAGCCACCTGGTTGCAGTCCCTCACATTTATTGCACACTACAGACTGGATAATAGAACAAGAACTGACACTGAGTTCGGAAGGGCAGTGTTGTTTTCCTCTCTAGCATGATACTCCCACCTCCTATGGTTAGTAGCTCACTATTCTCCCATTTGTGTGAGTCACAGAGACTGCAAAGAAGAACAAGTTGCTTACCTGTAACTATGGTTCTTTGAGTGGTCATCTGTGAACTCACACAGTCCTGCCGTACCTCCCCTCTGGTGTCCTGCTCTACCTGTTGGTCCTCTGGCTGCTGCCTTAGGTTTGGGCAAGAAGAGGACTACATACCCTCGAGGGATGAGCATGAGGTACCCACCAAAATGCCTGGCCTCAGGCTTTAGAAGATTCCAAATGTCACACTGTATAGGCACAGATGTCCCATTTGTGTGAGTTCACAGATTGGCCACTCAAAGAACCACAGTTACAGGTAAGCAACCTGTTCTTTTTACACACAGAGCGATGGAAAAACTTTTGGACTCTAGACAATAGTCCACATAGTCCTTATGAATTGAGAAGGAGGCAAGGAGGGAGGGGGAATAAAAAAGTAGAGAATAGAAACCAGGGGAAATGGAGACAGGAGAAATGGAGAGACAGAAAAGAGCATGTCTCAGTGAGAAGGAAGTATGTCACAGCTTTACATACAAAACTCTGAGAAAAAAATCCACATAAAATTGGTGGTCAGAAAAAAGACCACCTGGTCTTTGGTAGGGCAGAAAAAGAAACACATTCACTGGAAGACCTGTGGGAAGAGTTAAAGACAATTCCAAAGTTACTACAAAAAGGTACACAGTAAAGGGCAATTTAAATTTCACAGTTAACACCATTAATTTGCATATGGATATAAATAGTTATGAAAAAGACAACATTATTTTTTAGATAACCTGTGCACATATCATATAGGAGATCATATCAGATGGGTCTTAGTCTCTATTGGAATGGGCACCAATGAGGATGGAGGAGAGGAGCTCCTCAGAATCCTTAGTTTTGATCGATTGTAACGTACATAGACACATGTGCAACAAACCAGCAGAAGGTATGGCATGGCCATTCCTGTTCAGAGTTCAGCTGCCAGACATTCTACACTGTTCTGGAGGAGAACCTTCCTGGACCAAAGGGCAGTGCCTACGAATACCACTTGTTCTGATTTAATGATGCTTTTGCAAATTTTCAGAAGATTTAGACAGCTCAGTGTGGTGTAGTGGTCTGAATGCTGGACTAGGATCCAGGAGACCAAAATCTGAATCCACACTTGGCTTGGAAAACCACTGGCTAACCTAGGACAAGTCACCTCTCTCAGCCTCAGAAGAAGATAAAGGCAAACCCTCTCTGAACAAATCTTGTAAAGAAAGTCCTGTGGTAAGTCAGTATAAATCTAACACAACTTGAAGGCACATAACAACAACAACAACAGGAAATACAATGGTGAGATATGATTTTGTATAAATGGTATAAAGTCCATCATTATTATATGCATGTTGGAGAAGGTGGTGCTGTGGCTAAGAGGTTGTGGGTTGTGTGAACCCTGCAAAGTAGCCAAGCATTGTTATGTCCATCTTGTTGGGGGGAACTGGAAAGCTTTATGATAATCCTATAGTATAGTCCAGTGTTGTTGTATGATTTCCTTATGCATTGGCTCTTTGTGGAGAAATATATGGATGTAGACTTGGTTGTAGCAACAGAGCTGTTTATTAAGGAATAAAGCAACAGTACCTGGAGTTAAGGGCATTAGGGGGGAAAAGCAGAGTATCAGCCACAGGTGGAAAAACATATTTTGGTTTCCAGGGTTATTTAGTAGGCACTAATAGAGAAGCAAATCTAGTATATGTCTTACAGAGACCTACATGTTCTGGTAGACCTAGTTTGCAGATTACCACATCTACTGCAAATTGTGGACGTGTTTTCTGAAATTATCATGCCTTTTTATATACACGAAATAGGCAGCTCACGAAAAACAAAAAAAACAAAACACCCTTGTACAGTTCAACATTCAAACTCCCTTATGTTAAGCTGATTTAACAAGTAACAGATAACCAAGTGAAGAGTAAAATAAACAGTCCATACTCCTCTAGAACATACAACCTGATGGACCATAGTCATTTCTCATCCTCCTACTAAAAACTGTATTGCTATGCTCTTGTGCTTTTTATTGTATTAAATATTCTTAATGTTTCAAAAAAATCACGTTGTCTAGTTGATGGGGAATAACTTTTTAATTGTTAGAAGATTGCTAGTCAGTTCAGCTGTTAATTGCGTCAATATTGCAGCTCTGTATTATGGAGTATGTAGTTGAGGTTTGGTAGTGAATAAATTGAGAATAATTAATTGATGTCGAAGTTCTAAATGAAATTCAGACATCTATGTTACCTTGCTAGGTATGCTTACACAATATTTGTGCTAAAATTACCTTGGGAAGGATATCTTAACACAAAGTATTGCTGACAACAGTAGGTAGAATTTTACATTTGCTATAATCTAATTTGCATTAAATTTAATATTGAAATACTATAAATATGACTTCTAAGGCACCTCTTGACATGCGTGAATTTCAGCAGATAAAACAATAAAAGTTTGAGTCCATATAAGCCATCTGGCTTCTTTCTCTTCCACAGAAAGTATGCCCCCTATGAAAATGGTAATTGAATAATTGACCCAAAATAAAGTATATTTTTTCATTATATTTAAGCAATATAACAAATTCAAACAGTAGAATCATAGAGTAGGAAAGACCACAGGGGCCATCCAGTCCCAGCCCCTGCCATGCAGGAACCCACATCAAAGCACTGCCAACAGATGGAAGGAGACTCCACCACACTTTGAGGCAGCATATTCCACTGCCAGACAGCTCTGACCATCAGGAAGTTCTCCCTAAGGTTCAGGTGGAATCTCCTTTCTTGCAGCTTGAATCCATTGCTCCTTGTCCTAGTCTCTGGAACAGTGGAAAACAAGCCCGCTCCCTCCTCGACATGACATTCCTTCAGATATTTAAACATGGCTATCATGTTTCCTCTTAACCTTCTTTTTTTGCAGACTAAACATACCCAGCTCCCTAAGCCATTCCTCATAGGGCATGGCTTCCAGACCCTTCACCATTTTGGTTGCCCTCTTGTGGACATGCTCCAGAGAGATACAACATACATCAATAATTGTTGTTGTTATTATCATTACTATTACTGCTCCATGTGTTTTCCTATGTGAGACTCATTCCTGCAGGCATGCATGTGCGCACACACAGACAGACAGACAGACAGACACACACACACACACACTCTGGATATCCATGTTCACAACTTCTTTTAATTTTATCATGTTTGTTAGGAGATTGACTATTTTCCATGTATGGATTTGATAAACTGACACAGCAGTGAAAAAGAACTCCCATCCCCATGTCAGCTCATCAAAACGCATTATGGATGTTCTGCCTTTCATCTCACATAAAAATGAGTGCCACAAAGTAAACATGAAGTTTATGTTCAGTGAAACTCAACCTCAGTGCTTCCAGGTGAATATATACAACACCTGATAAGGCTGAGGTATTGTACCACTAAACAAACAGAACCTGAAGCAACCCCAGTGAGTATCTGGTATGACTATATTGAGATTGCTGCAAAAATAGAAGGATGCTGGTTACCTCAGTTTAGCAGTAAGACAAATATTTATGTAATGTTTCAGAAAACCAAATCTTAGTGTCCTGTTACAGGCAAGCAATGTTGCATTCTGCATTAAAATTATTTCACTCATAAAAGAAATCAATAAAGAATGTGTTATGTTCTTACATCTGGTTTTAGCACCAGTTATTTCTTACTACTGCTAATCTCACTCCCTGTTCTCCGTCCTGTCTAAGTCTATTTAAAAAAGTTATGCTCTTCCTGTGGCTAGTGAAAATGTTCTCTCGTCCAAACATATAACCCCTTGTTAGAATTATACATTTGCACAGCTATCAGATCAATATTTAGAATATGTCTTGTATATTGGTGAGTGCTTAAAAGTAAATCAGTGTTACTCTGTTTGAACATAAAAAGCAATTCAGTTATAGAGTTAACCCTTTGTTTGTTTTCACTTTAACTTTTTGTTGAGCATTTAAGCAAGAATCTGGTGCCTCTGTTTTAAAATTACCGGGAAGATTATATACATTTACACAGAGAAAATACTAACATTTCCAAAGGCATTTTTACACACACACACACACGCACATACGCACGCATGCACGCACACACTTTTAGCTGCAAATACAGTTGCCATACTTTACCTTTTCCTCCAGTTGTGCTCCAGATATGAGTCTACAAGACAACTGCAGTAGAAAACAGTCTTCTGCTTATTAGTGGTAAGTTACTGTACATGGAGATTTTTGGAACAAGGCACTACTTTTAAATATCTGGCCACCTCACGGGATATGTAGTGCATTTCCTGCCATTAGGATAAGAGGAAGGAAGCAAAGGCCAAAATGTTTGATGTGTGGTCTACTGTAATTCCTTTCATGTGTTCAGTGGCTTTCATATGATCCTTGCACTACAATCAGTTCTGACCATGCTTTGGTCCATTTCATTACATCTGACCTTCCTGAATTAAAAACAAATTCACATTATAGTGGTATTCACCTGCCACCATTATAATGATGGGGTTAACATTTTGCCCTCAGGCATATTTCTTTGGCAAGTTTTATAGAAAGTTTTATTTGGAATAAAGAGAATTTCTTTTTGAAGAGTAGATGCTACACAAAGAAGCATCTAATAAGATGAAATCAGACATTATAGCTAATATTTTAATGATCTGTAAGAATTCAGAGTCATTCCTCAAAGACTTAATTTTAAATAACCCAAAATCTTTTGAGAAACCCTTTGTATTTGAGCTATTTTCAGTTGCTTCTTATAGTAGAGCACTGCATGCTACCTTTTTGAATAACTTTTGTCAAAGTTGTTACAAGATCTCAGCTACAGTACACATACGAACCCATGACACAGATTGTTTCCTACTGTAGGATATAGTTGGATGGCTGCAGGAAAGATAAACCACTGTAAGATAGTTTGTATGATAACCATGTACATCCACACACACGAACAGAAGCAAAACAGTTTGCCACATGGACCAGCTAACATGTCAACTCATGTTCGTGTGAACTCATTTTCATGTGAATTCCATGCCATGACTGTGTCACGGGAAGTGGCTTGAGTTTAACCTAGCGATAAAGAATATTGCCTGTGTAGACAGCAGTTTATTTTCTTCCACCAATGCAGTTGCATTTTTGATAAGGAGTTTATCAACTGATAAGCTTTTAAAATTTAGTATTGGTAGATAGTCAAATCCAGAGACATAACACAGCCAAATCTGTCTGTCTGTCTGTCTTGGGATGTTTTACAAATCAGGCAATATGGGGCCTTTTTATAATTAGAAGGCTTATGGTACTTTTGAGGTGGATAGATAATGTGCATACTCTCTGCTATATGGAGAGAAGTTTGTATGATGGAATGCAGTGGAATACAAGTCAGATCTCTCACTGTGATGGATAAGACAAGGATAGAGGCCTCTGCACTGAGCAATCTGTGCAGGGATTGGCTCGGGTTTGTTCGTTGCAGTTCAGATGGATCTCAAAAGTGAGTCTTGAGACATTTGAGGGATAGACAAGGAAGGTTGTCTTGAACTGCAGAGTTTTGTTTTGCCCATGAGTTTCAGGAAAAGGTGGAAATAAGGCACCGTTCTTCCTTCACTTCACCTTCAGTATTATGCTTATTCAATGATTAGGAAGAGCATTATAGAAAACACAGAAACAGGATCTGCAGTGTGAGAACTAACAGTAGCTGAGGTCATTTAGAATGGGAGAACATGGTGAGCATAAGGGATGGTGTAGCAAAAGTCTGCAATTTGGTACTGAGAAAGGGAATAGTTTAAAGTGAGACTAAAAGATGCCGATGAGAAAAGCATTGGGCTCCATTAAAAATTGTTTTTCTGCATAATTTGTATAGGAACAGGTAACTGAAAAGGCAGTCTGAATCAGACTTCATGAGTTTTGTATAGGAGAAGCACTTCCATGTGGGAAAAGGTGTCTTAGCCCAAAATCCTAAATTGGCTCACTCTTCAGTTTTGTCCATATGATCATTTAAACAAAAGCAAGTAAATTGAAGATAGCATGTGAAACTATCAGTAAGATTTCAATATAAAGGAAAGAATATTCTCTTGGGAAGTAATTTGCTTGTCAGTGGATGTATTTTTAATTTTCTTTGCAGCATTTTTTTTAAAAAAATCATCATTGGAAAGAGAACAAACATAATGTACTCTTTGGTATATGTTTTCATCATACTTTGCCATTTATTTTCAACAAACAAATTGTAAAAGCACTTAACCTCAAAGACTGTGCATATGTTTGTTCTGACACATTGTAAACATCACAAATCAATTATAATGTAATATCCTTTAATTACAGAAAATGTCCTGCCTGACTCCAGTTAACAGCTGTATTGTTCTTATGATACTAATTACAAAAACTGTGCAGAACTTCAGTAATAGTCAAATCTTTGAGAACTGCAGTTCCGTGGGGCAACTGTTATGTTTCTCTGGCAGTGGGAGCAGCTGTAAAGCTGAGTCCTGGATAATAAGAGGAGCCCAGACACAGACGAGGAACACATACTACAAGGCTGGTGAATATAGGGAGAGGTGGTAGAGTGTGAGCTTTTCTCAAGCAGCCTAAGTGATGCAGAAGGAGATGTTCCACTAGCTCCCGTACCTATAGAATAACACAAGTGTCAAGTCTAAGGACCAAACTAGATGTATCACAGGAAATTTGTGAATGGAATCCTGTATGGGTAATCAAACGGTTTATTGCAGCAGGATCCTGTGATTCCTTTAGGAACTGTGACACAGGAGAAGGATTTTTAATCTTTTAATCTTTGATCTTTTCCTTCACCACCTCAATGAAAATCGCCTTTCCACGCTCATATCCCCAAATACCTGTGTTTTGCCATGGGGAGAGATATTCAAGTATCAGGCTAGAAATGGGGGCAACCAGGAGAGGTTCTCATGAAGACAATGATAAGGAAGATTATAAATTGTTCTTCAGTCCCTCATTCCCAGTCTAAATTCCAGAGTCCATGTCAGATATTTTTTAAGGGAATACTATTCATACATTTTCTTCATCATGGCTGATTTTCTCTTGAATTGAATATCCTCTTTTATGTGTGGAATTCTAAAACAAGCCTGGATGCCCTAACTTTATGACTATTTCTGAGGTTAATTAAAGTTAATACAGGCCTGTGCCTGGGGCAGAGCTGATACATAGTCTTGACAACTGCATCAAAATAATTTTTTGCCCAGTGGGTGATTTTATTTTTGGCCTTTTACCTTTTTGTTTGGGTTTTGGTTAAGATAGCAATTGTTCTGGAAATGGTAGTTTTCAAGAAGATGGGAAGGATTCTTATGTATTCCGCCAGTATTCACTTCAAGGCAACGCAACATGTTGAAGAGCAAGAGGTGTTTGAGCATTATAACTGTTCTCTTTGCTAGACAGATTTTTTTTTATGGATTAACAGCTGCTCTAAGGCCATTTCCGCACTACACTCTTGTAGCACGATTATTCAGCTTTCAATATCCTATGAAATCCTGGGGATTACAGTTTAGGGAGGGGCCAGCTGGCCCCTTGCTAAACTGTAAACCCCAGGATTCCATGGGATGTTGAAAGTGGAATAATCACGGTACAAGAGTGTAGTGCGGAAATGGCCTAAGTGGTGGTCCCTGGACTGTTGCCCGTCTCTGAGCCATTGAAAAGTTTCCAGGAAAGTAAAAAACAGTTGTAGCCAGTGGGCATGAATATAGTGTCAGTCCCTAGCATATTGGGGGGGGGGAATAATTACTAGTTCTCTGAATCAGATAACCTGAGAGGCATTAGATAAGAATACAAAAGGGTATGTGTGCTTTTTTCAGGGTTGTATCATAGAAGGCAACTACTCGGGAACCCCTCCCAAACCCTCTCTAATTCCCTTGAGGTAAAAAAAGAAAAAGACACAAGAGAATTTTAAGAAGGAAACATGGCATGTGTATGCCAGCAACTTTCCTGCTTGCAGAGCTGTTATACCTGATTACTAGAGTGCCTTTGGAACTTGATTGTTTCAGTATATGGGTGGGGTGGGTAGAATCAGTTGCAAATAGAAACTATGAACATATGGTCTTTAGATTATACTTTAGGGCAGGTTAGAGTACATCTATATTCCATATTTTATCTTCATAACAACCCTGTAAACAGTATATTAGGCTAAGGCAAAGTGGCTTTTCCAGCATCACCCAGGGAGCTGTTAGCTGCAGAACAATACTTTCAAAACTATACATTCTACCCGTGTAATCTCTGGAAAGTAAAGAAATGTGTGAAAGTGGGACTTGCTATAATAAATATGATTAAACCATACAACACTATTATTTATATCCTTTTTCAAAATTTACATTTTTTGTTTCTGGTTTCTACGGCCTTTTATAATTCTCAACTGACCTGTAAGGGAATACATTTGACTTTTTTTCAATGAACCTCTGAATTATGCCTATTCAGCTGTGAGTAGTAACTGTTTCAACATGAGCTTTTTCTTGTGTAAACATACAAAATGCCCGACCCAGACTAAATCAATTTAAAAAGGAAAACATTAAAGTTATGTTTCCTGTTACATGCTTAAGGTCTTCTTTGGGTGCATTACGTTACTGTATTATTTACCCGCTATGGTAGGTTTTTCGTTTATTCTCTAATGCCACCTGCAAGTGGATGGTAGATCATACAGGAAACAATAAAAAGTAAGTTTAATTTTGTACATTGCAGCAATTAGATAAGGTTTTGTACTGCAAACCAAGGAGTCCTTGGTATTGCTTATTGTTCAGATTTCAGTTGGAATCTGCATTTGCATGCTACAGAATTACATTCTACATACTGGGCTTGCATGTTACAGTATTCAGTGGGGTGAATTGAAGCCCTGGGAAAGCTTAGTTGAGCTTCAAAGTACTAGAAACTTGTTAGGAGAAACATGTGGGAAACTGAAAACCTGCTCCCATGATCAAGAATACACAAGTATGATATATATATAGCTAAGTGTAACCCAATATGTTTCTTACCCCATATGTGGCAAAATCATATGGTTATGATTTTCTGATTTTTATACTGAGTGGAAGGAAGATGGTTATGGGTTGGAGAGCAAGTAATAGCTCTATTTTTATGGACGGATCATCACCTTGATCAAGTGAATCTGACCTTTTCACAAGCAGTGAGCCGGTTATGATTATTATAGAAAGCTACCTTCTACCAAGTTAGTCTCTTGTTCAGTGTATCTAATTATTATCTATACTGAGTTACACTAGATCTCCAGAATTTGAGAAAGAGGTTTTCTTAGCTCTACCAGAAAATAAAAGTAACTGAACCCTGGATTTTCTGCATTCAAACCATGTGCTGTACCACTGAGCTACAACCCTTCCCCAAATGATTTAATTTCAAAAATGGATGGAACTGGAGTTTTCCATCTGTTTATTTCTGCTTATATGTTTGGGTATACTGATGTAGCCCTGGAGATTTCTTGAAAAGTGATTTATTTTAATTTATGCATGAGCTCTCAACCATCTTCTCATACTTTGAGCTTCTTCCTTTTGGATTTTGTTTTCTATGAAATTACATCTTCTATGAAGATGGGATGATGACTGGTTGGGAAAAGACTTGTGATATGTCTGATGTAATGTCTCTTACAGAGATATTTAATTATTTTTCTGAGAGGGTAGTAACATAAGCTTTATCATGATTTTTCTGTTAATTACTGTATCTCCATACTTTCATCTCATTTAATTATTCAGTAATTTTTAGGAATGTGTCTGAGCATTTACATCCTATTCTTAGTGAGACTGCAGCTGTCACTGTTCTTCAGAGACAGTTCTACACCTAAAGCCATGTACATTTGTTCCAGCTTGGATGCCACTGTTGAACTAGAACCAACTTCTCTCCTTTAGAATATTTTATTGGATAAATTGCAATTGCTGACACTCCAGACAAGTGCTTGGTGCTAGATTGTTGTGGGAGGTATTGCATGATCCAAAATATATTTAATGTTTCCCAGCAGGAGAGGAAATTTCTAACAGCACCGATGACAGTGATTAGCAGTGATTCTGTTGATGGGGATTCTTGCCTGATGGACAAAGAGCAGGGAAGGGGCTGCTTGTGCCCTACCTTGATAATCCTAAGAACATCTGGATGGCTACTATAGGAAATAGTATGCTAGATTAGATGGGCCTTTGGTCAGCATGTTTCATATTATGCATTAAAAGAAGGTGATAATTTGATAGGAAATGGAGATCTGTCTTTTAAAATCATTTCTGAAATGTATTTGATGTGAATAACTACATGACGGTTTCAAATCTCCCTCTTCCGCTGTTGAATTCCTCTTGTAGTCAGAAAGTTCTTCCTAATGTTCAGATGGAATCTCTTTTCTTGCAGTGTGAAGCTTTTGCCCCATGTCCTAGTCTCTGGAGCACAAGAAAACAAGCTTGCTCCATCCGCCATATGGCATCCCTTTAAATATTTAAACATAACTATTATGTCACCTCGTAGGCCATTTTTGCACTGGACTGTTATAGTGCTATTATTCCACTTTCAACATCCTATGGAATCCTGGGGTTTGCAGTTTGGGGAGGGGCAAAAGCCTCTTCCCAAACTGCAAACCCCAGGATTCCATAGGATATTGAAAGTGGAATAATAGCACTATAACAGTCTAGTGTGAAAATGGCCTTAATCTTCTCTTCTCCAGGCTAAGCATAGCCAGCTCCCTAAGTTGTTCCTCACAGGGCGTGGTTTCCAGGCCTTTTACCACTTTGGCTACCCTCCTCTGGACACATTCCAGCTTATCAATATCTTTCTTGAATTGTGGTGCTCAGAACTGGATACTGTATTCCAGGTGGGATCTAACCAAAGCAGAATAGAGTGGGACTATTTCTTCCTTTGTCTTAAACACTATACTCCTGTAGATACAACTTAAATTTGTATTGGCCTTTTTAGCTGCTACATCACACTGCTGGCTCATGCTCAGCTTGTGGTTCACTAAGACTCATCCCTTTTGTATGTACTGTGGTAAAACTAGGTGTCATTCATATCTGTGCATTTCATTTTTTCTTCTCTAGTACCTTATAATTTTCCCTGTTCAAATTCATTTTGTTAGTTTCGGCCCAGGTCTCTAATCTGTTAAAGTCATTTTGAATCCAGTCCTGTCCTCTGCCATATTAGCTACCCCTCCTAATATGGTTTCATCTGCAAATTTGATCAGCATGCCCTCTACTCCTTCTTCCAAGTCATTGATGAAGATGTTGAATAGTACTGGGCCCAGGACAGAACTTTCTGGCACTCCACTAGTCACTTCTCTCCAGGCTGAAGAGGAGCCATTGGTGGGCACCCTTTGTGTTTGGCTCACCAAACACAAATCCACTTAACAGTAGCATTTTCTGTGCTTCTGACTTATGGCTACCGTAACTCAGAACGTCTCAGAAATTAATCCTGTTGACTGATTATGGCCTTGAAGTACAGATGAAATGTACAGATGAAAACATGGAATCATTTTCTTAACCTTTCTATTTTTTTTTTCCTGCCATCACAGGAGAGCACTGAATCTGGGGATTCTTCGAGATCCTGGTTCAGAGGTTGAAGACAGACAATATCAAATAGATCTTCAGTCTATCAATATTGGTACTGCTCAGTGGGATCAGCTGAAGCCTGAGAAGGAGAATGGTAAAGGCAGAACAGTGCCAGAGAATGAGCGGAATTCTCAGAATCCAGCACTTGAGTGGAATATGGCCAGTAGGTAAGAAACTGCTTGAAAAACAGTGCCATTCGAGCAGAAAAGCATTATGGCAATAGCATCCACTATATATGAGTTAACTGTTTTGGTATTTTCACATTCAAGTGTGTGTTTGCATTCCATTACAAACGTGTTTTCCATGAACGAGGGGATCTGAACAGTACATTTCAAATTGTTGTTTGTAGCATTGTTGCACTGTAACCACCATACAGTTACAGTTATGTCTACATTTCCATAATAGCTTATTATATGGCCATAAAATATAACTCGAGGCTAAAACCTGGCATTCACATTTCCAGTCTAGGAACAACAGAGTTATTATCCCCTTTGTACTTCTACAAAGTTTGAACAAAACTAGTTTAGACATTTTTAAGCCAGCAGAGGACAAAAAGATTTTTCCTCTGTTGGCTCCAAACCAATTTTTGTGCTTCTGTAAATGAAAACAGCTGCAATTTCTAAAATGACAAATTTCCATTGATTTGTTGATATGCAAAAGAGAGCTTCCAGCTCAAATCTGCTTAGAAATGTTACTTTGACATCTTCCATTTTTGGTGTTCCATTTTTAATTATACTGCTATGGTAGACTTTGATGGTTTTTCCAGTTAGAGGTCACAGTAGCCCTGTGCAGATGTCATGCTGTGTTCAGTGAGCACAGGGGAGGGAGTTGGGATCATGCCTGCTGAACAGAGCCTGTATAAACTTTGTATGCACAATCTCTACCCTGCAGAAATACTGAATAGAGATCAGATAGAAAATTTACACACAGTGATTCTGTTCTGAAGAGTGGGTGGCTGTGCAAAAGTTTGAGGGTTAATGGATGAAATCTCTGTTCTGACAATAAAATCCCTTTATTGCACATACTTCAATACCTTGAACTAGGCATGTAGTATAGTTTGGCAAATAAGAAATTATTACATCTCTGTGTATGTATGAGAGGGATTAAAGATTCAGGATAAAGGGCTGCGTGAAATCAAAGCATCAGTCAGTCAAAAATTGGTTCCTGATAGTGTTATGAAAGGGTTGTTGCCCTTTTTTTCTCTTTTCCTTGGTAAATATCCAAATTCTAAACACTGACATGAGTAACCTCTAAAGCATATGGGATTCTGAGTTAGTCCTGTAAAATAAATGCATAAAGATAAAAACAAGTCAATAAGTTAGGCTACGGCGAAAGTTGTGTCCAATTTCAAAAGTCAAGTCCAGTGAACATAAGAGCCATGTTGGATCAGAACAAAGGCCGATTCACTTTAACATTATGTTCACATAGTGGACTACCAGCACAACCTATAGGAAGTCCAAAAACAGGACGCGAGTACAAGTGCACCCTCTTGTACTCTCTAGTAACTGATATACCGAGACATACTACTTCAGGTACCACAGGAAGAACATATTCATCATGACTAGTAGCCACTACTAGTCACATCACTGTTTAAAATTAGTTAAGTGACATCACTACATTTTGTGGGAGTGAATTCCACGGTTTAACTATGTGCTACTTAAAGAAATACTTTCTTTTATTATTCTTGAAATTTATGACTGCCACTTCAGGTCATTACCCTGGTTTCTGGTGTGATGAGAGTTGAAAAAAAATCTGTTCTCTGTATCATTTATAATTTTATACATCTCTATCATGCCTGCACTTACTTGTCCTTTTTCTAAACTACACAGCCACAGATACTGTAACATTATTTCACAGAAGAGTTGCTCAACTGTCTTTGCATCTTTTCCAGTTCCACAGTATCCTTTTCTGTTCCAGTGTTAGTCTTTCTGTACGTGTCAGTTTAAGTGCATAAGTTAGGAACCTTCACTAACATAACATGTTGGACAACTGTTTTAATATCACTTAGAAATGTACCTGGAAACTTAGTGTGGTGACAATATGCTTTCAAGTCATTCCTGACTTATGGTGACCCTAAGGCAACCCTGTCAAAGGGTTTTCTTTGAAATGTTTGTTCAGAGGGAGTTTGCCTTTGCCTTCCTCTGACCCCAAGAGAGTGTGACCTGCCCAAGGTCCCCCAGGGGATTTCCATAGCCAAGCTGGGATATGAAGCCTGGACTTCAGAGTCATAGTCCAATGCTCAAACCACTACACATGCTGACTCTAAAACCTACTATACAATTACTGTACAAACCTATTGTACAATTATATTATTATACAGGTAATACTTTTCTCATTGACAAGGCACTTTTGCTTATAACTGAGTCTTTTTGAAAATGTGTTTTGTTTATTTGTGAACATTGTCCATGTGTGAACCTTGGAAGAGGTAAAGTCATCTATGGTAAGTAAACCAAAATAGAGACCTTGATACAATGGACCAATTATGGTAGCAGACTTCCACAATATGCTATTGGAGATGGTAACAACAACAGGGAAATGACAATAGGTGTAGCAGCTGACAAATTAAGCTGAAATTATATCAGGAAGGGAATGCTGATGGCTCCAAGAAGCTTTTCTCTGCAGTGTTTTGACTTGCAGTGGTTCCTTGGGGTAAGATACTCTAGTGATTTGGCCTAGACTTGTGGAGAGGACAGATGATCATCTAAGCCAGCCTTCCCAGAGTGCCTGGCTCCAATGACCCTTTCTCTCTGTAGGCAATAATTGGAAAAATAGGCTGCTCAGAGCTAGTAGCCTCCCTTTCACAATAGTCTTCCTTTGATTTCTTTCCTTTGCTGCTGCCTGACCCTGGAAAGAGTACAGCAACTCACATAATGGGCTACTACATTTGTGGATGCATCAGCTGGTTTCTAGCCATAATTGTTTTGTCATTCTGGAGGGCTTTTTTTCCAGTTGGCTTTTCCAGTCTTGGCCTTCAAGTTTTAGGAAACATTTTTACATTTATGTACCTTATTTTATTTTAAGCATTTCTTTTCAAATGCAACATTGTAACTGTATGTAAATGGCCCTCCAGGGCCATTTTTAAATCATGCATGCTAACCTTTTTCTTTGTTTGTTTTGCTTTGAAAATTATATTTTTTTAAAACATTTTGAGAATTGAAAACTTGATTACCAAGTTTTGGTCTATACCAAGTCTGATTACCAAGTTTTGGCTTTTAATACCAATTCTATGAATTATGCAAAAGTGCAGTTTATGGTGGAAATGCTGACACAATTAGCTGCAATCATGATAACTCTATAGCATGCACATTTGCAGAAACAAACCACAGGTGGGGCAAAGTTATCAGATACTCTGCAAATTAAAGAGTTTTTAAAAGCTTGGTAAATGTTTCATTGTTCTTATCTATTAGATGAAATAAAATGTGCCAATATTTCTAACTCTTGAAATAAAACATCAAAAACTTCTCTGGAGCTTTCAGTTGAAGCACTTAAGGATTGAATCAGTGGCAGTAGTTTAAATGATTGAGACATATTTCAGCTTTTAACTGTTATCAGAAAGACTAGATAATGTAAGAGAATTAGATCATGGTGTACTCCTACATGTAAGCAATTTAAGAGAGAGCCTGGGGGATTTTTGGAACAAAATTTTCAGTCCTCTAAAAAGATTTAGAAAGTTAATGCATAGGTGTCACTAAGGTCCTTATATGTCTTATTTCAAAGATCTCTAATTATCTATGGTGCTCCATTTGGCCAGAATCCTATTAGTGTAATGCTCCCCATTAGGTCACTTACTGCAGGGTTATACAGCAGTGGTG
Source organism: Ctenosaura bakeri (assembly GCA_948474755.1). NCBI lineage: Eukaryota > Metazoa > Chordata > Lepidosauria > Squamata > Iguanidae > Ctenosaura > Ctenosaura bakeri. The sequence goes on along the minus strand of CAOLHI010000381.1, from coordinate 1,258,038 downwards.
GGGGAAGGTAGGGAAAATAATCAGTACTGTAGTGGAAAAAGAAAGTTAATGGTTCTCAAGCAGCCAGTTTCTTTCATTCCCGTCTTCTGAGTGTCTTAGAAAGGGGGCTTGAAAAATCACCTGTCCTACCCACCTCCTTGTCCTACCATTGATTTTCCAGGCTAGAGTTCCCAGGACATCCAGGCTTCAAGGACCCATACAGAAGATAGGCATTGCAGAAATAGGTTGCCTAGGAGCTGGCTGCTTTCCCTCCTGATGGTGGTATTACCCATTTCCCCATCCCCAGACACTGGCAGCCTTTTTAATTCCAGCCACCATTGCAGTACTTGTGGCTCCAGTCCACTAGTGGCTTAGTTATACTGTGCACCAGTAGAATCTTGGCCTAAATGTTCCTACAGTAATTATGGGTGCTGAGAAGGTTCCAAATACTATGTGAATGAACAACAAGTGGAAAACATAAGGCAGGAATGGAAAGTGTAAGTGCATTTCATAGAAAAGTTCTGACAGAATAATGCTATCAGCTCCTGTGCTCTGATATATCCTGCAAAAACATGTGGCTGTTCAACTGTGCAGGCTTTTCTTGGTTTAGCATAAGGCCTCAAATGTACTGTAAGGTAATCAACAGGAAAAATGTCTTTTGATTCTTTTACAGGAAAATATTGTGTTAGATCTTGGTAGTTTAAAACAAAGTAATATTATCTTTAATACCTTTCTGCAATTAATAGTACAGTTGGATTAACTTCCCTTATTTTCTAGAGCAGTTGCATGACTTATGCATCCCATATCATTCATGTGCACAATAGTAATATGGTGCATTCTTTGTGAAAACTAACACCCAGCTGATATATTCTTTATTTAATAAAAATCATGGTCGCAATTTAGTCGAAATAGTTATTGTGTGTGGTTATAGCACCCATTTCCTTGTTTTCTCAAGATCTTACTCTAAACAGATGTTCTTTAAAATAGTCTAAGAATTGTCAGCTACTTTAATATTTGTGAGAGTTCTGTCTTCCTTTTAAAGTATAAATATGTAACAGATGCCTAAATAGAACCTGGAGTGTATATACTGTAGTCCTAGTACCATCATTACACCACTCCTCATTGAGGATCCCCATATGGTATACACCTGTGTTAAATTACAACTTAAGTAAAGTATAGTGATAGTACAGTGTGAAAGACTTAATAAAGAAAGTTAAGGTTTCTGGAGTCGCTGAAAGAAGGCTTTCTTTTACACATCATGTATTTTATTCTGTTTTTCTATATGTTGGCATTATTTCCAGTACCTGTTTTATCCCCCTTAGCCAACTGAATGTTCTTCTTTTTCTGGACACCATTGTGAAATTTCCAAATTAAAAATACAGATATAAATTCTACTAAGAATTTGATTTTGCAATTTTATTTTTGAGTTGATATCAATATCTGTAGCTTTAATTTAAGCCAGTCATATAATCAATAGCAAAGATGTAAAGGTGAACAGATATAACTAAATATCACCATTGTATGTAGGTTACTAAACATTTTCCTTTTTCATTGAATAAGAGTATTGCACTTTCCTTGTTTGTCCAATGTGGAATGATGATAGTGATAACTACAGTACTGGTCTGGAGCAGCAATAAGTGTGTTAATGCAGTTGATTCTACATGGAATACTCCAATGTTTCTTTAACCATACTTGCCCACATTTTGTGTGTAAGACGAGCAATGGGAGACAATGAGTGAAAAATATTGCTTTAAAGGAAGCCTGGTGAAGACTATGGGATAGTGCTGACTGACAGGAAGAAATACTGATAAAACAAACAAGCATAAATAAGTAAATGTGAGAATACTTTCTTAGTTGAAGTGCTTGTTTGAGTCATTGTGAATCTGATTTCCAGAGCTGGGCTTCTGTATGATCCCTTACTTGTTTGGCTGACAGACATATTTTTCAATGGTTGATTTACATTTCAGTTAATTTCTCAGCTTTGTCATTTTGTACATTCACTCTTGAGTTTTTTAAAAATATTAACTGATTTTAACACAAGCAATCTAATTCACTGTCAAAATAATATACTTTTAGAAAAAGAAAAAGAAAGAGAAAAAAGAAAGAAAATAAAAAAATAAAACTGAAACACAATACGAAAACACTGAACACTTAACTTACTGAAATATCAAAGAGCTCTGACCTCCCCACAAACTAAATTGTAATGAAAGAAAAAAAATAAAAAGAACAATATATTATTCTACTATTAGAGATCCAACTAAATAATTCTACTAGAATTACTAGTAACCATAGCCACAGGTTATTGCATTGTTAGACTTCTTATTGCTCAAAAAGTCTGTAAATGGTTTCCAGTCATTCAAAAACATCTTTGTGTGGTTTGTCCTTTAAAACACATGTTAATTTAGCAACTTGGGCTAATTCAGCAACCTTAACAATCCATTTCTCCATTTCAGTGCTTTGGTCCATTTCCAGGCTTGAGAAAACAGTGTTCTTACTGCTATCATATATTGAAGAAATAGTGCTATTTATGATCCACTTCTTTATCCATAAATCCAGCAAAAGATTCCTGGTGACATTACAAAATCCACCTTTAAATTTTTTTTTGATGAACGTATAAATCTTAGGCCAATCATTTTACACCTTCTTACAAGTCTACCACATATGGGTTAACAAAAGGATCCTTCCTTATCTTCACACCTTTCATTTCAAAAACATTTGTACACTTTTTAAATTATATCGTCATCATCTTTACACAATTTTAAATAACATTCGTTTTCTCCACTGTGGCTAGATTTCTCTTATCTTGATTAACTATATCCTTGAGTTGCAAATAACCGAATCAATTAAGAACTTTGCCTTCCTAAGAAGCATCTCATTTAATTTAAACTTCCAGCTCTCTTGTTCAAAAAACAAATTTTCAGGTTATTCATTACATACTTCCTAATGTTTGTAACCAGTTTCTTTAGCCTTTCTTGTCTCAGCTTAAATGAGGGGCACTTCCTGGGTTTATTTGCAGATTCAGATAAGATTGTTTAAAATGTATTAGTATGTGTTCACTTCTTGGGCTGTAAACAGTGAGAACTGTTATTAACGTAACATAATTTTTTGTTGAGTCTCTTTATCATTTTTTAACTTGAGTTCTCCCCCCCCCGGTTTTGTATTTTGTCCATCTCTTTACTCTGTTTTGCTTCTCTTTCTTGTTTCAGTCTGGAGCCATATTTTATAAATTGTCCTCTCATATAAGCTTTGCTTGGATCCCAGACTGTTTTGGAATCTGAATACTTATTTAAATTCACTTCAAACAAATTCCTCAATTCTTATTTACATTGTTGTGTAATTTCCATTTTCAGAAATAGATGTTCATTAAATTTCTATCTAAGCTGCATTTGCTCTGTTTTCAGAAATATTGTGGTGGGATTATGGTCTGAAAAAGTTTTTGGCAAAATGTGTATCCTTTTTATTAAGTTGACCATATTAGAAATTCAAAACATATCTATTCTACAGGAAGATTTATGAGAATTTGGGGACAGTGTAGTCTTTGGAATTTGGCTGCGCATATCTCCAACTGTCTCTTAACCCACAGTATAAAAGGTTTTGGATAGTCTTCCTTGGTCTTCCTTCATTCATTTACTGGAACATTTATCTTTATTAGGATCAACAACTCCATTCCAATTGCCCTTGCAAATCAGATTTTGTAAGTCCAAATTTCATGTCTGTCGTAATAAATTTTCATAAAATGTTGATTCCTCATTGTTTGGGCCATAAATGCTCATCAAATGCATTATCTTGCCCTTCCAGTTGATTTGCACAATTACACATCTGCCTTGTCTGGCGTTATATAGCAATTTAAGTTGCAATATCTGGTTTATATAAATGACTACTCCATTTCTTTGTACTTGTTTTCAGATGCAAATTCTAGGCCTATACTTCTACAAAAGTCTACAAGTGTCTTTTTCTTATATGCATCTCTTGGAGACAAATAATTTGATATTTGGGTTTTTTTTAAAAAAGAAAATGCCATTTTTCTCCTTTTCTGGGGGGAATTTAGTTCATTTACATTCCATGAGATTATTTTCAGATTATTTTAGTTGTTTTATAAAACTATCTTATTATATTGTTATTCTTATTTCTTCTTAACAGATATTTGCCTTTTGGATATTGCCTTCTGGGACCTCCTTCTCCCATTTTTTGAACAGATCTCTTGCTCTCTCCAGATAATTTATTGTGTATTTATTACAGGCATAAGTAGTTATCATGCCATCTAGGACTATTCAGGAAAAGGCTATGTCTTTTTTTCTGAGCACCTCCACCAAAAACTTTATTTCTCTATTTTTCTTCAGCATTCTTTCTGGAATTTTTTAAAAACTTATTTATTTCATTCTCTTTTTTAAAAAGTCTTTTCTTAAAATTTGCTTTCACTGTTACATCTGTGATGCTATTCTGTGAGAAGCAAATTATCAAATCTCTTGGGAAATTTTTCATCTATACATAAGCAGAGTTTTGCTTATATAGTGCTTCAGTCCTTTATCAACCCATTCACGAAGGCTACTTGTAAGATCCTCCACATCTTTTAAAATTGCCTTTTAAAAATCAGTCAGCTCCTCTGGCACAGCTCTTAGTCTAATTTGTGTTTCTTTTGATTTTAAATTGTTCATCATAATTCTCTCCAGCAGCTTTTCCAAATCCTGCAGTAAAATAGTGATTGCCTATGAGTTATCAGAAATCTGTTCATGTTTGTGAGTAGTGACTGTGAGATACTGAACTGATGCTGTGATCTCTTAAAACTAAGTAGACTCTTTAGAATGGTGTATTTGTCCTATAATGTCTAATTTTAACAAGTCCAAACTTCTGTTCAAACTTCTGTTCTAAACTCACATTACTCTTTGTTATACGTTTGTTCGGATCTAAAATCTGGCTAGAGATCTGAGACTTGAGTTTTTCTAAGCACAAATTGAGTTTTGTCCAACCTTTCTCGGAATGTTTTTCTAGTGGCCATTTTTATGATACCTTCTATGATGTGTTACAAAATACTTTCTATATGAGTTCTGGCATTGGAAACAATGTTTATTCCTCCTTTTCTAAAGTGTGGCTTCCATATAAGCCTTTTAACTATGTAAGTCTTAGCAATGCTCACTCTATTTCTTATTTCCAGTCCAAACTGTCACTTAAAATATTCTTCAGTTCTTTTGAGTGCTATACTGTCTGTCTCCAGTTTGCATTTTGATGCAGTAATAGTAGAGACAGTAGGAGTAGGAATAAGTAGTTTTTAATACTTGTAGTACAAATGGGAATAAATAATTGGTCTGCATTTGTCTTTTCTGCTAAAATTATTCAGTGCATTATACAGCTTAATTACAATTATAGTATTTACAAGTATGAAAACCATGTAATTAAAATCAGTAAAAATAAATGTTAAGAAAATAGTTTCTAAAACCAATAGCAACATATAATGCAACCAAGACTTCAAACACAAAAATCTAACAGCTGCAGCAGTAAAAGATGTTACATGTTAAAACCATTATCAATAGGCATTATACATTAATGCCTGTTGAAATAGGTGGAAAATCAGCACTCACATTCGCAAATAAGGTGAATAATTTTAAAATGATTAACTCAGAAATGCTGCATTCCTTTGCTTTTGCTATTTCATCTATGGCTGTTGAATCATAAAAACCAAAAGAAATAGCAGTTTCTCTTGAACTCAGAAGACACTTCCTTACACAGAGTCTAACCATTTGTCCACCTAGCATAACTATTTTCTCTTCTTACTCACAGTGGTCCTCCAGGGTAACAGACAAAGTATTTCACTGTCTCACCTGAGATCTCTTTTAAGCTGGAAATACCTAGACTGGTTGTGGGGCCCCTTCCCCCAAACATCTTCAGAAAGAGGCTAGAGATGCTCCAGTTGGAATTTCTGCATTCAGCTAGGGATTGGACACGATGGCCTATGGGGCCTCCTTCAACTTTGTGATTCTGCCCTTCTGCGTAGATGCCATGTACTCTGCCACTGATTTTCATTTTTCCCCTGACCTATTGTGCTTGAGGCAAAAATTGTGTCAGTAGATCAGCAAGCTCTTATTTAGACTGTTATCATCAAAGCCAGATGATCTTCTGCCCGCTTTCTGCTTACATACATTTGAGTCCTTTCACTAGATGAGGAAATTAATGTTGCAAGCTTTACAAATATGGAGAACCTTATTTATGCTTTAAGAAGTTGTAATCCATGTTACATTCATTTTTCTTTCAGCATAAAGCGGCATCAAGAAAGGAGAGCCATTTTAACTCCAATTTTAACAGACTTTACAGTACGAATAACTGCTGCTCCTGCCATCATTTTCACAAAAGTAATTTCGCCAGAAAATTTGCACACAGAGGTTAGTGTTTGGTTTGATAGCTTTACTTGCAGTACTTACTTTGTTACTCTGTTAAAATGCTACTTTAAATTGTGTCAAAAAATAATAGATTGCCTTCAACTGTGTTGTCATGCAGTATGGCAGACATTGCTAGCAGCGTGGATTTTTCTCCCTGTACCCCTTGAATTTGCTCATGTTGTTTTGGGGTGGCCCTCAAAGCAGGTTTAAAGGGCGCAAGATGCATAGGTGAGAGAGCTCTATTATCCATTCCTTGAGAAGGTCTGCTTGTGAGGTGTTGATAGAAATACAGTATTTTATGTTAGACAATTCGAGGGTTTAGCATGTATAAGGATAGTGAGATGGTACATGTGTGTGTGTTACTCTGTACTTTTCTTTATTTTTTAAAAAAAATACATTTATTTTCTACATTTACATCAGTGTTTCAAATTGTACATTGTAAGAAACTTGTTCCATACTAGAATCTCACTTAAATAGTTCTTTCAGTTGTTGTCTGTAAAACATTAACACAATGTTGACCCAAAACCCAGCCCTTGCATAGGCTATGGAGTTAAATGTGCAATACATGTCAATACATATCATACCTGCTGAACTGTGGCTCTGTCCCAGCTGTGTTGACTGCTATTGCATATATGCTGGAATGAAAATTTAAAAAAAAATTAGGTGAAGTTAGGGAATTGCTGCGCCAAAGAGAAAACATTCAGTGAAATGTAACAGATGATTTTTCCTGTTGGCTATTCTAAAACTTCTTGAATCTATTCCCACAGTGATGAAGGGAGGGGTCTTCTATGAATTATCAAGAATTTGAATAACTATGCATATGCTCTTCAAGACAAGAGACACAAGCTGAGCAAGAAAACCTGCTTATCTTCGGCTTTCCATCTCAGAAATCATTTGCCAAAAATGGTCAAAAGCTATTGCTAGATATATGTAGCTACAATCATAAAATAAAGGTCATTTAACTTTAATTCTGCCAAGATGTCAACAGTGATTTACAGGCAGCAACAAATCAATTAAGTCAATAATATATGAATTGCCATACAATTTCATTATCAGCCAAGACGAATTTGTGTTCATACACACACAAGTAAAAAGGGAGAATTGTAGGACTCTGCCAAGAAAATGAATACAGTCTCTGACAGAACAGAGGAACAGGACCTCACACATGAATAACATGAAACAAACAAAATATATCTTAATCATCAAATTTCCTGTTGGAAGCATAGCAGTATGCTGTCCCACCACTCCTCCACCTGATTTTCTTTTGCAGATGGTATACAGTACTTTTCTGGCTGAAATGATCAGGAAATGTTATTAGTCCCAATTTAGAGAGCATAAGTAGTCTATACTGTGTTTGGTTAGAAAAGCAAATTACATAATTGCATAGAAACAGCTGGTGTCTACTGATTATGTTTTACAAACTTCTTTTCACAGGAAATTTTAGTCTGTGGCCATTCTTTGGAGGTGAATATGACAACAAGCCTGGACTTCTTCCTCAGTGTGGCCCAAGTACAACTTCTACAGCAATTAATACAAGCTAATATGGTTGGATTGGAACCATGTGATAAAACTGCAGAGGTAATGTCTCTAACCAGCCTTTTTTCAGAGCATCTGCAGTTACTGTTTTTAAACATTATCAGTGCATTTTGGCTGGAAATATGATCCACTCTAATGATGACATCTTTTCTGTTGAATATCCTTGGGATCCCATGTATGTTCCTGGTCTTATTATAGTTGATTGATCATTGTGTGGGGTGGTGGTTCTTGCTGTTGTCTTGGTTTTTTGATATTTCACAAAATTTTGACCAAAATCTTCTCTAATTTTAGTTATTGGTTCAATTAAAAATACTTCAGTTGTTTTGCTAAATCTATCAATATTCAAAGAGCATCTCCCCACCTTAAGATACAGCATGTTGGATTACATGGATCTCTAGTGCTCAGATAGGCATGTATATCCATTCTTGACATCACTGAACTTCAACGCTAAACAACATCCTTTCATCTATTTCTTAGACGTTTATCTAGCTCTTTCTTTAGAAATCATAGAATAGCTTATATACTGTTTTCAATACTCTCTCAAGCCCAAATTTATAACTGGTTAGTTTCAGGAATACTACATCATTCACTTGATGCTGGAGGAGAGGAGGGGAGAAAGCCTCTGTAGAAATGATCTACAGTTATGGAGCTCATTTTGTGCCTATCCAGTAACGTTGGTCCAGCTTGACATATATGGGTTTAGTTATCAATTATTGAAATGTAAGGAAGGTGCTATGAGAAACATTGTAAGCATTAATAGAAAACAGGAATGTTTTACTTGTGTTGAACTGCTTAATACAAGACATGGAGTACAGATTTGTCTTGGACAATTTTACAAAATGAGACCTCTTTTGGAAGTTATCTTTCAAAGTAAGTGTACTATGGGAATATTTGCGGTTCTTATTCTCTCTTTCTCTTCATTCATGTTTTAATTGCTACAGATACCTTGGAGTAAATTATGTATAATTTGATACCCAGCCATATGAATCTTGGGCAAAATCAACTAGGAAATTTTTCTGCGCAAGGCCTTACATAAGAAACTTGCATAGAAAATTTGTGGATAGATTGCACTGTTGCAGCCTTTCTTTGGGGGTGATACATTCATATAGCAAAGTCTTAAGTTAAAAAAAAGGAGTGTTATAGATTCATAGAATCATAGAGTTGGAAGAGACCACAGGGGCCATTGAGTCCAGCCCCCTGCAATGCAGGAACACCCATATGAAAGTAGAAATGCTGGAAATAAATAAACAGAAAATTCAAATGTGATTAGGAAAAAAATTCTCTTTGTAGATGAATAGAAAAGTGATAACAATTCTGAGGAATAGCTAATAGGATTAGTACCAAGGAGGAACCTTGGAGTGGTAAGATGCTTCCTGCAGGAAGCCTCCAGGAGCAGGTAGGGTGCTGAAAGGGCCTTTGATTCTGGTTAGAAAGAGATATGTTTCATGGTTCTGATCAACCTTAGAACATTGCTGTGTTTCTTCTCATATCCCCAAGAGTGATCCTTTAAGTCTCAGACTTCTCTGTAACACCAGTCGCACAAACATAATTTAAGCATACATGTGCATGAACTCACACAGGGACAAATTATTCTGTTACCAAATACTATTGAAGTTGTGCTCTAAAAAGGAACAGTTATAATGCTCATTCCAGGCTTCTTGTCAGTGTCCCTTTAAAACACTTCAATACCAAAAGTGGGTGATTGTTTCCCTCCTAGTGCAGCTTCTGTCATCCCTTTCTATTGGATATGTTAGCTTGGGCTGCTGGGAGTTGTAGCCCAAGAACATCTGGAGAGTCACAGTTGGCCACCCCTGTTGTATATATAAATAATCCTCAAAACTGCTTTTTAGAATTTTACTTCAGCATACAAACTGAGTAATTGCTGTCACTTTGTGGAATACTGGTAGTTTCTTTTATCTTTCTCTGGGAAAAGATTGGATATATTTTATGGCAGAGGGCTTTTGTTTTCCCTTTACTCCCCCTCAAAGCCATGTTTTTCTCCTGAGGAATGAGGAGCTTGAAGAAAAGTAGAAATAAAGAACCAAAAAATGTGTTATGTGATCCTCTTTCTATATTCTTTCCAACTTCTCTTAGAATCTCCTTCACATTTCTTTCACCAGCAAAGGAGGATCATCTTGTGTTATCTGAGCTTCAAACACCTCCTTCAGCAGACAGACCTTTGAAGCATCTACAAACTCAAAAGTTCAAAGAAGAACAACAAAAATATTCCAGTGTTTAGACAGATTTATGGTCAAGGTTTTTGAAGTTAAATATATATAGTTTGATTAAGAAATGACAAATGGAGAGGAAAAGCCGTAAATCTGCAAATATATCACATCAGGATGTAAACACTGGTGGGAAGGGGAACTTCAGGACTTCTCAAGAGGTCATTACTAGAAAATTGTTTTGTGGCCTTTGTGTTAAGGGATAATGCTACAGAAGCATTTCACAAGATGCCATATTTACTTTTTTTAATTAAGCACTAGAAATTGTAGTGGCACTTATCTATTCCTGTTTCATATAATTCAGCTGAATTTTGAATACTCACTTGGAAGCTATATGAAATATTATTTTATAAAAGAATGCAGGACTAAAGCTGTTGCCGCATCACAACAGTTGCATCACAAGCTTGTTTTAAAATGTGAGCAGAGTAGCTGAGTGTATCAGGGCTGTCTGGAATAGATGTATGTATGTGGAAGCTGAAATTACTTTATTGACAGATATCAAGTAATCATGTTAAACCAATTTATAAGAGAACCATATATAAGGAATTGTATATATATTTTCTAAAGCCAGTGTGTTAGATTAAATGTTTATATTTTCATAGAATATAAACATATTGTTTAGAAACTAGAGGGGACCACATAATTCAGGACCAAAATGGTTGATCTTTCATCTAGGTTAGTGCTAAGGGTAAGTTTTATTTTTATATAAACCCAGCATTCTGAATTTTGTTTTTTTCATCTTAGATCAGAGCTTTCCAAACTGTGTGTTGCAACATGTTAGTGTGTGGGCTGCAGTGTGTGTCACACAAACATAACAGATAGAGGGGTTGCCTCTCCTGCTGCTGACACTCCAGGCCAAGGAAGACCCTGGTAAGGGCAGTGGTAGTGGCAGGCCAGGCTCAGGTGGAGGAGCTCCCTCCACTTACTGAATTACTTACTGAATTACTGTGTCGTGAAATGTCTGAAAAGTGTGGCCCCACCATGAAAAGTTTGGAAAGCTCTGTCTTAGATTCTAATTTATCATCAGGTGTCTTATTTTGGTTTAACTTGCTTTCCTAACATTTCAATGTTCTTTAGAACTTGTTCATCTGTCATTATGACGTTATGACTGAAGTATTTATGAAGAGCATAGTGGTTTCTGTGGGATTGTTTAGTAGAAATTAACACAATTAAGATCCCACAATTCAGTATATTAAAATTTGCAGCACAAGGTCTTATGTCACTTAAGGAAATGCAAAATTTCAGTCAAATCCTTTGGTATGTTACCTCATGGAAAAAAAATATTTGTAGACAATATGCTGAAGCAAGTACACTTGTGAGTTAATCAAAATTGTTAGGGGAGGAGTTAAGCAAGGATCAGGGGTAAAAACAACCAGATGTTACAGGACCTGATGAAAAGTTCAGGTCTGTACTTCATAATTATTGAAAATAGAATGTTGCCTAGAATTAATTGTGTTGTGCCTGCACTGACAGAGAGTAATGGCAGCTTCTCCTTTTGAAAGTATAAAGGCCAGTTTTTATTTAGGTGTGCCTCACATGTCCATAGGAATCTGTTCCAATTAGTCTGCATGACTTCTAGTTTTTACATATTCAAAGTGATAGCAATAATGTTTCTTTTCTTTTCCTCAACATCATCTTGAACCCCTTGTTTCTGTCCTTTAGTTACTATTCAATTTGTTTATGTATATTATAGTTCATCCCATTGTTCTACTAAAGCCATTTCCGCACTAGCCTGTTATAGTGCTATTATTTGAGGCCCCTCTCTAAGCTGCAAACTGCAGGATTCCATTGGATGTTGAAAGTGGAATGTGGAATAATAGCACTATAACAGGCTTGTGTGGAAATGGCCCAAGCGTATCCAATGTGAGAGACAACAACAATAGTGGCAATGATGATCAAAGGTATCACGATAATGAGCATTTGCTCTTTACATGTCAAAAGCTTTTTGAAAAATAAGGTTTTGACTCTAAAACAATGAATGAGTGAGGAAGCTTTCCAATCTGAAAGACTAGTGTTTTGGCCATTACACCTCAGTGCTGTGCAGATGCCATCAGAATATTCAGTAAGGCCTCTCTAGTTGATCTTAACATTCAAGGACGTTCGTGTGGGAGAAGACTACCTTTAACTATCCTAGTAAGTTGTTTCCATTCAGAAATGGAAATGCAGACTGTTTTTGTAAGCTTGTTTCTTGGCAGATTACATACCACATTGTTAGTTTAGCTAATTTTCTTAGCTGACACAAACATTAGGTTTACATTTTGTAAGGATTAAACTAGTTCAGTTACTCCAAGTCTGTGACCAGATTTTGTATCTCTTTCTTTTTTAAAATTAGAAAATCAGCCAGGGCATCCTATACAGATCAGAATTAACAGGAGAGGGATTAATGGGAAAGGGATTAACCTCTTTCCCCTCATTACTTACAAGTTTGTCCTAACATTTTCAAACAGCAGATTAAGGGAGGGAATTCTATACCACAAAGCAGTTCATTTTTAAAACAGTGATTTAGAAAGTTGAGAGATTAAAAAATGGATGTCAGTTTTTAAATAAATAAATAAATAAGTCCTAGGGATATTCCAAAGAGCTGCCCATATTACCACCTGAGTAAGATCTGCTTATAAACATTAAATAAATTGCAGTGTTACAGTTAAGAAAAAATATATTTACCACATAATCTCATGTATATTCAAACCAAACATAAGTGTATTCAAGAATTGCCAAAAGCAAAAAGTTTGAGGAGTAATGTAAAACCAAAGTGTGGGGGGTGGGGGGGTAGATGGATGTAAAGGGGGATTGGCTTAGCGTCATCAGCCTAAATACATCTTTTAACCGAGTTTAGCTAGTCTAAGACACACTGACAAAGGTACATTATACAAGCTCAATAAACTACCCCATCTAGCAGAGATTGTTACTAGCCCATCTAACATGGATAGAAAAATGGAGGGAAGAGCCTGAAATCCTATTAGCTAAAAAGGTGTACCTATTCAGTAATATTCTGTGGCTCTGCTTCATCAGCATGGTTGCTAAATAATAACTAACAACTGTGACATTTTCTGTGGCTAAGATGTTCATCATGTGAAACCTTTCAGAAATTTTCATTAACTTAACAATGCCAAAAGTTACCTTGTCCTTCCCGATGGGTACCTTTAGTGAAGAATGGTATGTCAAAACACTGTCCATTTACAGTGTGAGCTATAAGTAGCAGCAGCAGCATAGCAATTGGCTGCCTGTTGATCTGATGAGAGTTATTTTCAGAAGTGCAGCCTCATTGTTGATCCAGGGAGAGTACATCGTTTGACATCATTTTCTCACTCCTTTCTTGAAGAGTAGTTTGGCTTGTTGACAAAAATTACAGAGTACTAGGTCCCAGAAATCCACATGGTCTGACCATGGCAACAAAGTTATTCCACATGCGCACAAAATTGAGACAACCTAATAGTTTCCATGAGATCCTGAGCTTCTCTATGAATGTTGACATCTCCCAAGAGACTTCAAGAGAAGTCTCTTCAAGTCTTAGGATTTATCACCATCAAGCCTGAGATCAACTCAGTAAACTATATCAGGAAGACTGCTGAAGAACAGTGTGTACAGACCACCAGCAGCATTCCTAATCAATCTGTGTGATCCAGCAGTGGATGCAGACAGTCCAACCCCATGACAGTGTAGAGAAGATTCCTGATAGGGAATATGGAAGATTTACAAACCATGGACACATACATTTCTGACTCCCTTCAGCCTCTGTTGATGGTGCATCAAGTACCATTGTGGACACAGTTTGGCCAGATCCACATCTCCCAATACCCAGTAAGCTAGTGATAGATAACATGGCAGCTTGGCTTCTTCATTTATGAATTATAGACAAGCAGAATCTTGCTGTGAACTGACCTGGCATTAAACAGCAACATCACTGAAGAGTAACCAGCAACTAGAGACTTAGGGAAAATACCAGAGGGTAGAACCACGTGGCTTTCTATCTCTGACAATGAATCTGCTTTCCCCTTAAGCCATCTCCCTATGACTGGTTTCGTTTGACTTGCAGACAGCACCTTCCCTACTTCTAGTTTCCTCTTTATTAAACCCCTTGAAACATATCCGTAACATTTCTACGTATAGCCAAATTCTCATTAGTTATCTGGAAATTTGGATTCGGACTCCTTGGCATGTGAAGACATTCTAAGTGCAGCCAAGCATGGTGCTGACAAATAATCCAGTAACTAGAATAATCCATAAACCTTTTCATTCTAAGAATGTGTTTTTCTTGTCATTGTTTTCCCTCAAAAACAATGCGTTCCAATTCAGAGGAATTTCTCACTGATTGTTTCAAGGAATTTATAACTTGCCCTTCAATAGATTCAAGGTTTACACAAAGATAAAATTAAAATAATGCCAAAATAAAATCAGAGTATTAACATACAACATATAAAGAAGCAGGGGAAAGTCAATTTGAAACTCTGTCAAAGTAGAGAATGGTTGGTGAAGTGTGATTCAAGAATTATCATGTTACTTGACAAATGTTTTGCACTGTGTTGAAGATGAACTAAAGAAAGTGATAATTTCTATCCCATAATAACCTATAATACACTTTCCCTTTTTCTCTCTTAATTGTTTTAAATACGTTGCTGCTGATGTAGATGATATCACAAAGCAGTTATCGTGGATAATTATGTGCATAATTATTGCACAGTGATATGCAAATAGGATTATCCATTTACTGTCTGCATTGGTGGGGGCCAACATGGTTTACTTGTCTGTAATTGGAATCATGTATAGCATACACAAATAAGTTTTAGATAAAATGTATTTTCACTTCTAGGTGTAAGCACAAGTCACCAAGAAGTAAAGGCTTTATGTTATCCATGTTTATCCATATTTATGTTATTATATTAACCATATATTGCATTAGTAAAGACTTTATAGTTATTACATAGTTACATTAACTCTGAAACAGAACAATAATAATTTTCTTTTCATCTTTTATTCTAATGTATATATGCTATGCCAAGTATGTACTTTTAATAGTAATGATTAATGTAAATCTTTAAGTAATTGTGTACTCTGCAGTGTTTCTAGAACAGAGGTTGAAATACCACTTCTGGACTTTGTTCAATATTTTATTATTTTATTTCATTTGGCTGCCAACTACTTCTCTATTCCAAGTCATAAGCCGAGAGGAAGAAATTCAACAACCATATCAAGCAGAATGCTTAGTTTTAATTATAGTACACCTAATGTTAAGAAGCATATAATTTCTCCAAGAAAGTAGGTTTTTTTTACTTGCAAGTATACTAATTTCTGCATAAGAGCTGCTTTCTGTAAATCAGCTCATGTGCAGCTTACACTGGGACAAATAGGAGTCTCACAGAATGCCAATTTTGCCATTCCTAGGAGAGGAAAGAGGACATAGCATATCTCTCCACACCCCAGGTTGTATCATCTCCTTCTGTAGCATCTCAGAAGAGTGATCTGTGATAGGAAACAACATCCAACTCACTCTCTTCATTGGTGGTTACTCAGGGAAGTCTCTGGGATACTTTCTCTTTATTGTTATTTCTCAATGGCATAACTATAGAGTTTGGTTACATACTTAATATCGATTGGGAATAGTTGGGCAAAAATCAGTTAGTTAGATAAGTCAGGTAATATCTCGTCATCGGAGCATGCGAGTCTAGTGAATATTATGTTTATTTGTGATGGCAAGAAATGATGAATAAAATGGAGATGACAAAGCAGTTTGGATAAGGAATGGGTGCCTCCTTAAAATCTGACAGTAATGTATCTGTACTCTTATCAATATGTTTTTAAGCTTTGATAATGAATAGAACATGCTGTTATTATAAGCTTAAAGGCTTTTTTGTATTGGTCTTTAAAGTGAGTTCTCAAGCTGTTGTTCCTTGGGTTATGCTGTGTGTTGTCATCTCTGCATCCACTCATTCCATTCTTTTGGGAGACTGTTTGTAGTGATTTCTTGGATTTTCAGGAGAGTTCTTCCACATGGGGTTTGGTTTGCTGGGATGGTATTATATTTTGGAGGGTAGGTTTTCTCATCTGATTTTTTTACCTTAGAATTCACTGAAGCACTGTAATCTACTATATAAAAGTTTGTGAGTGAGTTTGTCTGTGTCAGGCAGGTGAAGACCTCATATGATTGGGTGGCTGTGAAGATTCTATGGAATCCTGGGGTTGGCAGTTCAGGGAGGGGCCTTTAGAATTCTCAGCCAGAGAGCTCAGGCTGGTTGCTATGGAGATGAGGCCTAGCAGCAAGAAGGTAGGCAGTGTATTCCCTCAGGAACCCAAACCCTGTATGTTAATAATTCTGAATACAGATTGGATTGGGGAATATAGGGAACAGTTGCACGTACTGGACAAGATAGATTGGGGAATTAGAGACACAGGATCTCAAATCTGTGTATTTCAACTGCATCTAATTCCTTAGGTAAGGCAAGGTCGTTCCTAAAGTATTTATCTATGAGAAAATAAAATCCCAGGCAATGCTGGGTAAATATACTAGTTATATAAAAAAAATTAGAGAAAAGAAGGATCTTTTTTTTTGTTCCAGTATATCTTGGAATTAAAAAGAATCTATTCGAGGGTAGGGATAAAATGTTTCAGCTTGTGCCAAAAATTACCAGAAAATAGTCTTGAGACAACACAAACATGGCGTGTGTGCGTGTGTGTGTGAACTACAGCAACAAATTCCTGCAACCTCTAGCAACCTCCCAACACATTTGCCATGTCTAGAGGAGCCCTAAGTTTCTGTGTTAGAGTTCTTCTAATATTATATGTATATCTCAGTTAAGAAAGCAGATGTGTTCCTGAGGGTTACCTCTCTAACAGAAAATTTGGTAGGAGAGGCACAAATAACATGGAAATAATAAAGATATGTTTCCATGCCACAAAAAAGAAGAGCAGTTCAATTTGTTTCAACAACCTTCTCCTCACCAATGATATGCAAATGTGAAATGAAACAGTAAACAGTAAACCTTCCAGGAGGAAAAAAAAAATATTTAATTCTTCTAGAAACCACTTGAAGGTTTCTTCCAAAATGTATCTAGGGTGATTTCTTTTTCTTTCACCAGCCTCCCCTTTTCTTCTAATTTCCATTTTGGTGGCCAAAGTTATTGACCTAAGCTTTTTTAACATGCTGGAATAGTTGGTGAGGCAAGTTTATCTGCTGTCTTCTTTTCTGTTTTATTGTTCATGTATCCTCAGTAAGGGATTCTGGAGGCAGCTGCTGTTCACCTTGCCTGATGTAGACAAGCTACACAGCGCCAGCTAGATTACAATTATAGTATTCAGTGTTTGAGTTTTACTTATTTCGTTATTGCAGATACACTGCTGCAGCTCAGCGCTGCAAGTATGGATTTCTCCAGCCATTCTTCACTGTCCTTCCAGTGGCAAGGCTGCTAGAACTTTCAGCTAAATAGATATCAAAGAAGAAAGTGGAGCAAGGGGCATCAAAACACTAAAAAAGAGCTTTTTGTCAGAAGCCCTGCGAGCTGAGGTTTTCCTATGATTGGTTATTTATATGCTGAAATGAAAACCCAGTGTTTTAAATCCATGTTCTCTATTATTCAGTGTAAAATTTCAGGTATAAAACAAAACATTTTGCAGAGACAGTATTTGTAAAAAAAAGGCAAATACATAGTAAGAAAAAAAGTAAGATCGTTATGATGGACAGTGAGATTAGCCTAAGAACATGGAGCCAAGTATTCACATTTGGGAGGAAGGATAGTGAAGATGATTTTTAATTGGGGTTATGGTGTTGTTATTTTTCTAGAATGTGCTGTAGCTGCTCTTTGAAGTAGGTTAGGTATGCAGTTTACTCTCTTCTAACTTCAGACCATTAGACCTCATTCTACCCTCTGGGGTAGCAGAGAACAAGCCCTCTTCTCTGTGACAGCCCTTGAAGTATTTAAAGAGTGCAATCATGTTACCCCTCAGTCTTGCCCAGCTCCCTCAGTCTTTCTTCCTAAGTTTTGTTCTTTGTACCTCTTATCATCTTGTTGCCCTTCTCTGAACCTGGTCCAGTTTGTCTATATCCTTCTTAAACTGAGGCAATGAGAACTAAATGCAGTATTCCAGGTGGGCCTGACCAATATAGAATATACCCTGGAAAACTATTATTCTTTTAATGCAGAATAAAATAGCATTCTCCTTTTTTGCTGCAGCATCACACTGCTGACCCATGTTCAGTTTATGATCAACAATAGTCCCAAGGTCCTTTTTGTATGTAGTACTGCTGAGCCATTTATCACCCATTCAATACTTGCACATTTTGTTTTTGTGGCCTAAAGGTGGAATTTTGTATTTGTCTCTATTGAATTGCATTTTATTAATATCTGCCCAGTTTTCTAGTTTATCAAGTTGCTTTTGAATATTATTCTTATCTTCCAATGTGTTGGCCATCCTCCTAGTTTTATGTCACCTGCAAACTTGATAAGTATTCCCTCTACCTGTCATCTAAGTTACTGATAAAAATGTAGAAGAGTAATGGCCCAGGGCAGAATCCTGAGGCACTTCACTCAAGACTCCTTCTAGTTTGAAGTACAGGCATTCATGATGACTGTTTGAGCATGCTTTTCCAACCAATTATGGAGCCATCTCACAGTGTTTCCATCTATTCCACATTTTATCAGTTTGCTAATCAAATTATTTTGGGTGACCTTGCCAAATATTTTGGAAAGGTCAAAATATTTGGTATCCAGATAAATAACATCTACTAAACTAGTGACCTGATTGAAAAAAGATAAATGATTGACAAACCTATGGCTCTTGACAGGAACCATGCTGGTTCCTGCTGATCATTGTTTTGTCATCAAGATGCCTGTACACAGACTGCTGTATAATCTGTTCTATTTTTTTCCCTCTGATATTGAGTCAGGCTGACCAGTCTGTGGTGGCGGCTTCTTTTGCTTTTTTTTAAAAAGAGGGGCAATGTTTGCCCTTTTCCAGTTCGCTGTACCTCACCTGTCCTCCAAGATTTCTCCAAAATGATAGCAGGTGGTTCAGAGTACATCAACAAGTTCCTTCAGTACTCTGGGGTACAGTTCATCTGACCCTGCAGATCTGAACTCATTTAAATTAGTTAGATGATTCCTGATTCCATCAATCTTAATTTCCAATCCAGATCGCTTACCAAAGTCTCTGCTGCTGCATGGAAGTAGACAATTCTCTTTTGAGGAGAAAAGTAAAACAAAGTAGGCATCGAGTAATTCTGCTTTTTCGTTGTGATCTGTCAGCATGTTACCATTCTTACTGAACAGAGGCCCTACTACCTCCCTGGGCATTCTTTTACTTGGAATGTATCTGGAAAAGTCCTATTTATTGCTCCTTGCTTGCCTACCCAGTCTCAACTCATTCTGAGCTTTAGCTTTCTTTACATTATGCCTGGAAGCTGGGGCTGCACATCTATACTCTTCCTTGGTGATTCATCCTTTCTCCCATTCTTTATACATACTGTTTTTTTCTTTTCACTTTCTTCTTAATTTTGTCATGCAGCCACATTGGATTTTTCAGGTGTTTTCCTTTTTCCGTGGGAACCAATCATTACTATAAAAACATATTAAACAGTTAGGTTATACTAATTATTTATACTATTAAAAAGTAATCTACAGTAGTTTAAAAACACTTAAAACATAGCAGTGAGAATAAAAGTATAGCGCCCCCCCACCTTAAAAGACACTTTTGGAACAACCAGTAATTCATCAGAAGTTAATCTAAATAAAAAACAGTCTTTGCTCGCTGGTAAAAGTAGAATAAAGTGGAGGGCAGCTTAGCCTCCTGTAGGAAGACATTGATTGACTGATTGATATCCTGCTTTTTCTCCCAGCAAGGAACCCAGGGCAACTTATTATAAGATTAAAATAAGATACAACTAAAAACTTGATACAAATGTTTAAAAAAAGTAGGTATCATGTAAAAATGCCCATAATTTGAAACAGTATAAAATCATCTAAAAGACATATCAATAAAGATAAAAATTTAACTTATCTCTTATTAAAATCCCTTTTTGCACAACCTGTTAATCATCCAATGCCTGTTTACATGAAAAGGTCTTTACATGCCAGTGAAAGGAGAGCTGGTCTAGCTTCCCTTGGAAGGGAATCCACAGTCTGGGAGCAAGCACTGCGAAGGCCCTCTCTTGTGTCCTCATCAAACATACCTCTGTTGATGGTGGGACCACGAGAAAGTCCTTGAAAAATTTAAAACAAGGACAGATTCACAGACTTGAGACCTTGGCCCAATTGCAGCTGTTACCAGAGTTTAAGATGCTCTGGACTCTACAGTTAGTTTGCAAATTCTTGATCCCCTAATCTACCTTGGGAAAATTTGCTGGGGTGAAAGTAAGTTATTTATTTTCTTCAGCTGCCTAAACTTTGAACCCAAGCAGCATCTTTACAGCTTTTTACTGACAGAAATCCTCAGTCACTGTTGTAAGTAAGCATGGGCTGCAAGGTTGAAGCCCTGAGACTTTTTGATTATAGGGCTGATAACATCATCTTCCACTCTTGCTGAACTTCTGTTTTCTCTCTTCATTTAGTTGAAATTGTTCTAGTAGATGAATGAGGAATGGATTGTCCCAGTAACAAAGTATTATGAAGTCTCCCTGTTGTAATCGAAAGTATTTTGGGATGGCTTGGTCTTGAGTGGCCAAGACTCCCTAGCTTTACAAAACATCTGCTCTTGGTGGAAATAAAAACTGATAGATTAAAAAAAAAAGATCAACAGAGGCACCTTAGACTCTCCTTGGAAGAAACATTATAAATGCTGTTATAGTGAGTGGTAGCAGTTCAGAATTTACTGCTTACATCCTGTCCATAATATATCTGAAGCCTGTTAAATTCTTCTCATTGAGCATCTTTATGGTTGTCAAAACACAAATGTTAGCTCAAAGTGGACAATTTTATAGCTTATTTAGGTGATGATGGCAATGAATGTCTAGGGCATGGGTGAGGACCTCTCTACCCAGCTTGGTTAATTTTGCTTATTTCAGTGATGTGGCCATAGCAGTTATTTAAATCTCATTTTTGCTTAAAACAAGGAGTGCAAGCAAATGCATCTTGTTTTAAGGGAGACTTACACTACCAGAAATGCAATTCACCTTTAAAACATTGTGTGTGTTTTCTCTGTGCTCTGGTTCTAATTCATGTTCTCTGTGACTCATGTGTATGAGTAGTTTTTGGATTTTATTTTGGGGAGTGCATGTTGTCAAATGTGACCCTGTACATTCTGTGGATGAAATTGGTGGATGTTGCTCACGCTTTCCTCTAGGAGAAGGGAGAAACTACTAGCAATACCTTTTTATATATCCTTACTGTTAGAACTTGGTAACATGGATGTATAGTCAAGAAAGTGCTCTCGGTTGATTTTTCAGCACTGTTCTTATAAAAAGCACTAGAGGTGGTCTGAAAGTTTGTGGGGCCTAAGCCATTAATCATGCCTGCTATCTTAAATATCTGGCACACCACATCCTAAGCGCTTATTTGCTGGCAGAGCAAGTCATGGGAATTTAAGGTGGTCTATTTATTTTTCTCTTATTTCTTGTAAAAATCAGACATGACTCTAAATCTTTAGCATGACTCTCCAGAAGTAACTGCCCTACTCATGTGACCTTCAGTTTTTATATTATTCTAAAGGATAAACATTTATTGCAATCGATTCTATAATACTTGTTGATAAAGACTTAACATTTACTTTTTCTCTACTAAAATCTAGCAAGCTGGCCAATGGCCAAGTCAATAATCACTCAAAGGAGATGATTCCCCAAAGAAAAATCTTGAAAAATTGTGCAATCAAATTCTGAATACTGTACTCTAGCCAAAGCAGATTTTTCTAGTTAACTTAATCTGAACTATTTTTATTTATTTTTCAATGTGTTTGAGAACTAACCGTTATGGATCAAGCAGTTTTAACCTGAGTGTTAAGTGCAAGATTGGGCACAGTCCAGATTTTAAGGTCTATGTTATTTGGTTATCTGAAACAGACCTCTTTGTTGTTGGAATTGTATTTCTTTTGTCTTTGTCTAACCTTAGTGTAATGGTTTGAAAGAGATGAATGTTCTAGCCAGCCTCTTTTGGAATCTATCAAAATATTGGATAAAATGTAGCAGACTTTTGTTTTATATCTCATTTATAACTTAAATAAACCTTCAGATTTATAAAACTTCAGAAACCTAGCTTGGTAGCTAAGTAGATTGTGTTCCATTTATATTTTGATTGTGTAAATTTCAAATAATTACTTTTATACTTAAAGCAGATGACTTTTTGTTTTATATTGCAAAGTACACAAATATGTACATCACAGCTATTTATTCCAAAAGGTTTTTTAAAACTTTCCCCTGTCAGTATAAGATGCTGTCAACTTATAAAAATTGTGTTTTAAAAATAATGGATATACACACATCTCTCATATCTAATATTGGACATAATACTCTACTTTCATAGGGTCAGCTTGATTATTTGTGGGTTCTTTTATTTATTTTATCTATTTAAAAATTCTTACTGCATTTTGCCGCTGCCATGGAAAAAATATGTTCTCTGGAAGAATCTATTAGTCCTTCAATATGATTCTGTAGCCCACTTCTGCTGGTAGCGGACCATAGTGTTGCTCTGGAAGACCTGGAAACTCCTAGAGAGAACTCTTCTCTAGACATTGCTAGGTCCTCCAGCATGACTCTGTGGCTCACCTCTGTTGAAAGTTGATCATAGAATCATGTTGGAGGACCTAGAGATTCCTAGGCAGGTATTACTAGGGTTTTTTTAAAAAATAGGATTCACAGTTTTTGTTTTTATTCCTGTTTATTCCTGTGCTGTTCTCCACAAGTTTTTCACTTGCTCAGAATTTCTTGTTCCAGAGAGTGAGGCCAGGCATGTCTACTTATTAATGTTACGAAGTGGCCAAAGGATGTTCTATCCAACTATTTTGGTTTTTTTAAAACCTTTTAAATACTACATTCCACTTCAAGTGTTTTGAGAACATCATAGAGAAAAACAGATAAAACAGCACCTAGCCACCTCATACACTCACTAAGGTATGCACAAAGCCTTGCACCCCATGTGAGAAACATCTAAATTTTTGTTGGATGTTTTCATTTTATTCTTACTTCATGTAGTACCCTGAAAGTAGGTAAGAAATGTTTGGCAAGTTTTTATTTTAAGTGATTTTGTTTAAAAAAAAAGTATTTGGTAATACATTACTAATACATTGTGTATTAACAATTGTAACAAATTAGATCTTTTTAAAATAATGCTAATGCCTACACTTTCAGGTTCTACAGTAAGCCTACCCAATTGAAGAATAAAAAACAGGGCAATAATAGACCGGTAATAAGCTAGGAAACAGTACCTTTCTACCACACTCCTTTTTCTTTTGTGTTTAAAATCTGCTGCTGAAGTGTTGATAGCAAAATGTTGGTCTGATCTTCATTCTGAATGAAAAGGGAGAACAGAGAAATATTTAGTCATTCAGGGTAGAGAACTATTACAGATGCCTTTATTAACGCTCTGATTTTAAGATAATATATGTCACCTCACTATAATATATATGTTCAGATGTATTTCTTTTATTTAATGTAGAAAGCAAATCCACCAGTGTGAAAACAGCATAAAAATATTCTTTAATGAAACCCTAAAAGCACTCTGTAGATTTTGCACCATTTTATTTTGCAGACTAGTTCTTTTAATTATAACCAGTTATGAGACAATCATGACAATGCACATTGGACTGTTACAAGAACAGAGTGGAATCTAAAAATAGTACAAATGGTGATACATTAATAGGATGTAGTAAAATATGTCAAGAAAAGGTTGGACCAAACCTGTAGAAAATACTTTGTGTTGTGGGTCATTAAGTGCACCTGTGGAGAGCCATGTGACTCTAGCTGAGTCATGCTGATGAGCAACCAGGGGAGAAGGTTGCATCAGGTATGGGGAGAATGCAAAGACTGGCAGGATTTCATCAGCTAGTGTGAGTATAAAGGTAGCTGAGAGCTAGCCAACAAGTGCACACGGTGTCTGACGTGTCTGTCAGAGGCTCTGTCAGAAAGAACAAGCGGAGGGATGCTGGAATGCCTTCTGGAGATTCTTGTAAATATGTACACGTTGTAACTCAAGAATAAATTGCCTCTTTGATGGAAGAAAACAATTGGCGTGGGTGAGCTTTTCCTGGCTTCCTAGTTATTCTCTGCTGCTGGGCATGCTTCCAAAGCTGTGGGAGCAATCTCTGCTGTATTTTGGGCGTGACAAAATACCCCTGGTTTGAAATACTAAACCTTGAGACATTTTCTATTGTTCTTAAAAATCCATAGAGAACCAAGTAAGTTTCTTAATGTGATGTAGAATTAGACTTGCACAGCAATGAAAATCTGCTTCTTTTTTAAAGTCTTGGATACATACTGACATTAGAATTGTCAGGTTTTAAAGAATCTATTTTGCAGATTGTAGATTCTTACCGTAGGTCAGTGTAGTATATAATAGTTGGACCAATACTCTGGGAGATCAGGGTTTAAATTCCAGTTTGGCAATAGATATCCACTGTTGCAAATCCACTGTTGCAAATTCTCTGTGGACAAACCTTGACGAGAAAATCCCATGATAGTTTCCCCTTAGGGTCTCCATAAATTGGAAATGACTTGAACGTACATAAGAAGATTCTAACAATGCTTTGCTCCTTTCTTTTCACTCACACCCCTCAGCTCTAGTGTTACTTGCATTAAGAATCTTGATCTGGCATCCTCTTTGGAACCAGTGTGTGACAAAAAGCCAATACAAAGCAGAGAAAGCTGAAAAGAGTATGTTCTCAATTGAATATCACCTGGAATTAACACTGTATGTCAATATCTTTCCAGACTACTTGTGTTCTATATGAAGGTATCCATTGATATACCTTATTTTAGACAATATTGAGCAAGTTGTGGTCCTTCAAATATTATGGGACTAGAACTCCTGACATCTCTGGCCAGCATAACTTATTGGAGAGTTGCAGTCTATCAGCATGTGGAGGCCACAGGTTGCCAGGCCCATATTCCATGCTCAGTTTCCCAGATATGAAACTTGAGTGGGTTCTGTATCAGTCTGTACCAACAGATTGCTTTGTTATTCACAATACACAGTGTTTCTGTGGGCTTTCTCAGGAGGCATCAGTGTAGTTCTTATTTTTAAAAGTCAATATGGCCACTTTTTCAAGGGGATAGGTGCATCAAATAACAGTGTTACCTCTACATCTTAAAACAGATGTATACTTGCATGTATATTATACATAACCTGTAAAGAACATTGTTTCGATGAGTACAATGCAATACTACTAATAATGAGTGAATCAAGTCCAGATATGTTACTATTTCAGGTTATCCTGAAGTAATTTAGTGTCCTGACCTGCACTTTATATGAATATCATTTCTTTGTATTATGTTGTTGTGTGCCATCAAGTCTTTTCTGACTTATTGCGACCCTAAGATGAACCTCTCATGAATTTTTCTTGGCAAGATCTGTTTAGAGGGGATGTGCCTTTCCCTTCCTCTGAAGCTGAAAGAGTGTGACTTGCCCAAGGTCATCCAGTGGGTTTCCATGATTGGGCAGTGATTCAGACCCTGATCTCCAGAGTCATAGTCCAATGCACAAACCACTGTAGCACACTGACTCTCCTTTCAATATGTATGTGTGCATAAATACCAGTATATCTATTTATACAGTTACTTTGTATGTATGCAGGTGCACATGTGTGTGTATGCGCGCTTGTACATGTATATCAAGAGTGGGGAAACATGGACCACAGGTTTTTCTGAGACCTCCCAGGGCCCCTTGGGATTTCATTTTTTTTTTTTTTTGCAAAATGCCTCCCCATGCCCAGTACAAAGATGACTTCCAGATAACTTAACCTTTGAGAGAGAGAAAAAAGACCTCTCTTAGGTCTAAAATACTCTGGGAGTCCAAAAGCATGGTGAAATCCCCTATACACATAATTTTGGCCCTTTTCTTTTAAATTAAAAAGAAGTTAAGGGTAGTAGTCAGTAAATATCCAATACTTCCAACATCCCCTGAGGGACTATATGGCCCCCAAGCTCAGGTAGTTGCCTATACTCGTAGGGGTGTGTATATGTGTGTGCGTGTATGATTGATACACACATACACACACCGTTTCTTCATTTTCTCTGCCCCACTGGTGTGCAGCCTTGACTTTATTAGAAGTCAAGATTGCTTCACTGTCTGACAGATATTTTAAAAATAAAATACTGCCATAATATGGCTCCAACTTTTATCTTTGTATTTGATCATAACTATTTTGTCTGAAATTCTTTTCCTCAGTTTTTATTTATAGTGTAGCTCTTTTAAATGATCACATGCTTTCGAAGGGCATGTTGTTACTTTTTAACTGGCCACCAAATCCATACATTCTATAACTGTATGCAATATCCCACCTTTTATACTAACCTATTCAAACTCTGCTTGCTTCTTTAAAACATTAAAGCCTAGTCTTCCTTCCATTTCATTTGCTGTTTCTCAAACTTCTGCTTCCAGCATTCTCCAAAACATTTATTTACAAACTCTATTTGTGCCCTGGATTTTCCAGAATAAATAAAGAAAATTAAAAACACTCAAGACTGCTAACAATAGATTAAAAACAAAATTGGATTGAACAGTAGAGTGATTGAAATCATGATCAAAGCAGTTCTAATCATAGCAGTTAGTGAAACAATTTAAAAGGCCAATTTGAAGAGAAATGTCTTCAAACACACACACACACACTCCTGACCATGATAGTGGGAACTCGTCTCAACTTTGAGGGGAATGCATTCCACAGACACCCACAGTTAATCAAGGATCTCTGAATTTAAAAACTAGCCAGCAGTCAGATACAGTAGCCCCTCCACATTCACGAGGATTCGGAGCACAGAAACCTTGCGAAAGTGGAAAAACCATGACTAGCTCTCCTCTGCAATTCCCCTCCAATTCATTTGCCTCTGGCCTCGGCATGGGGGAGGGGGTAGAATATTAGAATTAGAATGAATATTTGTGTAACCTTTTGTTGAAGTAAGTTTCTTTAATGTGTTAAATAAAATTAGCATTGTGAGGACTTGGGATAGCAATTTCCAAAGGGATAGCTGTGTTTGTCTGTTGCAGCAAAAGCAACAGAGAATCTTCTGATACCTTATTGACTAATACATTTATTGTTGAGTAAATGTTATCGAACTTTGTTAATTGCCCTAGGGCTCTTTTTGTTTTGAGGCAGCGGTTCTCAACCTGGGGGTCGCGACCCCTTTGGGGGTCGAATGACTCTTTCACAGGGATCGCCTAAGACCATCAGAAAATACGTATTTCCAATGATCTCAGGCTCCATTCCCTCTTCGGTGGTGGTGCGCAAGCGCGAGCCACGCGCTCGCGTCCTCCTGCCCCCTTTGAAGTACCTTACTAAAGAAAATTTTCTTGGCATCGAGCGAGAGTGAGTTGGAAGAGCAATCTCTGACCAGCCACTCTGAGGCTCAAACAAAGCTAAAAACATCTAGCATAAGGAAGTCTGAGAAGGCAAGAATTAAAAAGAAGGTGAAAGGAAAATTACCTGGTAATGCAGTTAAGTCTGTTAAGGGCGAGGAAGGGCTCCCAACCGCTCCTGTAACTTCCGGTCGCCATGTTGAAAAGAGGCGTCCAGAAAGCAAGGGAGGGGGCTATGAGAGGACAGAGCTCTCCTGACCAAGCTCACCAGCAACACAACCAATCACACTCAAGCATGCGAGCAGCCTCTGCCAGGAGCAATGGCAGCCTCTCAGTCAGCCGTTCCTTGCCCTTCTGTATTAGCGAATACAGGAGCGCAGGGCAATCTAGCATTGTGTATGGTGTCATTATTCACTAGGAGTCAAACTGCAATGCCTATGGGACGTAAAGAAGTAAGATTTGAACCTCCTATGTCCTCAATGTCTTCCCAGGGGAATGTGTCTGAGTGTAGCAGGGAGGTGATAAGACAAATGATTGCTGAAGAAATGGAGGTGCAGGTTAATAGGCAAACAGTATTAGTGAAATGATTTCACAAAATACATAACAAGTTTAAAAAATGTATTGCAAGTTGGACAATTCATTGAATTTGAATGTAATGTCATTATTAAGCAGTCAACAAACTACTTCAATTAATCCTTCATTTTCACGTGATTTTCCTGATGATACAAAAGTTATTCAAGCTAAATCAAATGATGTTGGTGTGTGTTTACCAAAAAAGTCTACCCGTAGGTCCAAAGTGACTAGAGTTGAGGAATCTGCTTTGTCACACACTGAACAAATCAACACTGAATCTGAAAGTGATGAGGAACCAGATTTGGCAGATACTCATGGGGATAATGACTCTAAATCAGATGGTTCTATTTCCAAGGAGGAGGATGCAGAAGATGATAATAAAGTGAGATTATTTTCCTCAGATTCTTTTAAAAATTTGCTGGAAAAGGTGTTGGTAACTCTGGGACTGGACAGTCTGGAGAGTGCCACTTCAGATATTGATAAAAACAGGAATGTTGCATCAATTGTAAGGAATAAGCCTACAAAATCTAGTGTTATTCCCATGGCAGATTTATTTTTGGATTTAATTCAGTCTGAATGCATTGAAACCGAGTCTTCAAACTTTATATCATTTATGGTGGACTAAATATCAGATATTTACATTACAATTCATAATAGTAGCAAAATTACAGTTAGGAAGTAGCAACGAAAATAATTTTATGGTTGGGGGTCACCACAACATGAGGAACTGTATTAAAGGGTCGTGGCATTAGGAAAGCTGAGAATCACTGTTTTGAGGGATGATTTTTAGTAATCTTTGCATATTTGACTTGAAATTGATAAAGATAGAGTTTTTTTCTTTCCATAAGAGTAGAAAGAAATGAATTTCCTGCTATCAGAAAAACATAGGAGCAACGCTCTTGCTATAGCTGAATCATACAATAGCAATATGGTTATGCCCACAAAAAATGCTTAATTTTTAGCTGGAGCATTAGATTTGAAGAAGATAGGTTGGCTTTTTGTGGTTTTATGCTTGCATCTTGTTCCATATTTTATGTGATGTTGAAAAATATTGTCATGATTGTCTGGGATTTTTAGTTGATAGTTTGACTGCAATGCAAGCTACAAATAGCATTTAAATAGTGCCATTACATAACTATAATTAAAATAAAGTTTATAGAGATGTCCATTCACAATCTTCTGCATATGTTATATGATGTGAAGAGTTACAAGGCAGTTTTGATTTGGGATGGTGGAAAGCAAGGAGACAGCATTACTGTTTATGTTCAACTCTATAGATTCAGGTCTGCCAGGTCAGAAGAGTGGCAGCAATCTCACTGAGCTCTTCTGCTTGGCAGATTCATTTCTTTCCACACTTCCCACACTGACAGAAATGGAGGAAGTAGCTGTTTCGTTCCAGAAATGATGTAACTGAGGGGTCTATCGGGGAGCAATGGAACAGTTTCACAGTTAAAGTCATTTGGTAGATTCATTTAGGAGCTTGCAGATTGTTATCGACAGTGGAAGAGCTGCTAGTAACTAGCAGCCTCCTGTCTCCCTTGGCACAGCATGGCATTAACCATGTAGCTCCATCCCTCCTCATGTGATCCACCTATCCCAGTAATGACTGCTCTGATTAGCTGGCAAAAAAGCAAGAGCTGAAATATCATGACCCACTTCAATTATCAACCTTAGAGTTAGGATTATTTTGTCTAGTTAAAAAGAAAAGAATAACATCAGAGCTGGTAAATCTCTCAAACAGCCCTTTGAGCTGCTACCATTATGTATATCTGTCCATACAAATTAACCAAATGTTTCCCAAAATTGTAAAAAACATGTTGTATGAGTTTTCAGTTTCGTAAATGAAACACTGTATTAGCAGAAAATTAAGTCATGTTTTGCAGCTGTTCCATTTAGGAGGAATCTTATTCATTTTCGCCTCTTTTAAAACATGAAGTTCTGCACATTTATCTTGTAAAAGGATTTACCACAAATAAGCATATTTCAGTGGTATATATATATTCATGATACAAAAGCTGGATTAAAGGAAAAGTAGATTTGCTTCCGTCTTTAGATACAGGCTTTGGATTTAACAGTGTTCTCAATGAGGCAGTTATGGCATCTCACCATGTTTCTGTAATACAAACTGTTAGAATATCTTGGTGGTACGTAGGATGTATTAAAACCTCTTCCATTATGGTGGCAGCACTTAACATTATTAAATACAAGGAAAGATTCATGTTGGATAAGAGTAAGGACCTACCTTTTCCAGCATTCTGTTCACACAGTGGCCAATCCATTACCAGCAGGATATGTGAGCAGTAGCACACAGTAACACAGCATATGGCATTGAGAGGCATTACCTGATAAAATACATGCATCATGTCTCCAGACAGAACTACTAGACTACTTCAGCATTTCACATTGTAGATTCCAGGAAAAAAAGAGTTCCCTCCAGCAGACACATCAGAAGCGGTAGAATACAGTAGACTAAGAAAAAACTAAATTAAAGTTCATTTCTTGGATCATTCTGGATGTTTTATTCTCCACAGATCAGATTGGACATTCATGATAAGTAGCCAATGTTCCATTCTCTGTCTGGGGTGGAAGGGCCCATCTAGGTATGATGGAATGCCTTTCAGCAAAACTCTGTTACAATACTTAACCAGTTAACCAGGTAGGAAGCTGAATCAATGTTTCACACATTATTTAAGTGGTGTCTTCAGATTTTCGGTCTTCATACTATAAAGAAACCTTTGCAGTGTTAACATACTGTGATTGAAATAATTCAACTCTCACTTTTAAGAGTTGGAGCCATGCAATGTTGTAGAAAATGATCTCTCATCCAAAAAGCATCTTAGGATCATGTGTCCCAGTAGACTTTTTTTTAACCAGGCAGAGAGTGGTCTTGATTGAGTAGCCACCAAACCCAATCTCACAGAGTTATTGTAACAAATAAAAAAGAAGGTGACTAATAAAAAATGTTGCTAGAAATAAGCCTAAAAGCTTTGTATACAGAAATAATCAATCACTGGTATTATTTTGCTCCCAACATATTTTGAAGCGTGTGGTGTTAATATGTGATTGAAAAATTGTACAGACAAGACACATTACTGAAGCAATAAAAAAAAGTCAAGGGGGAGTGTTTGGAGGTATAAAAGCCCCAGTGTAGGTAATCTTTAATTTAAAAATGTGAAAGTAGTCAGGAATCCAATCAGGGAGCTCCACTGATGGAAGTGTTTTATCACTGGAATCAAGAGGAGAGGCAATCTTTTTTGTTCAGGTCTGTGCACCCCAAAATCCTGCTGGAGTGCTAGGAAACCTTCCAGAGCTTATTTTCATGTGATGCTGAGTTCTGTAGGGGGGTTAAGGAGTGCTCTGTCGTGCTGGCACTGAAGCACCATTTCACAAAGCAAGATTTAGGGCAATGTAATTTCAGAATTAAAGTAGAAATATTTCTTTTGTGCATCATGAGATTTTATATATGGGTCGGGACCGACAATGAGATGTTACATTACAAATTTGTCCTGTGCTGAAATGATACTTGAGCCCTGAATGTGCTTGTGAGATAAGCAGTCGTGCTCAAAGTAGAAACTCATAACAGAAAGAATATTTGACCTAAGTCTGCAAATATTGCTTGTGTGATAGCCAGTACACCTTCTGCATATTGCTGTAGTTTCTGCATGATTCTTCTCACTGAAGAACTAATAGAAGTCTTGGATATAAATTACATGTCAACAGTGCACTTGATTCGGTTGTTTTGCTTTCTGTGAATCAGTGTTTTCTTTCGTTTTTGCCATCTCTTTTTGCTAGTTTACGGTTACCAGATGCTGTCACACTGAAATATGATATAATTGTTCTCCACTTGGGAAATTACAGCATTTCTTGTGAAGCTTATGAATCCAGAATAGCATGCGTCTGTTGACTTGCCTTACATTTCCTTGTTTTGTTTGGGACTTGGATAAAATACATAAGATGGTTTTTCAGTTAATATATTGGAACACGAATCCTTTAAATGGTTAGGGCAGTATGACTGCTTGAATTGTTTCATGCATCAGAGCATATTTACTCTGATGTTTTGGATGCCCAGCAACAGGATGGACACAAACTATAGCCTTTATCTCTTTACTCCTCCCTAGATGCTTTTGAATTCAAGGGGTTAAGCTAGTAAAGTCACTTATCTCAACACATGACAGGAAAAAATTTGCCAAAGTTCTCCAGCTACCAGCATAGCTTTCATCACCTTCTGGACAGGGGCTTCTTTGACATGGAAGGATGACAAAAATGCACTGAAGTGATCTAATAAGTAAACTATCAGCTTGACATGTTTCAGCAATTGAAAATTTTTTCACATTACATTTAGACAGAGAAACTGCAGAATTCCTCTGATTTTTAAGAGGCATCTGGTTATGCTCAAAGCTTTAAAACTATTCTCTCAGCATAAAAAATTTCCAAGTCCTGTACTACTTTTCTTCACCAAACTATCCATTTTTAAGCCACAAGTATTTTCCCAGTACTTCTAGATTTTATCTAAAAGTATATTTTATCAGTATTTTAAAGTTTTTTTAAAAAACAATAACAATTTATCTTGATGGATGACATGCTGTGTTTTTTCGTTTTATTTTAATTAGCCATTGTGAAACCACATTCCCCTTTGTTTTATTCCTTTGAATACTGTTTAATTATGGTTATCATGCCAGATATCTTAAAGGTTATTTTACCAATACAGTTTCATTTAACATAAGCCATATGGAATCAATAGCACTGTTTCCTAAAGTAAATGCTTGGAAAATCTTACATTCATATGTTAAGAGTGCACATCCTTTCCTCATTAGTTGGAAAGTACAGGGATTTTGGCACAGGTTCTGTGTGGAAGCATTGTGCAGCTTTTATATGGATTTTGTTTTTAGCCTTTGATGACACTGTTTAGAATAGGAAGTATCTAATAAGTAAAGCATTTTGTCTAATGTGCTGCCAGTGTGTTTAATATATGCCTGGAGGTCTGAAACATTATCTTCTCCACTGCAGTAATATGCATTTAATTCTCTGAAAGCAGAAGGTTGAACTTTTAAAAGGGACTCAAAGTACATTTTCAACTAAAATAATTTAAAACATATGTGATAGGGGACCTGAGTAATGTACAGTTGGTTTTTATGGTTTAATCATGATCATGTTAATGCACACCAGTAGCTAATTAAAGAAAACTTTTATTGTTCATTTTAAATGGGTTATGTAAAGAGTAAGTGAACTGATATTAATGCAGCTCAATGATAAATGTTACCATTACATTTGCTATCAGGAAGCTGATATTGGTGCATTTGACATCTTTAAAGTATTGGCCTATTTCTTCCATAACAAAGCAAGGAATGTTTTTTAGAGTACTTGCATTTGGAATTGTTCACTAATATAAAAGGATATTCAGTTGATGCCCAGATTTACTACCAAGCTTGCCTTTTAAAGTTAATAGCTGCAAATCCTAACTCAGTAACTGGCTAAGTGACATATAAAGATATATATTCTCTAAGAGAGCATCCATAGGATATTTCAAGAGCTCTCTCTTGCCATAGCCCTCAAGACCTGCATCCTAAAAATTCTTTCTTAGAGGCATTATCTGTGTGCTCAGTTAAATTGTTAAGATACAGTATTGTCAGTATAGCTTCTAGCTGTGACGCGCTCTACCCTTAGAGGCAAATTTAAGCCCAAATTGAAGTGTTTTGTGAAGATAACACTGGTTTGTGACGCCCAATGATTGAAAGCTCCGTCAGTGTTTCTCTTTAATTGCCGATATACTGGTTTTAATGTTTTTATTGAGATATTTTATGATATGGCTTAATATAGTCTGCTTTTTATACATCAGCATGACATTCTGGAACAGCAGCATGAAAAGAAGAAAAAATGGTATACAAAATTCTGACACAGCTCATTTTGGGGGTTTCAAAAAAGAAATTAATATGAATCATATGCTTTGTAAGCACTAATCAAAGAAATAGTTGTGTTAGTCTGTTTCAGCATAAAAAGGCATTTTTAAAAATCCAGTAGCATCTCTGAGGCCAACTGGAAAGAAATCTCTAGCGTAAACAGTGGACTGTGTCCACAAAAGCTCGTGCTAGAAATTTCTTCTTCCCAGTTAGTCTCAAATATGCTTCTGGATTCCTTTACACTATGCTGTGTAAGAAAGTGAATTCTCTCCACAGAGAACTACGTAAAGGTGTAGTTTTAGAAGAGAGGAGGGGAAAAACCTTCACATTTTCCACTCTTCCACAGGTTCAATTATTAGACATTGCTGCAATCTGGGTGTGGCCCAGAGGCCATAGGTGGTCCCCAAGGCTGGCTTGGTGGCCCTGAGCCCCTCCCTGACTCTCAGGATGTTTATCAGGGAAATAAGGTCTCTTCGCCTCCCAGGGGCCACAATTCACCCAATTAAACAGGTTGTAGGAACCCATGGCACCATTCAGCACCCCAAATTATCCATTTTCACAAACATAGGAAAGGATTTGGATCACACCCAGTTTCTCCGTTTTCTCTTTCAAGAAGTCTGTCTGCCCCACAGGAAAGTTCTATGGGCAGAAAGTTGCTTTCCAGACCCAATGAACTTGCCCACCCATGAGGAAAATAAATCTTTTCCATTCGTTCATTTTATTTCCCTTCAGGATCTCTTCACTTCACTTTTATTTCCATTAACTTATTCATTTGTATGTAGCCTTTTCTCCTAGTCCTGGAACTCAAGGTGGCTTAGAAAATAGTATTCCTAAATTTAGGAATCTGTTAGAAGAGTAAAGTTTTTGCCTTCTGATGAAAGGACAGCAGGGAGTAGCCATCCTAGTCTCCCAGGGAAGGGAATTCTAAAGTCTGGGAGCAGCCACCAAGGCGGCCCTCTCCCTTGTTCCCAAAAACATACCTGGGAATGTGGTGGGAGGACGGCCTCTGCACAGGTTCTCATCACACAGGCAGTCTCATATACATTTTCCAGGCCTACAACAGTTGAATCTCACAGATTAGGCAGAAGGGACTCATTTCCAGTTTTTGGATGTTTTCCTTAGTGTGTGCAGTTACTTAATATAACACCTCTCTCCCAAAGTTGGGATGCAAAGCAATTTATAGCACATAAAAATATCTAGTAAAATAGAGTAAGTTACAAAAAGTATTCTTTACGTATGTGTGTATGTATACATAGATAGATTTAAAGCATAATTTAAACACCATCTTAATAAGTACGCTGAAGATTTAATGTGCAGGACCTGAATTTAGAGTCCATTGTCTGAATAAAAAAAAGTGGAAGACAATAGGGATGGAGCCAGGCTAATCTCACTGGGAAGTTTATAATTTGGGGGTGACCCCTGGAAGCCATGCCCTATGGGGATAGACTTAGAAAGCTGGGTATGTTTAGTCTGCAGAAGAGAAAGTTAAGAGGGGACATGATAGCCATGTTTAAATATTTGAAGGGATGCCACGTAGAGGAAGGAGAGGGCTTGTTTTCTGCTGCTCCAGAGACCAGGACAAGGAGCAATGGATTCAAGCTGCAGGAAAGGAGATTCCACCTGAACCTCAGGGAGAACTTCCTGACAGTCAGGGCTGTCCGGCAGTGGAATCTGCTGCCTCGGAGTGTAGTGGAGTCTGCTTCCTTGGAGGTTTTTAAGCAGAGGCTTGATGGCCATCTGTTGGGATTGCTTTGAGGGTGTTCCTGCATGGCAGGGGGTTGGACTGGATGGCCTGTGTGGTCTCTTCCAACTCTAGATTTCTATGATTCTATGAAAGTAGAAACTGAAAATATCGATTGACGTCAAAATCAGTGAGTAAGAGGCAAATCCAGGAAGCTGAATATTAAAAGTGGAAGGAATGACTTTATGTCCTTAATTGTTAGAGCACAGTATGTGGCAGGCATCATCAATTTATGATTCAGTATTCATGCGGCCTACTTCAAAATCATCCCATGCTTAAATTAACAATTTGTGACTGCGAAGACCAGGCCTGCTTTCTTTGCAGCCTGCTAAAGTGCCTTGTCCCCTTATACAGTCCTGCTTTCCCCTTTAAAACTGCCACCTCAGTGTATCTTTATATAAAGATAAAGAAGTAAAGCCTCTCAGTTGTTATTCAGAGTGATCTACTGATCTGTGGTAGTGTGTTACTAATTGATTGGAACTAACGGAAAGTACTTTACTGAGTCAGAATTTAGAAAAATATAAGGTAATCTTTGTTAAAATTAACAACCAGGGAAAGGTATTGAGTGTTATAAGTGTATCCAAGCAGTGCAGCATTTCAAAAGGTGTTTCCCCAGTTTCTTACAGCTTAACCCAGTATACAGATACAGAACTTTCATATACACACAGGCCTGTGGCTTCCCTTTTGCTCAAAGGCTTAAGTCCTTAATCAGGTCATACCTTCTGACCCAACAAAAGTGGTTTGGTTTCTCCTCTGTCTCTCTCTGGCCCTGAGAGGACAACCACTCTTATTCAGACAACCCTCCTGGCTGGCTGAAGGCTCTATCCTGGAGCTCTATCTCTGTCTCTGGGAATATCACTGAATCTGACAAATCCAAGTCACTGTGCCTGATATATATGTATATATGTGTATGTATATATGTGTGTGTGTGTGTGTATGCCTTCTCCTCTCAAACCTTAGCCCCTCTCTCTCATTAATGGGCTGGATTTCTCTCATACAGAGTTATGTTGGTTACATAACAACCTGTTGCTGGGGCTGCCCTGCTGCTCAGGTTAGACACTCCCCCTGGGCACTGATTATAGTAACCAGTGTATGAACAGTTTCGGATACAGGAACAAGATTCAGGTTAGCAAATCATACTGTAATAAAAATCGTAATTAATTAAATGATTCTGTGTATAACAGCTATGATTCCATTATTTTTTTCTTCTCACAGATAGTGTTTGTTTCTTTTGATTCACAACAAGCCACAATTTAGCCAGATTGTAAGCTGGGATATGGGTAGCAATGGTTTTCTTATGTCAAAATTACATAGGCCTGCAAATATTTTTGAACTGTACTTCCCAGCATTCCTCACTATTAGTTGTGCTGACTTGGTCTGTTGAGAGTTTCATTTCAAGGGTTTTCCCCGGGGGGGCTACAAATTTCCCATCATTGTCTTATATATTGGGTACTGAACGTGTTACAAACAGCTATTAATATAGTCCTGAAAGCAACAATTGCCATAGTAATGCTGGCTATACATTAAACTCTTGCTCTTTAACACAAACATCTCTTAGTTTTTAAGAACCCATAGGACTCTGACATTTTTGCTGTAGTAGATGAACATGGCTACCCATTTGGAAATTGATTTAATGAGTAGATGGATGATTGAAACTCATTTCAGAACCCTGAAAATTATGTTCTGTTGTAGACCATTTATCTGTCTAGTTGAAGATTTTTTATTTTATTCTGTCAGCCACTCCCTAGGGTCTTAGGCAGAGAATGCTCTCTCATCCTCTTGTTGCTGGAGATTCATCTTAGCATGACCTCTGCCAATAAACTACAGTTCTTCACATAGCAGCACATCAACCACTAGTCAACAGGCATACTTGTCTCTTTGCCATTTAAGTTTGCTTCTTCTTCGTGGTCTCTGTGCCTCATACAATAGGAGCTTTCGCGCCTGCGCGGTAGCGTTCGGAAGATTCTAGAGCTCGCTGGCTTGGCGGAGGGAGCCCCTCCCCCCGGTCGTACTGCGCATGCTCCTCCCGCCGAGCCGCGGTCTCTCCTCAGTTCTTTCTTGTCCGCCTCAGCGTACAGAAGGTTCTTCTCGTTGGCTTGCATTTCTTGCTGCGTAGTTGTTGGATTTGGATTCGGAATTGACCTCGGACTTTTTCTTGACTTCCCTTCGGTTTTCGGTACGTTTTGCACGGTTTTTTTTTTTTG
Organism: Ctenosaura bakeri; assembly: GCA_948474755.1. Classification (NCBI taxonomy): domain Eukaryota; kingdom Metazoa; phylum Chordata; class Lepidosauria; order Squamata; family Iguanidae; genus Ctenosaura; species Ctenosaura bakeri. Next base: position 1,220,089 of record CAOLHI010000381.1, on the reverse strand, counting down.
GACTTTTGGACTGTTTTTGGCTTTTTCCTCGGCTGGGTCTTCGACTCGGCGCGGCGTCTTCGGACTCTCCCCCTCTCCTCGCCCTTGCCCCGCGGTTTATGTCGGCTTTGTTCAAGTCCTGCGCCTCCTGCGGAAGGAAGGTCGCCCTTTCGACCGACACTCGAAGTGTCTTTTTTGCTTGGGTGAGGGGCATAACGTCCAAACTTGCCCCGCGTGTAGGGAGTTCACCCACCAAAAACTCCGTAACCGGGCGGCGAGGTTGAAGTCTTTTTGTTGGGAGCAGTCTCTCCGCGCCCAGAAGACCGTCCCCGCTCCGATGGAAAAAGGACTTTCTCCACCCTCCTCCTCCTCTCCAACGGCCGCCGGGACCTCGGTACCGTCGGTATCGAAGCCCCCGGTACCGGTGATGAAGCTACCGAGGATCCCGAAGATCTCGGCGAGTCGGCCCCGAGACGACCCCGCGGCCTCCTCTTCGAAACCGCTGACTTCTGCGCAGAAGAAGCGCCCTGCTACCGAGGAGGTAGCCAGGGAAAAGAAGAGGAAGAGGAAGGAGAAGCGGCACCCTCCGGAGACCGCCAGGCCACCGACCCCGCCGCCTACCCAGTTCACGGCAGAGTCGGCCCTCTCCGACGTCCCGGAGGAGGAAACGCCGCAGGCCCAGGAGATCCTGGAGCTATCGGACGACGACCAACCCGTCGAGGCCGCCCAGCCTCCGAAGCTAGTCGTGGAGACTGTGCCGCCGAGTCGCCGTCCATCTCCGGAGCGCCACGTGGACACCCCGGGCCGGAGACGTTCCTCCCCCCGGCGTGGCGAATCCCGATCTCCGGGCCACTGGGCCAGGCCTCCATCCCCGCGGTATCGGGAGATGCGCCTGGAGAGCGTGCGCGCGGGCGAGAGCGCTCATTCCCCCGGCTACCTGGGGAGATATGCGCTGGAGCAAGGATGGCACGAGCCCCCGGGCTCCTACTATTCTTACTCGCCCTCCTACCGGGACCGCTACCATCCGGACCCTAGAACTGGTCCCCGCGGCCCCGCTCCCGCTCGCCGCATCGGGAGCGCCACTACTCCCGCCACGGGCGATCGCCGAGGCGTGGGTCCCCGAGCTCCCACGCTCCCCGGGAGCCGTCGCCCCGCCACAGACCGGTCTCCCCGCCGCCACGGACAACGGCCACGGCGACCAGGCCGACCCCCCAGGCCACCCCGGCCCGAGCGGGAACCTCGGCCACGTCGACGACGCAGGCGGCGTCGCACCCGAGACCATCGGTACCGCCCCCGGAGACCGTGCAGGCCCCGACGGTACCGCCGGCCGCTCTGCCGACGCAGCCGGCACAGCAGCGGCCTAGAGAAGGGGAGAAGACCGCGCGCTCGCCATCCCCGTCCGACGAGTCCTACGAGTCGGACTCGGACTCCGCGGAATCCACGCCGTCCTCCCACGAGTCACCGCCGCTGGACTTCGGAGACCCGCTCCCGGAATCGGCGCCGGAGGACGTGCGCCAGTTTTCCGCAGTCCTCCTCCGGATGGCGACGGCGCTCGGCCTCAAGGTGACGGAGCCCGCCCCACAGGCGCAGGACCCGGTCTTCCAATACCTCGAGACCCGGCCTCCATCGACCGCGCCGCTCCCGTTCCTCCCGACCCTGGCGGACGCGTTGAAACAGCCTTGGGCGAAGCCGGCGTCCGCACAGCCTATCCCGCATAGGCTCGAGCACCTCTACAGGACTCAGAGGGAAGGAGCGGAGTTCCTGTTCAACCACCCCGTCCCGAACTCCGTGGTGGTGGAGTCGTCGCAGACGCGAGGTGGCAACCGGGCACACACCACCCCGCCCGCCCAAGAAGGCCGGAAACTCGACGGCTTCGGGAGGAGGTTCTATTCGGCGGCGTCCTTGGTGTCCAGGACCGCCAACACCATGGCCTGCCTGGCGGCCTATCATCGAAACCTCTTTGACCGCCTGGGCCCCCTCCTGGCTGACCTCCCGGAAGAGTCCCGCGCTCTGCCACGCAGATTTTCGGAGAGGCCGTGGCGGTGGCTACCCAACAGCTCGCCACCTCGAGGCACGCCGTGGAGGCTACCTCGAGGGTGATGGTCGGCGCCGTGGCCCTCCGACGCCACGCCTGGCTCCGCTCCTCCGGACTCCAGGAGGACAGTCGCCGGAGAATAGAGGACCTCCCCTTCGACGGGCAGGGGCTCTTTCACACGTCCACGGACGAGGCCATGGACCACCTCGTGAAGGCCCGGCTGACGGCGAGGAAGATGGGGATCAACCAGCCCCCCCAGGCTCGCCGGTCCTCCCAGTCCAGATCGTTCTGGCGGAGGTCCTCCTCGTCCTCGGCCTACCAGTCCCGGTCCCCGCGCTCGACCGCCTCGAGACCGCCCGCGGCGCCCGCCCAGAGGAGGCCCTTCCGACGACAGCCTCCGCCGTCGAAGAAGTCGTCGTCTTCCGGGGGAGGGCACGCTTTTGATGCCTCCCGCAGGACACCACCGATGCCGTCCTTCGCCCCTCCAGCAGACCTCATCCATCACCCGGACCTGGCCAGACACCTCGACCGATGGCGCGAGATCACCACGGACTCCTGGGTACTTACCATTGTCCGCCTGGGGTACGCCATCGAGTTCCGGGATATTCCACCACGGGGCGTCTACTACTCCACCCCGGCCAGCCCGGCTCTGCTGGAGGAAATCCAGTCCCTGCTCGACAAAGGAGCGATCGAGAGGCTTCCGCCTTCGGCCAGGACCACCGGCTTCTACTCGAGGTACTTCGCCGTACCGAAGGCGGACGGGTCCCTACGCCCCATCCTGGACCTGCGGGGAGTGAACGAGTACATCCCTCCCAAGAGGTTCAAGATGGTCACGCTACCGTCGATCCTCCCATTCCTACGCCGAGGGGACTGGCTGGCATCCATAGACCTCAAGGACGCCTACTTCCACATCTCGATCCGCCCCCAGCACAGACGGTACCTGCGCTTCGCGATCGACGGTACCAGCTACCAGTACCGGGTTCTGCCCTTCGGACTCTCCACCGCACCCCGCGTGTTCACGAAGTGCATGGCTCCCGTCGTCTCCTTCCTGCGGACGAGAGGCGTCTCGATCTACCCCTATCTCGACGACTGGCTATTGGTGGCGTCCTGCAAAGACAAACTTTACAAAGACATTCACCTTACCCTGACGTGGCTTACCCGGCTCGGGCTCAAGGTAAACCCCAAGAAATCCCACCTCGAACCCACCCGCCTCCTCGACTTCATCGGGGCGACCCTCGATACCGTGGCGGGAAGGGCCTACTTACCGACGGAGAGGGCTCGGACGCTCACGCGCGCGGCGCAGGCGGCCGCCCAGGCCCCGACGGTGTCGGCCAGGACGCTACAGCAGCTGCTCGGCTACATGGCGGCGACCACGGCCGTCACCTACCTCTCCAGGCTACGAGCGCGACCCCTGCAGCACTGGTTCGTCAGGGTCTTCGACCCGCTCCGGGACGAGCAGTCCCGCCGCTACCGTATTCCCCCCGAGATCCGGCAGACTCTCCTGTGGTGGCAGTCCCACCGGAACCTGATGTCGGGAATGCCGTTCCGCCAGCCCAGGCCCTCGGTCACGATAACGACGGATGCGTCCCTGCTGGGCTGGGGGGCCCACGCCGGGGACCTCCGGGTCAAGGGCGCCTGGATGGACGACGAGACGTCCCTCCACATCAACGCTCTGGAGCTCCTCGCCATCCACAAAGCCCTGATGGCGTTCCGGCACTTGGTGGCGGGCCGCGCCGTGTTGATCCTCACCGACAACACGACTGCCATGTGTTATGTGAACAGGCAAGGGGGGACCCACTCCACCACTCTCCTGACCATCGCGCTCGCCCTCTGGAACTGGTGCGTCTCCCTGAGGATCCACCCGCTGGCGGTTCACCTGGCGGGGCAGGAGAACACCATGGCGGATGCTCTCAGCAGGGACACCTCCTCCTACCACGAGTGGTCCCTGGCCGACGACGCCTTCCGGATGCTCCGACACCGGTGGGGCGAGCCGACGGTCGACCTCTTCGCGACCAGCCAGAACGCGAAACGCCGACGCTTTTGCTCCAGGGCGGGTCACGATCCCCGCTCCATCGGCGATGCGTTCCAGATCCCGTGGGACAAGGAGCTCCTGTACGCCTTCCCGCCGTTCCCGCTCCTCGGTCGCGTCGTCTCGAAGATCATCTCGGACGGAGCCGACGCGATTCTGGTGGCACCGTACTGGCCGAGGCAACACTGGTTCGGCCCTCTGATCGAGGCCTCGCGGGGAGGATCCTCAAGTTCCCGCTAGCGCCGGACCTGCTCTCCCACTCCAACGGCCAGGTGCTGCACCCGGACCTCCCGGTATTGGCCCTCCATGCCTGGAGGATATCGCCGTAGACGACCCGGCCATCGGTACCGTCTTGACCGCGGCGAGGAAGGAATCGACACGGAGGAACTACCACTATAAATGGCAGCGGTTTGTCGCCTTCGCAGAGGAGCGACGGGAACCGACGTCCCCGGCCGGCCTCCGGACCGTCCTCCACTTCCTCCTCCACCTGCGACAGCAAGGCCTTGCCTTCACATCGATCAAGGTCTACCTCGCCGCGATCGTGGCGTACCAACCGCCGGGATCGCCCTCGGCGGCCCTCTTCCGGGATGATACCGTCAAGCGATTCCTGAAGGGCCTGCAACATCTCTACCCGCCGGTATCGCCCCCGCTACCGTCGTGGTCGCTATCGCTGGTGCTATCGCAGCTCACGAGGCCGCCCTTCGAGCCGATGGCGACAGCGGACGACAGGCTCCTGGCGATGAAGACGGCGTTCCTGGTGGCGATCACCTCGGCCAGGCGAGCCGGGGAACTGGCGGCGCCTACGCTCCGACGACCCCTTCCTGGTCTTCCACCGCGACAAGGTGATCCTCCGGCCTGACGTCTCGTTCCTGCCGAAGGTGGTGTCCACCTTCCACCTCAACCAGGACATCGTGCTCCCGGCCTTCTACCCCGAGCCGACCTCGCCCCTGGAGCGGGCCCTGCACTCCCTGGACGTCTGTCGGGCCCTCGCCTTTTACACGGATAGGACGGCGTCCTACCGACAGACTCCACACCTCTTCGTCTGCTACGGCAGGCGGAAAAGAGGCCACAAGGTATCATCCCAGCGACTCTCCAAGTGGGTCGCGCAGGCTATCCACTTGGCATACCAACTGGCCAAGAAGCCTCCGCCGGACCTGCTTCGGGCCCACTCCACCAGAGCCGTGGCCACGTCCGCGGCCCTCCTGCGAGGGGTCGACCTGCCGGAACTGTGTCGTGTGGCGACCTGGGCTCAACCGTCGACCTTCATCCGCCATTAAAGGCTCGACTGCCGTTCCAGGCAAGATGCCCGGTTTGGTCGTGCGGTGCTGGCCTCTGTCCTCTAGGGTCTGGGACCTGACCCACCATCCTACAGGTGAGCTATACAGTCTCCTATTGTATGAGGCACAGAGACCACGAGAAGAAGAACAGGTTGCTTACCTGTAACTGTAGTTCTTCGAGTGGTCATCTGTGCCTCATACACACACCCGCCCTGCCTTCCCCTCTTTTTCAGGTCCCATGTTCTTCGGCGGACCAGAACTGAGGAGAGACCGCGGCTCGGCGGGAGGAGCATGCGCAGTACGACCGGGGGGAGGGGCTCCCTCCGCCAAGCCAGCGAGCTCTAGAATCTTCCGAACGCTACCGCGCAGGCGCGAAAGCTCCTATTGTATGAGGCACAGATGACCACTCGAAGAACTACAGTTACAGGTAAGCAACCTGTTCTTTCCAGCCTACCTTTCTGGGTAAAGCCTACAGAAACAGATTACAGAATCTTTTCAAATATAAATAAGTAATTAAAACATAAAATAATCAATATTCAGTACATAAATCATGGACAAATAGAAACTGTGGTTGTACATGCTTTCAAGGTACCTGTTGGCTTATGGCTACCCCATGTATTTCATAGGGTTTTCTTAGGCAAGAGCTACTCAGGGGTGGTTTTGTCAATTCCTTCTTCTGAAATATAATCTACAGCACCTGACATTCTTTGGTAGTCTCTCATCCAAATGCTAATGAGGGCTGACCCTCCTTAGTTTCCAAGATCAGAAGAGATCTAGTGACTTTAGAGTACTCAGGCCTACAGAATAAAAAGAAAGAAAAGAAAAGAAAAAAAAGAGCTGCCACAGCGGGTAAAACTTCATTTAAAATCACACAACACAAATACAAATGTACTGGAATAAAAAAGTATTTAAAAGCCTTTTCAAGATCAGTAGAGAGGGAGCCATGGATATTCCTTAGGGGGAGGGCAATTCAGAAATGAAAGGATCAGGGAAAAAGCTCTGTCTCTGGTACTAGTTAATCCTGTGATTCTTACCAATGAATTAGGCCAGTGGTACTCAAAGAATGTTGATCTGTTGGACTCTTGCTAGTCTATGAGCTATTGGCTGCTGATCTGCAACAGGTTTTCAGGGGAAAGCAGTTATAGCCAGTGGGCTCAAATATGGTGCTGATGCCTAGCATGCAATGGGAAGAACCTACCTGTCCACCATATCAGATAACTTAATCACTGGACTAAACATTACAGCCCTAAATGCTGGTTTTGAAGTACAAGCAGACTTGTTTGAGTGCTAGTAGTCTCCAGATTACCTGGTCCTGAATCATTTAGTGTTTTTATGTGTCTTACATTGAGCCCAGAAACCTATAGGCAGCTAACAAAAGTGGCAAAGTCCTTTACAGTAATCATGCCTTGATGCAATCAAAACATGTTACTTTTTAATGTTTTTAATGTGTAATCACTTACAGGAAAGCTTCTTATGGGTATATGCATGTTATTTTTTACATTGGTATGACTTTTAATGGCTTTATACTGTTTCGTAATGCCTTTGGTTGTCTTTAAGATTTATTTTTAGGCTTTTAGTGATTCTTTTTGTGAACTGTCTTGCGTCTTCTTTCGGGAGAAAGGTGGCATAGAAATGAAATAAATAAATTTCAAAAGAGGCAGGCTCAGTTTTCTGTAGGTCAAGCTATAGCTGGTGAGCTTGGTGAAGATGCTAAAAAGTACTCCTGACCACTGATACTGCATCTTGTACCACTGATACTGCATCTATCTCTTTGTTAAGTGACAAAGACAGTAGAAATCCCAAAGTTCATACCTGGCTCTGTAGGAAGAGCACAAATTCACCTGAGGTTGGCTGCACATTCCCAAACAGATCACTGTATTTGTCCAACCACAGCCTTTCTGTCTTATTTGAATAAACTTCATCTCATCTGCTCAGAATTGCTCTGATACCTTTCAGTGTATTCATCCTTATATTGTGTTATAGGTGACTGCATTATTATTTATTAGGCGACAGGGTCCCAGTTTTTACTAGAGCGATTTAAATTTTTGAGCTCATAATTAGTTTGTGGGTTTATTTCTTTTAATTTTTATTAGTTTGTTAATGTTGTTAGTGTTCTATTCTCACCATAATGGGATATAAGAAAATAAACATGACCTTTCCTTCTAACAGAGTATGTTACTTTAAAAGTTTGAGATAGTTCCCATTTCCTTCAGTGTCACAAAAAGATTTCTATTTACATTTACTTTATTGTTTAAAAGGCAGGTAACAGAGCAATTAAAAATTTAATTGCTAACCATCAAATAATTCAGTAATAGTATTTCCTAAGTGGTTTACAGTATCCAAAAAAAAAAAAAAAGTTGACGTAAGAGATATTTTGTTCTACAGCCAATCTTTCTTCAGCATGTCATTAAATGTGAGTCATCATTTCTCTGGAACAAACACCTGCTGGGTTTTCATGAGTGATTCCTATTTTAAAATTTAACTTGGCAAGTTCTCTTTTAAATAAAATTCTCTCTCTTTTGACTTCATGTTTATATAGCAATTGTGTTATGTTGTTGAAATGGAAATACTTGGGATGTGGCTCTTTTAAGTTAATGTAATATTTTCCTTCCAAGGTTTCCAAACATGAACAGAAAAAAATGGATACATCTGATGGAGGTATGGTTGAAACATCTTCACGTTACAGTGGAGCCCAAGACAGTGGCATTGGAAGTGACAGTGTTAAAATCAGAATAGTCCAAATAGAACAACACAGTGGCACAAGCCAACACCGCATTGCTCGCCCTTCCCGACAATCTTCCATCGTGAAGAACCTGAACTTTATTCCATTTGACATTTTTCTTACAGCAAGCCGGATTTCCTGCATGACTTATTCCTCTACCAGTTTACCTAAGTCGAAATCAATGGAAGATCAGAGAGATGGTGAGGAAAAGACCAAAAGTTCATTAAACCTTGCAGAAACAGTTGATCCTACTTGCAAGAAAACTGTTGGAGCAAGTATTTCATCAGTAACAGCAGATGATATCTTAAATAGTAACAATTCATTACCCTCTGGAAAAAAGACAGGTCTTCTATCTCTAGAAAGTCTTCATGCTTCCACAAGATCGTCTGCTAGGCAAGCCTTGGGTATAACTATTGTCCGACAGCCTGGTCGCAGAGGAACTGGTGACTTGCAGTTAGAGCCATTTTTACATCTGGTTGTATCTCAGCCTTCTTTGATCTTAAGCTGTCACCACAGAAAGCAGAAGATGGAAGTATCTGTGTTTGATGCTACCCTTAAAGGTGTAGCTTCAGATTACAAATTTGCAGGTAAGACTATTTATGCCATAATTTTTATGGTTTGTTTACTACTCATTTCTTTAGTTCAAAGATGAACTAAACTAAAGGAAGATTTTGTGCCCCAAGTTTAAATTTCCATTAGCATGGCGGAAGAATTTGTTCACTGTTAAGGTTCAGAGTTGTTATTTTTAAAGCACACCAGGAAGACAATAACCTCTATGTGGAGTTTTTTTGCATTTCTTTTTGCATGCCTATCTCATGCATACATCAACATATATATAGTAGTTACTATATTTTGTAAGCATCTAAATTATTCCTCTTAATCCTGTGGCACTTGTTATGAGGCACTGTTGTCATTCCTACTTTTTAAAAATGACAGGTAGTTTGGAGGCTTGTGTGAGAACATCCTGCAAAGCCTTTAGGTGCGTGGAAAATCTTCAGGTACTATGCTGAAATCCAAAGGAAATATGGCTTTGGCACGCCGCCAGAGAAAGTTCTTGTGGTTGGAGTTTGTGTATCTGTGTTTCTTTGACGAGTCTGTTTCATGCTATCATATCATCCTTTATTTTGTTATTCTTTCTTTGCCCAAACCCCTTAACATTTCTGCCATCCACTTTCTCTTCTCACAAAGCCCTTACTGTCCTATGTTCTGCTTTTCATTTCCTAACCTCTTTCTATAGTTTCTAATTTTCCTGTCTTCTGTTCTTTCTGTCTTCTAGAAGTCTCTGTATTGTCTTTTAACCATTTTTCCCCTGCTGTCACTTTCCAGAATATTGTAATCCAAGTGTTAGTTTTTCCTTCAGAAGTAAATTTCACCTACTTGACTTTAAATAGTGATATTGTTTCCTGTGTTCCATACAGCTTTACGCTGTCCCAGTTTTGGGGGCAACACTTTAATTCTGACAGTGCTCAAGAGTTTATTCATTCTCTTGCACTGCATTTACCTAGTGTTAACCTGCTGCTGTTGTTTTGTTGTTGTTGTTGTTGTTGTGCACCTTCAAATTGTTTCTGACTTATGGCAACCTGAAGGCAAACCTATCATGGGCTTTTCTGGGGCTCACAATGTGTAACTTATTAGCAGAAACTAAATTGAAAAATATATTGGGTACACATCTATCATGGCTGTTCTGTGTCCTGAATTAAGCTGTTACTTTTTTCATAGTGGTTTGCCCCGTATTTGTTTTTACCAGTCTTTCCTATGGGTAAAATGTAGAACTCCCAAAGATACACAGTATAGTCCTGTTTATGAATCAAACAGTTGTGTGCCAGACTTCAAAAGTAGTTATTTCCAACATTAACTAATACAGAGTACAATTTACCCCAGTTTTCTATGTGAAAATCTAAATACCCTAAATACATCAGATCCTGTCTGATCTTGGAAGCTATGAAGGGTCAGCTCTGCTTAATACTTAGAAAAGAGATGGCTAACGAATACCAGGTACTGGAGGCTATATTTCAGAGGAAGCAACTGGCAAAACCATCTATGAGTATTCCTTTCCTAAGAAAACCCTGGGGAATTCATGGGGTAGTCATAAGTTGACAGGTGACTGAATCTAAGTACTAACCAAGGGTGACCCTCCTAAGTTTCCAAGATCAAAGGGGATCTGGAACTTTTAAAGGAATAGAAATGGCTACCTTTAAAAGTAGTGGACAAAATGTAAGAATTGAAATTGCTGACTAAAAATATTGACAAATGTATAAAATGTTCTGAGTTAAAAGAAGGATAAAATATGGACATGATCTTTGCCAAAGTGATAACCATCATGTGTGAACAGTCCACCCTCTGCTGGCACACCTTCCACACACATGAATGTGAAGTCACACAAAACTTCATGTCTCGTTATTATCAATGGACACAACAAGCAAGTGCCAGCGCGGCTGCATGCACATTGCATCTGTTGACGATAATGGGACAGAGCGTTCACATTTTTTGTTTTATTCAAGTGTTCCTGGAACAGAACTGCTGCATATATGGACAGTTCACTGCGCTTCATCCTTGCTCTTCCGATCTAACCGCAGGCATGAGGACTTGCCAGCTGGGAAAAGAGTGTGGAGAGTATCTTTCTACAACAAACCAAGTGTGCCTAAAAGTGGTAGTTATAGGACCTTTGCTAAAGAACCTGTCCCTGAATTCCACTTTACTGGATAGTTACCAGCCAGTTTCCAGTATTTTGTTTTGAGGGATGGTACTAAAGTATGGAGGGCCTCCCCCAGCTCTAAGTATTTCTAGAGGAGATAAATTATCTAGATCCATTTCAGTGTGGCTTCAGGCCTGGTTATGGTATGGAGATGGCTTTAGTCCCCTTGATGGACATACTACTCCAGAAATTAAATAGTGGAATGTGTTACTCATGGTTCTCTTGGACTTCTTAGTAGCTTTTAATACCATTGATCACGGTATATTTCTGGGTTACCCTTCTGGGACAGACATGAAAGCAGTGTTCTACAACCTTCCTCAAAAGGAGAAATTCTGAAAGTGAAGACTTAGGTTCATAGCCTGGGTATTCACCTGGCTTCAACTGTGAACTTGGATTCCTAGTTTTCAGTGATGGCTGGGAGTGCATTTGCACAATTAAAGCTAGTGTGCCAGCTGTGCCTATTCCTGATCTGACCAAAGTGACACCTGCTTTAGTTGCATCCTGTTTGAATTGTGATAGTGCAGTCTATATGGATCTGCCTTTGAAGAGCATCAGTCCTCATTGATTTTTGAAGAATACTTAGAAACTTCCACTGGTCCAAAATGCTGTAGGCTTGTGCTGTTTCAGGGAGCATATACACTCCCTAATATAACAGCTACACTGTCTAGCAGTATACTTTTTATCCATACTCAGTCACGTAACATGTTCCCCTGCTGGTCATATAACATTCCCACTCTTGGTTTAAATTTCCCTTTGATTTCTCAGATTTTGTGGAAGAGGTTTCTTGTTCTTCCTTTTTTTATTGTCATATCTGTATTGATTTCTCTCTATTGATTATTGTAACAGTTTCTTTGTCCTTGTGCACAAGTCACTGAAGAGTTGCATTCAACGTTCTGACCCCATTTCTGTCACCTTTTACTTTTGCTGTTCCTTAACTGCTTGAACAGTTTCATATGTCATTCATTAAACCTTCTCTTTCTTTTTGGCCCCAGGCAGTGTCTTTTTGCATTCTTCCCTGACAATGTCACTGGCTTCAGTCCAGAGTTCTTCTGGCTGCTGGTCAGGGTTTTTTTTTCCTGCCTTCCATCCTTCCATAGGTTGGTAAAATGAGTACCCAGCTTGTTGGGGGCAATTAGCTAAGCACATATAAACCACTTAGGGAGTGCTTTACACTGATAAGCAGTATAGAAATGTAACTGCTATTGCTATTACTATTGCTATCTTTCTGCACAGTACTAACATGTGTTAACTATGGTGCCACTGCTATTGTCTCTGAGAGATCCTCTTCCAGGGTGACTGCCCCCCCCCCAACTATAACTGCCTGGTGGCTGTTTGGTACATGTAGAGAGGCTCCTTAGCAAAAGCCTGTCTGACATGAGAGACCCTATCAGCAACAGAGCTGCCATCAGCATAGCCCCTTCCTCACAGGAGCATGCAGTCCCACCACCAGTGAAAGGCAATGGCATGCTGAGGACGGCTTGTTTACCAGCTTAAAAGTACGGCTGTTTGCCTTGCTCCCAACATGCAGGAGGGCATAGTTCAAACTACTGGTATCTATTTTGATTTCTCTAGAACCCTATAGTTCACCAGCATGAACCTGCTGCAAAAAAGGAAACCAAAAAAAAAAAATACTGTTAGAATTTAAATAATTGTGATCCCAGGAATTTTTTTTAAAGAAGAGTCTCGAAAATCCACTCCAGACTACTTCACATTTTCTTTATTCCAGCAATATAATTGGTGCAAGAATGATAGCGGTATTGTTAAAAAATTGGGAATAAAAATTCTATGAAAACAATTGCTGGTATATCCTGATTCTGCCTATCCATGCTTTAGATCATCTATTTTCTTTTTCCTTGGTGCATTTGAACAAGTGCTTTTTTTTTGTAAGATGATTTATGATGAAGCAGGGGCAAGTCAGTAACCTGTAATTAACCATTTTCTTATTTTCACCATCTGCTTTGGCTTCTTGATCCTCTAAATTTTAAAGCATCTTAATTTATTTTAATCTGTTGTTTGTTTATATGTTTGCTATTTTGCCATATGATCCAATGGGAGGTTAAATAAATTAAAATGATGTATGAAATAACTAGCAATGCTATTGTTGGAGTTTACATAACAGTATTTCATCAGTTTCTTTCTCAAAACTTACAACAGAGATAATTAAGAAAATAAATATCTGTTGTTGACAAAATAGACAATGATGTAACTCTATAACATTTTAAATGCATCTTCTAATATATAAGGATTTTTGCTCAAATTCATAATTCCCTCACAGTTGAGTAGTGTGTTCATTCCATTGTCAAACATTTGGCAAATAACAATAACAACAACTTGGAGGCTCACTATACATATGTCACACTTATTTGCCATCAGTTGTATTATTTACTACCAGGTTAAATGACATTGGAAAAGAGGCCCAACATTATTTAATTCAAATAGTGACATTATTATGCAGGCCAGTTTTTGAAACTCATTCTGATGGATCATCTGCTAATACTTTGTGGGAAAGAATTCTATCTTCTGAAGGACATGTAGGCTTTTAAAATATAGTATATACACTGTATGGAAATTTGCCATGAAGCTAAAAGTAGTGGGGAAGCCCCTCACGTGAAAGACAAGTTCATGTACCACAGATTTTTTTAAATAAACTTTTGGAGTTTATTTCTGATCTGGTGGCAGGCTGAAATTTAATAGGGAGAATTTTTTTTTTTAATCTCTTTGCTAACATGCTAGGGACATCTACTTCTCTATACTGTACTCTCAGTTTATTCCAGCTCTCTGCTTCCTGTATCTTAGACAACTATTTAGCTGTATTAGGATCTGTTCTCTTCTCTTGAATATCAAATCTAATTTAAAAGATCATGTAGATAAGGATCTACACATCTAGGAGTTTTAACCATGTAAATATATGGGAAGTTGTCTTATACAAAAACCTTCGCCAGCTCTTTTAAAACACTTCACCACACACTGATTTTCAGTATTTCCCTGCACTGATCAGTCCTTCCCATTGAGCCATCATTCTGATAAGACTTGAAAAAAATTGAGATGGGAGAAGAGAAGATGGCAAGCTATACCCCCGGAGATTTGCCTACAACTGCTCTGAGGGAACCTGCAGCTATAGGATCAGCAGTATACAATAAAACCCCCCCCCCCTCAAGTTAGCACCCTTAGTCTCATCGCCTTCCCTCAAGATTTGTGGAGGAAAAGCCAGGCCCTGATATCTGGGAACCTTCAGCTCAGCACAGTTTCCTGAATTGTGGCTACTAATTGCAAATTTGTTTGTGTTTCTCACCAGTCCATCTAAGGTAATCATTAGATCATGAGGTGTGTTTAATTCCTTGGCTTTAGTCTATTCAAATTCTGTTGTGGGTAAGGTGGGGGTTAATGTGTTTTTTCCTCTATCTTTGTAAAATTAGTTCAGTGCTTATTCCAAGAGACGATACTAGACAAGACAATTGTATGCCACACAATATTACAGCATAAAAATGTAGAATGCCTGTATTTTTATCTGTAGCACATAGTTTTGAAACAATCATAGAAAATGCAGTAATCTAACTGGGGGGGAAATTAAGAGCTGGCCTGGAGATGGGCTATTTTGTTTTGTGTTGGTAAAGTGTATAGTGTGCAGCATAGATCTTACTGTAAAAAGTAAGTTTCTGAAAAGTGATCAAATCATGATATATATTTTTTCAAAACCCTCAGAGGAACTGGCTAACTTTTAATCTTTTTCCATGCATGGCTAAAGCCACAGCCAATTGGTTTCTGAATGCCTTTTGAAATTGCTTACGGGCCCACATATGCCAGGCTTTAGTTGAATCATGTGATTAGGTTAAGAAATACATTCCAAAAGAGATTGTATGATGCCCAGTTTGCATCACACTGCCATATGCTTACTCTAAGAGACAGTGTGGAAATACTGTCCTTGAAAAGAACGTCTAGGTGGAGAGTCTTGAAAAGTGAATGGTGATAATACTGTGAAACTGTCTAAACGTTACCAAATGGAATTTTCTGTAAGCATTACTGTAGAACAGAAGACAATTAAGAGGTGTGATGGTAACACAGTGTGTGATCATCAGGCTAGTATGAAAAAATATTGTAGCTGAAATTCTAAAAATGCTTTTTTAAAATGCTGAAACACTGCAGCCACTTTTTAAAAGCCTGTTCAAATCATTATAGATTTCTGGACTGCCAGAGTTTCAAAAAGTTGTACAGTGATGATTTCTCGTGTACATTATCCAGAACATGAAGAAAGACACAGAACTGAGAAGTACCAAATGTGAACTTACAGTCACAATTGAGAATGTCAAAGATTGAGCAAAGGGGTCCTATTAAAGGGAGCCAAGAGGAAAAGCTACTGAAGTTAACTTCAAAAGCCTAGCAATAAAAAGGGATTGCAATGTCAGTGAAACTGCAAACTGTATCAAATAACCCATAAGTAGAACCACTCTATTGCATCTCCAAGCATGTGGTTTTCTGATCTTTAAGACTAGCATATTCTTAATTCCTTCTCTTGTTGGCTTACTTTTATTTTTGTGCAAATAATTTTAAAGAATGGCTAAGGAAAATTTAAATGCATTACTGTTGGGGTAGAATTTAGGTCATAAACTTGTTTTAGAAGTACAACTCAAATATGTTCGACAAGTGACACCTTTCTAAATTTAATGGCAATTGTAGCTGGAGATTGTAGTCCTGACAAAATATGTATAATTATTAGAATGAAGGATTTGTATGAGATGTGTGTAGACCGTGTCATTTTGTGTTTAGACAAGAGAAATCATATGCAAATATTATCTATGTATGCTGAAGGTACAGGCATGTATGTAGATCTTCCCCGGGTAAGTACACTGTTAGTTACTGTATTAGCAGCATAGTCATAACCGGATTCTTGTTGCCAATAGATCCTGGAAAAACTCTACCAGAAACTCTTGACTACTGCAAGATGTGGTTACAAACAGTGGCAGGAGAAATTGATGCTAAAAGTGGCATCCCACCTCCTCTAATCATATTACAGATTAAAGACTTCCTGAATGGACCAGGTAAGAATATAATTCTTAATTATAAGTAGCATGCAATAGTAGATTCAGTCTCTTACTAGAGTGATACATCAGGGCAGAATAAGCTCTTGTTTTTAATTATGAGATGTGCTGGAGGAGTGTCATTGCTGGAATTCTTATTAGACTGAATAAATACAGAGGTATCCCATGTCTATTCTCTAGCCAGGGAGATCATTTAAAGCTGCAGATTCATAAAATACTGGAATTGTAGAGTTAGAAGAAATTTCAAATATCATCATGCCAGTGCAGAAAATCTATAGCTAAAATTTCTGTGACAGAGGGCCACTGGATATCTGTTTAAAATCTTATAATAAAGAAATCTACAACTTTCCAAGGTATTTTGTTTCACAGTCAAATAACTCTCAGTGTCAGGAAGAGATCATAGATGACCACTTGACCAGAGATGTGGGTAAACAGCCTCTTTTTTATAGTGGTGGGAGGAAACTGGTGTTAGTAATAAGCTGTGAAAATGGAATAAGGAACAGGAGCAGGTTGCTAGGTAATAAAGATATGGTCCAGGAAACAATATGCATATCTACTTATGCAGAGATTGTTTGCAAGGTAAATGCAGTATTGGTTTGCTTATTATTCCTTATTGATATAAAGGTAAGAATCATACGATCCCATTGAATAACCATAATTTCTGTTAGACAAATTCCCTGGAGACTGCCTCAAATGATTCATTTTTAAAAAATATTTTCTGGAAAACGCTCCCCAAAATTGGAGTATTTGAGAGAGTTTCAAACATCAGCAAGAAATGGGCAGTTTAATTATAGTGATTCAGGCATTGGACCTGTAGGGGGAAAGAGCTAATTTTTATGTGTTTTTAATTTTTTTTAAACTCATAGTATTTTAACATTGTTTCTGATAATGTTTGTGTTGGAACTGTTTTCATCTTCACTTGCTTATATCTGTATGAATTTTCATCTTTTTGTGAGCTGCTGGAAGTCCCAATTGTGGGGAAAAGTCAGGATATGAGGCAGCTAAAGTAAAACAAAATCATTACCTCAAATCGTAATTGTTGCAGTGTACTTTTTGTTGCATAGTTGTTTGCACAGTTCTTCAGGGCAACTTCCATAATAGGAAGAGCAGCAAATTCACTTTTGCTGGTGATGTACCTCAAACCACCCTGCGTTAGAGCCTGTCCTCAACGTTGTTTTTTTCATTGAGGAGTGGAAAAAACTTGGCACGGAGTGCTAAATTTGAAAGTTGTCTATCCCTGGCTCAAATTGTGGTTGGGCTTTTTAAATTCTCCTAATGGCTGTTTTGTCCCATTACTGGCTTTAAGTATAAAACACTTCCCAAACTGACCACTCATGGTGGTTTCATAGCATGTGGTACCAGCGGTGACATTAAATAAGAATATAATTCTCAGTGCTTTTTCAAAAACTGTTTGACTGTAGTAAATTTTAAATGACCACCCTCCCCCATCAAAATCAGGTAGGTAGCATTTCCTTGCACACACACACAGAACAGCAATATGTGTGTGTGTTCTCATTCCATACAGAGAGTAAATAAATATGCCGATAACAAATGTCAGTGATTAAAATGTGTGCCACTTTATAAATATGCAGCCTGATGGCTCATGTTAAACAATCATTAAAGATTATATTGCAACTATAAATATTCTGAGGTGTATACATTTGTTACTGATGGCTATGGAGACAACAGAACTAAATTTGTTTTATAGCACATTTCTTTCGGCTCTACAAATGCCAGGAAAATATATTCTAATTATCTCAAAATTCAGAGTATAAATAGATGTCAAGCTATACTATGTTTTTGAACAACATTTTCTATTTATATTTTAATTTTTTTCAGGAAAGAATGTTCTAGTTTCTTTTATTGAAAATCTAATATTAGCATATCATTACTTTTTTAATTGCAAAGCTGTTTCTAAAAGATTTGTTTCCTTAAATTTGCCTTGATAATGAAATTCAGTAAATGCTGAGGCTTGGCTGAGTTCTCCTTTCAGATACATAAATGGTGGCATGGTAGTTATTCCACCATAGAATGATGCCAAACTATCGATCAAACCATTTGGGTTGGGCCATTCACATGAGTCTTTCCCACCCACTGGCACCTACTGGGGTGAAAAGTTGCAATTGTCTCAGCGCTCTGCGCACAGGAAGTCAGTTTACACGCACATTCCCCAACTGTGAAATCACATCATTGAGAAATGGCTCTAATGCCACTGAATTGATATGTTACACAATAAAGAAAGTCTCGTTCACTCAGCAAATTGTAATGCCTCTTCAAGCTGACATGAATTTTAATATATGAGCTGAAAGTTTTTAAAATTAACTTACTATACACCATATTTGCTTTATTTGCAGCGTAATAGCAATTAATACATAATTTATAAAGTTGTGTATATTCTGGTTGGTCAGGTAATTGATGCTGACTGTCCTGTAGATGATTGATGATGATGATCATCATCATCATTATCACCTCTCTCTTCTACCTAATTAATAGCTTTCTGTTTTCAAAGATAAAAACATACAACGTGGAGTGTTTTTGTTTTTTTCAACAAACTTCATCACAACCATTGTAATAATATATTACAAAAACTGTCAGTGATTCATAAAATTTGGCATATCTAATAGGGACTAATTACAAGCCTAAGAAAAATGCGAGCTTTTTCCTGCCAGAGCCAGATCCTTATGTATTGGCGTTATTGAACTTATTGAATTGTTAAAGTGATTTTCTGTAGTACTTTTTATCCAATTGAACAAAAACATACAATTAATTGTTTTTTATCATTGCAATAGAGGCTGTTGTAGACATTTTGTTTGTCTATGAACAAACCTCAACACTTTTGTTGCTTACATCTTCTGATGAATAAGAGATCTCCAGCCCTACATTTATAAAAACACTTTGAAGGGTTTCCTGGCCATTTACATCCAGCAGTAACAATTGTACCCATTAGCAAGGTCAGTTGTTGGGAGGAACCTGGAAAATAGCAGCTACCAGAAACCCACTACAATAATATCTCCAGCAGGTGATAGATTAGTTGGAACAAATTGGAACCATTGCGCTTCAACCATCCTGGTTTCTTTCAAGCTGTTTTAAAATGTCGTCATTTTAATACACAATCTCAGCCCTGCAGAACAGTCCACAGCAGGTTAATTTGAATCATATGATGTGTCACTGCCCTCAGTTGACATGAGCTCCATTCCATGTGTGAAGCCATAATAAATCCATTCCCAACCGAGGCAAATTCCCTGTGAGAAGGTGAACTAATCCAGGCCTCACACTGGCATGTTAGCCCTCCATAATTGAAAGCAGGGCCACCTGTTCCCAACACAGTTAGCCTATAGAGAGAGAATTAGCATTAGATCAGATACTTACTATATTGAAAAATCATTCATACTTTTTTGCGAGTTCAGCTGTGGGCTGCTTAGCATGACATCATATATAAACCTAGGAATGTGCCCACTTGATCCTAGTTTAACAGTTTTGTTAACCATGGTGTTGGTTAACTTTGAAATGAGAATTTTTTGATTTAATGAGAGCTGACATGTGAGAAGGGGAGCTGACCGGGGTGCAGACTTTTCTAATTAACTTAGGGTCATTTGCAAAAACACTTGAGCACTCTGGTAGGGTTATTTTTTTCCCCTCTTTTTTAAAAAAAAATTGTTGAAATAGTGACGTAACTGTAAAGCTGTATTTCTTAGTAGAATGAAGAGAATTATGCCAGATAGTAAATATTCATATAGTACAGGCAAACTTTCAATTGTTGCAAACCACAATTGTAAGAAATATTTTGAGTACATTGAAACCGTAATGTCACCTTAATTTTTATAATCACGCTTTTTGCTGTAATCTCCTCCCAACTCCTTCAGCTTTACAATTTTTATCATATGATTCTTAATTTAAGGTAGACTAGTTGTTGCTAAAATATGTATCTTAGGTAAAGTAGATTAGATAATTCAATTGCTTCTTCTTTACCACAGTTGTTTCAAGTGATATTAATTTACCAATAAATACTTGGCCACAACTTCTAAGCTGAGTTTTGGAAGCTTCTTTCTAATGAGCAATCCATTACAGATACAGTTCAATATGACCCCATTGCTAATTTTTGTTATTGAGGGAAAGTAATTTTACTTTTCTGTTTCTCAAAAGTAATTTACTAGTTACTTTAGTAACTAGTTATCTCCAATCCATGCCAGTCTGTCTGATTATCCTTTTCTCCTTCCCCAGTGTTGCCTCTTCCCATATTCTGTTGGCTTTTTATGGGATTTAAAAGATTGAATTGGGTACAAATTAATACTGCTTGAGAGGAGGAAAATGTTTTA